>VWZI01022624.1:0-18299 GCA_013396835.1 Psilopogon haemacephalus
CCCATCTCCATCTCAGCTGGCACCAGGAGTTTGCCCTTCTTCTGCTGGGAGGAAACCATAATGCTCTACCTATTATGGTAATGTTGTTTATAGGGTATGTGTAGGTTAGGGGTTTTTTTGGGGGGGAGGGGTTGTGGTTTTGGGTTTATTTTGTTTGTTTGTTTTTTCCCCCCTCCTCCTCACCCCTCAGGCGCTACTGGCAGTGTTCAGTGCGCAGGCTCTCCCACTGCTAATCACATGGGCATGAATGATCTGGTGCTATTGAGCCGTTTAAATTCCGACTGTCCCCGGCAACACCCTCCAGCTACATCACTTTCTGAGCAGGTGCGCTGAGGACAGTCCTCACCGGTCCTGCCCCTTCCCTAAGGTTCCTCTACCCACAGAAAGCCCCCAAGGAAACCTGGAAAGCCCAATCAAACCAAATCGAAAGCACAGCTCAGCTGGCCGTTGGTGAGGCTCTCCTACTGCTGATCCCACGGGAATCATGTCTGCATAAGTATACATTTTCTCAGGTGGTAGGCAAAACCAAGGGTTTGTGAGCAAAAGCTTTCTATGCATACCGGTGAGCACTCCTCACTGGAATCAGCTAGGCCCAAGACTGAAGACAACCTCCTTTCTCTTGAAATTCCATGAAGCATGTGAGCAGAGAAAGAGTAAGACAACATCTGGAACAAATATGGTAGTCCTGTACTGGAATATAAGGCATTTGCTGCAGGTGGGCACCAGAGACGTAACATCACCACAGCTGACCACAGAGGAAAAACTCATGGGTCAAAAAGGGTGGCCCTTAAACCAAGGCTTCAGCTGAACACAGCACTTAAGCAATGTTTTATTCCCACACAGCTCAGTCAAGCTTGCAAATGCATTCAATGCTACATGTAAGCCTAAATGATTCCTGAGCAGAAACAGCAGATGATCCGTTATAGGAAGGTTTGAGGTAGAGATGTTAGCTTGCAGCGCAGAAGGCAGCCTGAGCTGCATCCAAAGCAGCGTGGCCAGAGATGGAGAGAGAGGATCCTGCCCCTCTGCTCTACTCTGGGGAGGCCTCATCTGCATCCAGTGCTGCATCCAACTTTGGAGCCCTCAATACAGGAAGGACATGGACCTGAGAGATCAAGTCCAGAGAAGAGTCGTGAAAACGATCAGGGAGTTGGAGCAGCTCTGCTATGAGGACAGGCTGAGGGAGCTGGAGTTGTTCACCCTGGAGAAGAGAAGGCTCCAGGGAGACCTAATAGCAACATTCCAGTACCTCAAAGGGCTACAAGAAGGCTGCAGAGAGACTGTTTACAAAGGCTTTTAGGGACAGGATGAGGGCAATGGCTTCAGACTAGAGCAGAACAGATTGAGATTGGATGTGAGGAACAAGTTCTGCACCATGAGAGTAGTGGAACACTGAAATAGGTTGCTTAGGGAGGTGGTTGTGGCCCCATCCCTGGAGATATTCCAGGTGAGGCTGAAGAGGACTCAGCAACTTGATCTAGTTGAGGCTGTCCCTGCTGACCGCAGAGAGGATTGGACTGGATGCCCTTTGGAGGTCACGTCCAACCCAGCCCATTCTGTGATTCTGTGTGAGATGCAACAATGAGACATCCTCAACTCTTCCCACACCCACCGGCACTGTTAAACCATCTCTGCCAGCCATGTTACATGAGTTTATACATTAGCACTTGAGAGTTATGACTCTTTAGGAATTACAAAATTAGAAATTAAGAGTTAAGGCCTGTTTTAAGGTCACCACATTGTGCCCAGATCAAAATTATAGTTGTCACAGGTGCTAGCTTACACATGTTCGTTTTCATTTTGGTTTGGTCTTTTAACTATTTTCCAGTCTGTTATTATTAGTAAACACTGCAGAAGTCCACATCCCACATGCAAAATTTTCATTCGACTCTGATCAGGGTTTGTTTTCCAGTGCCTCCTATACAGTTGTTGAAATTGTAAAGGCAGACTGAACTTTTACTTAGACCCAGAAGTACAGACCACATCATGCCTGGAGAAACGCAGCTTCTCCAGAGTGAAGAAGAGTGAGGGCTGCCATCAGCTGCAGCACCTGCCCGCTACAACCTGCTTTTATCTCCTAGCAAGTTGTCTCAGAATCACAGAAACATTCAGGTTGGCAAAGCCTCTCAGGATCACCAAGTCCAACCCAGAACCCTACTCTGCACGGTTCACCCTAAAACACAGCCAGGCTTGGGGACTCGACAACCTCCCTGGGCAGCACATAGAAGTCTCCACAATTTCAAACCAACAGACTAAAATTACTTGGTCTGTTGTGGGATGGCTGCAGAGCCACAAATGCTATGGAGGATCCACTTGTTGAAGGATTCCACATAGTGAGCCTCTCTTAGCGTGAGAAAAGCAGGCCTTGGTTGCACTGTTTCTACAGCACCGGCTGGTAAGAGGGAGCTGGATGATGAAGAAAAGAAAAACATCTTGGGCAAAGCAGCAGATACATGTCAGAAGAAAAGGTTGTATGAACGGATAAGAATTACCAATGAGAAATAGAATAGTGCAAACTGGGAGAGACTTGTGCTATATAACTTGTGCTGATTCTATAATAAAGCTGAACAATACTCCAACCACATTGGTCATTCGTATTGATTCCATGCTCCTTCATGATAGTCTGTGCTCTTAATCTTCTTGCAATAAAAGGACTGAGCAAGGATGGGAGATGTGTAATGTGGGCTTCACAAGATAGAAAATAGCATTCCATAATACCCTATGGTCCTTTTGTCACATTCAGTAGGTCATCAGACTACTTACAAAGCAAATAGTTTGCTTAGATCACAAAACAAGGTCTGAAAGACAATCCAAGGAAATAACACCATCAGTTTTCACTGCACCATTCATTATATGACTGAAACTTTGCATCCTGCAGAAATGAAGTAGATCTTCTATAAGTAGCAGAAATGAAGTAGATCTTCTATAAGTAGCATAATTTTCACCAAGTTTTCAAAACTCATGAGTAGGCTCTAGACAGGTATTCTGATGTTTCATACAGTAGCAGTGCGGCAGAAGTGAAAGACATGTTCCCCATCTCCTTACTGCTGACAGAACATGAAAATTAATGCACTGAAGTAAATGCAATATCTGAGATGCCATGAAACTTCTGGTTTCCAGCCTATAAACACTGCAAGCCCTCCAAGTGTCCTGAAGATTTAGTTCCACAGTCTTGGTTAATGACAGCATATCTCAGAAGTGATATTAAACTGTAAACCTTGGTGGAAAAGGCAGTCTCTCCCTATTAGAAATCAGGATGAAGCCTATGACCGTATTATCTTACACATCAGCTTAACAGATTTAACACTTTCCTCCAAGTGTCTGGTGTTCTGCCTAGCAGAGATACAGGGTATACAGGCGTTTTAGCAGACTGAAAAGGGATACTGCCTGGTTAAAATCCCATATCCTAATTTCTATTTTAACAGCATGAAAATATCTAATAAATAAGATCTTGGCATCAGTCTTTGAGGAAAGTGCTTACAACAGCAAGTTCATTCCTTAAAAATGGACTGACTTTCCAAACCCATGGAGATTTGCAGAACAGCACTCCTCTAGACATCAGCCTTATTTCTTTATCCCACTAAATTGCTGCCTTTAAACAGATTTCACACCTCAGCTCACGTATCTTCCCAATTAAAATATTAACTGACTTCCAAATTGTGATTAAGTAGCAGAGGACTGAAGAATCTTATCAGCCTGTGAGGCAGCACAGGAACTGCATGGCTTTCAGTAAGCTGAAAGGCAATGGCCAGAAATAACTGACTGCTGCTACCAGTGCTGTTTGGAAAGCAGCCGTGAGGCCGGTTGCAGGGAGAAGGGCTGGTTTGTCACTGAGCTGCTTCTCCAGCTCCGTTCTGCAGTCCTTCCGCTCCAACAAATTTAACTGACGACAATAAATTACTGTAAAGGGAGAACACACTTCCTGTCTAAAGAAATAATGACTGGAAAGTTCCTAACGAGCCTGGTATGTGGGAAGAGGCTGGCTTTGTTCAACACGCTGAATCTTCATTCACTCAGCCTCCTTATCTGCACCTGCTGGCCCCACTGCTGTGCCATACGGTAGTTCCTCTAGAAAACCAGAGCACAGCCTGCCTATAGGGTGTCAACGGGAGGCAGAACTGCTCCACCCGGGCTGGCAGCACATCTCCTGGCTCCCATCAAGGGTGAGCAGCCACCTGTCCCCTCCTCCACATGCCTGCTGTGTCTTCAGTGCTGGGCTCATCTCAGTGTGCACAACGCATGATACCAATCGCCTGGAGTCCCTACAGCTCAGCTCACCCTCCTCCCTCAGCCAGACAACTTCTGTTTTGACAGATTGAAGATTTCCTATTTACACAATTACATTACCTACTGCTTTGCATCTTAGAAGTAGCCCCGGTGGGCAAATCTGAAAAAAATAACGGAAACATAGTTGTTTTAACTTCTCCAATTCTCTTGAGAGTAAGTGGGAATTTATCTTGCAGATGCTTTCACATGAGTTACCTTATCCTGAAAGGAGTACGAGCACCGAGCTGAGCAAAGTCTTTGATGAGTAAAATAAACTAAGAAAATGAAGGTGTTGGCAATTACCTACCTTTGTTGTATCAGCAGAGCAGATATTGCTCTAATGATACCACACTCAATTTGGTACCAGTAGAGCCCCTTGAAAAGCCCTGCCCTTCCCACATCATTAATACCACTCATGCCCCATGCCAGGGCAGGGCCACCATCACAAGCTAAACAACATTAGTGTGACACAACAGCTACACTTAAACATTTACTGTCAGATTAGCCCAAAGGAATCTAAGTGTGCCACATCATGGAGCACTGACTTTCAGACTTATGGTGGGCACACGCATTGAAAAGTTTGCTGAGAAGTGGTCAGAGCTTTCACATAATCACAGAATGGTCTGGGCTGGAAGTGATCTCCAAAGGTCATCCAGCCCAACTCACTCTGCAGTCAGCAAGGGTATCCCAAACTAGATCAAGTTGCACAGAGCTCTGTTGAGCCTCTCCTTGAGTATCTCCATGAATGTCTGATTGACTCAATTGACTCCTTCATTTACATCCCCAATCTCACAGTCTCTGTAGGCCCTGAATTAAAACTTCCCATTTTCAGCTAAACTATCAAGATATAACAGATTGTACAAAGTGCACAGTGTAAGTAAAAAAAAAAACAAAAAAAACCAAACTATAATTTCATAGCTTCCTACCAGGAGCAGGTGTCACCCTTGGGAGGTTTGCAAAATCTTAACCAAGCTATCTATCTCAAAAAGCATATGCAATTAGGAGAAGGGATGAAAAGAATTACCTCACCCCTTCTATTAATGTCTGCTGGAGTCAGCTTAATTTCTGTGCAATGGTCTCCAAGAGCTACTCCCACCATTCTGCCTAAGCTGGTGTTTTCCTGTTGCTCATAGCATGTGCATTTGTTCGCAAGCTCTGTACGTGTGCTGAGGCTACAAAATATGAGGTAATAACACAGGAAATAATATCACATCACCTGGTCTTGTTTCCAAGAGACTTTGCCTACAATCCCAGACCTCCAAAGTGATCATGTCCTAGTGTCAGGCTTTGGCTCTGTGTGAAGATCTGAAAGCAGCATGTCACTATACTCCAATCTCTTTTATTGTTCATTCTATCATCTGCAGTGACAGCTTCTCCTCTCAACCTTGCTCTCAAGCCTTCACAAACACTTCGTTATCTGCTCTGCAATAGAAACCAGTACAGTAATGCAGCTGCTCACCCAGACGCCAAGCTGTGTCAGCCCTCCCTGGGACACTGCCAACGCTTGCAGCGTGGCGTCTGCTGGTAAATCACATAACACACAACCTGTTCTTAGCTAGACTGTGAATTTCACTTGAGTAAAAAAGGGAACTGTAGCTTGTGTGTGTCCACATCTCCTTCACACCTTTCAGCCTGTTCTTCTCTGTTTTTACCCTATTTAATGTACTTTGTTCCTGAGATGTCTCTTCTCTGACTTCCTGCCCTTGGCAGTTTCATGAGGTAACTACTCTCTTTCGAGGCAACTTGCTAGAAAACAATTAGGAAATAAGTTTTAGAAGGAAGAAATCCCTGCATATGACTATGTTGTCACTTAGCGAAGGAAAGAATCAATGACCACCCAAGGAAGGAGAACAAAGGCCAGAGGCCACATGGAATCCAGTTGGTACATGACATACATGAGGTAACCCATTTTTTCTTAGATACAAAGACAAATAACTTGCCCAAAACTGAAATTTCTGCCAAAAGTCCTGTTTTGGGATTTAAATAATTAGAAATGCCGATGCTCCTTGGAAAGTAACAGAAACAAGCCTCACTCTGAAATGAGGTCAGTGTCCTCACTTTGCTGCTCTAATCAGCAGTGCCCAGGCTACATCTCCTCCTCAACATTTTGTCTTTACCACTGCTCTGAAATGCAACTCCATTTGTAAGAGGACACTCAGATTTTACACTCTTTCATTAGTAGCCAGGAACTGACAACAATTAAAATGACTGTACCACAACTAGTACTTAAGAGGCCTCAAAAGTGATTTCATTTTCTCCAGGAAGTGCTGGGTAAATTTCCAATGGAGTGAGAAAGATATTACAGTGCCTGCAGACACTCAGCCAAGTGATACTGACTACAAACCTGTTCACCATTTCATCTGTTAGCTACAGCTGAAAATGGAAGTGTATGTCAGAGGGAAACAAAACAGCTGGCTACTTCAATAGCCTTTGGGTAAGGGAAAAAAAAGCTTTCAGACACTGTTCTTCAGCCCTGCAATCGAGTGTAAGTATTAGAATCTGTTTGTGCTAGGCTCTGCTCGGAGGATGGCACAAACTAGGAGAGGAAGTGGCCTGCATTAAAACAACAAATACACTTGGTGTGAAAGCAGTGAACTTTAAAAGCCTTTCAGAAATTCAGAGTATTATTTAGTCAATCATATACCATGGACCTGCCCCAGGAACTGTATGTCATTTTGATATGACATATAAGTTTATAAAGCTTGAAATGGAATAAAGTCAAACTCGGACCCCAGACTACAGCAATCATGCTTGAATGCTGTGTAAAACCCTTCCCACAATACAAGTCACGCTCGCCACTCCTTAATGCTTAAGATAATTTTGAACCTGATCAAGGTCAGTGGATTTGGGTTTCATTAGTTTTCTGTGCATTTGGGTGCTCAGAATAGGAGTGACAAAAAAAAAAAAAATCAATCTCTGGGGAATACCCACCTCACCTGCAAAAGCTGCTTATTGATTTTGCATCCCTGTAAGTTAGCATGCCAAAAACAAAAGAAAAAAAGAGCTATTTTTTTTCAGGAAATTCATTACAATTATGGCGTTTTGATCCCTTCGGTTTCTCTGCAGACAGAAGTAATGCTGTGCAACACAGAAGAGGGCAAGACATGCTGCAGACACGATGGAACTCATCTGTCACAGGGATACAACAAAAGATTGCCAAGAGGAGAGTGAGTTCCTTCAGCACATGCACAGCATGGCAGGAGGAAGCCCTTCATGCACAGCACCCTATCTCTCTCTAGGAATTACCAACTTCAGGACTTTTTGGCAGACAACAGCTCTGCAAGCCTTCCAGCCCTTGCCAGGTCACTCTGCCCCTATTCTGAGTTAATTTTTGTTAACTGCACCACTTCTCTTTCACAGAAGGCCTTAAAAAAAAATAAAATCTCTATTTTGGAGGCAGTTCTGATGCCACCACTCACTTTCAGCATCACTGCAGCACAACTCACCCAACTGACTGCTGCCTATTGACTTAGAAAATATTTTTGATGTCTGATCAGGTCTTTAGACTTCAAACCAGCACTGAATGGGCATGTGCTGCCACTCTTCAGAGAAATGGGGCAGGACATGCAGCATGTGGCCACGCTGCTGGATTGCATTTGCCTACTGGGAAGACTGTCCTAGAGGGTTTCCCAGCCCTGTGCACAAGCCTGTCTCTCTTTGGTTGTCATTTCTGACTGTATCTGTACAAAAAGTGATGAACAAAGCACACTATCCCAAATCCCAGGACAGCCCTCATGGCTGGTTGTTCCTCTTTCCAACAGTATTTTCCCACTCCACTGCTGGTGGACTCATCAGCAGGCTGATGGGTGGCCACTGAAGGGAAGAGCAACCTCTATCCCTCCTGTCATTTCTGCCTGCACATTCTCACTCACAGGGCCACAGGCTGCTGAAGAAGCAAGTAATGCTCTCACACATTAGCCTTCTAAAAATGTAACCTTGGGGAAGGCATGAAAAAGGAGCAATACTTTGCAGCAGGAGTAAACACCATGACTCAGTTTTATTTCACAGGCATTCTGACTAAATTGGTACTGGAGGAAGGAAAAAAATAGAGGAAGTTTTTTTCCTGCCAGCACTCCTAAAAGACTCTTGCATTCGGTCTGCCAATGTTTCTTCACCTAGGTAATCTTTCTGACTCCAGCACAGTTAATCTTATATGAGTCCCAGCAACTCTAATGAAAGGACACAGGACTCTGCTCAACACCCTAGCAAGCACCTGAACTTCAGACACTTAAAGAACATTCCAAACAGCACAGCCACTCTAAAGTCTCCAAAAAAAGCTGCTCTTTTTGATCAGCTTTCCTTGCTGAAGGCTGTTGAACAGACACAGAATTACAGAATGGTTTAGGTTGGAAGGGACCTCAAAGATCACCCATTTCCAACCCCCTGACATCACTCAGCTCCCCTCCTGAAGCTGAGCCCAAACATCTCCTCTTTGGTCTGGCTCAGATGTGCCTTAAACTGGAGTCCCAGTTATCACATTTCTCCACTTGACAGTGCGGCACAATGGAAAACTGCTCTGTTTTACTTTGCACTAGAGTTCGGGCATTGCCTTCCTGCTTCTCAAATCAGGAACAAAAGACAAAGTGGGGAAATAACCATCTGTGCTGGTTTGAACTAATTGGAGGATCTGAATGAGAAATTAGACTATAGGCTGAGAAAGGAAAACACTGATGATGCTACTTCACTCACAGCTTTACTGAGAACGAAAAAAAAAATGTTTAAGAGTTGTAACCCAAACATAGATAAGTCAGACCACTTTGGGCTGTGGCTGCTTTTGCATGGCTCTTTCTCCCTGCTTTTCATAGCTGAATCTGACTAATTTCACTAACTTCTTTCCTGCTGCTAATCCCCCTGGACGATCTACCTTTGCCTATCTGCTGCATAAAACAGATGGGGAGAGAAGATTGGTTACCCTTCTTACGGATTTTGATCTCTGGGAGGGATGTGTTACCTTTTTACTGTATATATCTGTAAATATCTGTTATATATTGTAAATATCTGCTTATATATTATGCAAAGCTGTAAATATAAAGCTTAATTTATTAACTTCCAGCTGACTGAGTCCTAGCCTGGGTTATTTCAAAGTGTGGGGGGGCAGGCTACTGTCTAACCACCACACTATCACAGCGCTCTGCAGAGCACTTGTGGCAGGAAGCTGTTAGTAGTGATCTAGCTTTTTTGTCCTGACACTTGCTTCTCTTCACCAACCCATCCAAATACTGTACACTGCTCTGCTTTTCTGAAAGTGCTCAGTCTCTCACTTCCTCCCTCCTCACTTTTCCTCCCATATGTCCCCCTTTAACCACCACCCCTGCCCAGGAGACCATGTAGCCTTCATGGGCTGCTACAGATGGAAATAAAACCCTTCCCAGCCTCCAAATGTTAATTATTCCTTTGTTCGAGGGTCCACACCACCTTGTTTGCTGAAATTACATCAGTGCTTACTCTCTTAGCCTCTTACCTTGGTGTGCAGAAAACCATGTAAATTTCATTTTTCCCACCTTTCAGAGGTGGTCTTCTCCACTGCTTCTACTGGTGGAAGCATGGTCAAAATCTCACGATGATGGCATCTCCTCCTATTTCCTCACAATTCTCAGGCCATGAAATGAGCAATCACACAGAATGACAGAATTTGTCATGACTGGAAGTGACGTCAAGGATCATCCAGTTCCAAACCCTCTGCCATGGGCAGGGACAACTCACACTAGATCAGACTGTCTAGAGCCTCATGCAGCCTGTCCTTAAACACCTCCAGGGATGAGGCTTCCACTGCCTCGCTGGGCAGCCTGTGCCCCACTCTCATGGGGAAGAACTTCCTACCATCCAATCTCAATCTGCCCTCCTCTAGCTTGGATCCATTTCCCCCAGTCCTATCATTACCTGACACCCTAGAAAGTCCCTCAGCAGCTTTCTTGTAGCCCATTTCAGATACTGGAAGATAGATATTTAGAGAAACTGCCCCCAGCATCCAGTTTACCTCTTTTTACACTGGAACAAGTACCCTAGCACTATAGCTTTGGGTTATCTAGAAACTTATCAGAGCATCTAAACAGTACTACTGCCTTCTTTCATAGTGATCTTCTCTTGGCCACAGGAGCCTTATTCTTAGTAGGATATTCTTATGCATAAAGAATATCCTACTAACATTAAAATCCAGCCAAATAAGGAAAACCATGGTTTCTGTAAAGCAATGCACACAGCCAAGGGCTTCTCTGCCTCCTTGTTTTTCTACAAGAGCACCTAAAGAAATGTGGGTGATAACGTCTTCTGAAATTTCCTAATGTTTTCTCTGGAGACTTTCAAGGCCTGTCTGGATGTGTTCCTCTGTGACCTGAGCTAGATGGTGTGGTCCTGCTCTGGAGTGGAGGTTGGACTCAATGATCTCTTTGAGTCCCTTCCAACCCCTGACATCCTGTGATCCTGTGAGAACAAACAACTTGATGGGCTCATCTCCTTGAAAAACACTCCCCTTGGGAGATGTCCTTCACCTCTGCATACAGTGGGTGCGCCTTGCCCAGTATTTTCACAGCTCCTCTTGGTCACAGGCAGGACCGCCCAGAATGTCTGACCTGGCATGACCACATCCAGCAGCTTCTTGCATTTCGATTCAACTTTGCCAAATACAGTAAGCAAGAGGAGAAAGGAAAACGAAACCCTGAAATTAATCTGCCCAGAGCCACAAAAGCTCCTTCTTGCACTTTTTTAAAACATAAAGGCCCCCATACTTAGGTTTCTGTTTCCCTGTCCCTCAGCTGGGGTTTGAAGCGGCCAGTTTTCCCCAGGGGGAAAGATACCAACCTCGGGTGTTCCTGCTCAATCTGCAGCCGTGGGTGCCACTGGCCAGCCCCTTCCCCCTGAATCGGCGTCTGTGCAACCCAGATCAATGGTGGTCTGTGTGCAGACAGAGCGCCTGTCAGGCCAAACACAATGTTGGCAGTGTTGCCTCACTGCTGCACTTCACTCCTCGCAGCTCTCTGCTTGCTACTGAACCACATGGAGGTTAAAAGAAGTCCTGGGTAAGGCAGGAGGAAGGTGGAAGGCACCACACAAATATATGCACGGAGGCTGTGCCAAGGGATGCTTACCTCATCTCCCTGGGAGAGCAGGCTCTATCTCCGTTAGAGAAAACTGGTTTGCAAGGGTCTGGGTCAGCATAGTCAGTGTGCCAGGCCTGACAGTACAGAGCTGAAGCCATGCTTACATTTAAGGAAGGTTGGTGCTATGCAGCATAGCACCATGAGCTTGCTATTGAGTAGGGGCCACGCTTTAATTTTGCTACTGATGAAGTAATGAAAGAGCTGTTTCTGCAGGAAATCACAGGAATTCGTTAACTCAAGGACCCTCATACCCTGCTTGCAAGCCGGGATTTCACTTTGAATGCAAGGACATCTGAATTCCTGAACCTCCACCACTACAGCACTGGAAAAACAACCCTGTTTGAGGTTTGAATGCAAAGAAAGAGGCAGCGACGCTCACTTAGCATGCATATTGCTGTGCATCAACTCACCTCTTGAAGTCACCTTTCTTTATTAATATGCATTCTTTCCCCAAGCAGGCTTGTTTAAGGTTTCCCAGCTACTTTTATTTAATGTCTTATCTTGCCCTAACTGCCTGGTGGATTAGCCACTACTTTTCCTCTAAGAAAGAATCCAGGTACCCATGACTACATTTGAAAACAGGTCTACAACCTTCATACTTTGCCACCAATCTTGAAAAGCTGCTCCAGCTTGTAACTTCTGCATTGTATTGCAGTTTACCTCTCCATTTACAGAAATTACCTTGATTTCATCTTAAAATAATTTATAAGTGTTTCTCAGGTGGATGTCACATGACCTTCGGGACACAAGGACATCTCAGATGGTTTCTTTGAGAAAGCTAAAGGATCTTTCTCAAGCATTTTTTAACACAGCTCTCAGCCCCCATGTGACGATTATTGCCCCAAGACTCCTCTGTATTGGGGATGGTAAGGAGAGTGGCTGCAATCCCTTAGCAGCATGCCAAACAAGCTCTACTTGTCCTCAAACCAGAGATGAAGACTTTGCAGTTTGCAGGAAAAACATATTGATGTGCACTTGAGACCAGGAAAGAGATGGGAATCACTTCTGCTTGTTGCAAGCAGCACGGAAGGCTGGAGGCTGCAGTACTGGAGCTACCCACAAAATAAGGTGGTATGAGTCAGGATTTGAAGGCTGACCTGGCTTAAACTGCTGAGTACAAAAATATTATCTTCAATAGGCTTTATTGAATTACAGACACATTATTCACCTACAGATTTTGAGTTCTGAACAGCTCACAGCTCTAAACCTCTTGAAAGCCAGCAAGATCTCTGTATTTGTGCAACAGCTTTAAAAAGCCAACATTTGTTTGAGCTTACAAACATACTTAAGTCTGTTCTTCAAACAGCAGTTGATTAAAACAGGGCTTCTCAATTAAAATAGCATATATTAACATTTATTCATTTCCTCTCGCACCCTTAGTTTGGTCTCAGAGTGATGAATAGGCCGCAAAGACATCAGCCAGCTCCTGATGCCACAGCCACTGATGAAGTCCAGGAGGTGCACACAAGTAGCTACCTTCTGTCAGTACTATGGACATGTGTGGTCTACAGCAAGTTCAGCAGGATGAAGATAACTTTCTGTGGCCCCTGATGGCTGCCTGCCATACACCTCAGCTTAGGGCAGGATGCAGCTTTGGGGAAATGGTGGCATAGCAACCATTTCCTCAGCATTTGCAACACGACCCTGATTCTGCAGCCATGCACCCCAAGATTTCCAGTAAACAGCAGGGCTGGGTCTGGCCTTGGCCAGAATCAGCTGCTGACCTGCAGCACTGGGGCAGTGCAGGCACCCTTGACTGCAGCTCCTTGCTCTTCCTCCACAAACACCCCCCACCCTCCCAGTTGGCAAACTCTCTTCTGCAGCAAGTTGTTGTTTTCTGTGGGACACAGCATTTCCCCTGGGAAGACCCCTGTGCCACAGTTGCATACACCATTTCTTTCACATTCAGAACATATTCCAAGCATAACCAAAGCACAGAGAGAAATGTGAACTATTTTGGCTGCAAGGGCAATACCCTGGAATGACTGAATGGAGTTCTCCATAATGCAGTCTGAATCTACAGGGAGAGATGAGTCAGTGCTCCGAAGTGCCAGTGCACTGCCTGCCTGCCTGGTGGATGCTATGATACGGGGTGCCACCCCACACAGCTCATTTTAACTCCCCAAGGCCAAAAAGGTAAGTCCAGTCTGACCTGTGATGCCCTGAAAGCCAGAAAGGTGGTAAACACTCTAGAAAATCTAGAAGTGGCAGAAGAAGAGGTGCTAAGACACTCCTTGCAGTTAATGAGGTGAACAGCTTCTGTTTGCTTTTTGTTCCATTATATGGTGGAAAGATGACAAAGCCAGGATGAATGACAGAAAACCAAACCAAGCCCCAGCCTGCCAGGTTCTTTAGAGCACGATTCACACACTAACACACAAGTGTGAAGTTTGCCTTTTCCTTTTTCCAATGAAGGGTCTCAAACCCAGCTCCAGCACTGCTGCTGCCTCACTGTTGTTTGCAGAACAAAACTGCTGCCATGTGCAGTGCCACAAACTCCGCGGCAGCAACTGACTGAAAGGAGAAGGTGTTTCAGGGGCAAAGAGAGTAACACATTTAATGCCTAATGACACAGTGTGCATGCTGAAGAGGAAAACAGAACCAAAGCACCCTTGTCTTTTTTCCTCCTGAATTCAAGGACAGAAACCTTCTGTCAAAATTATCAGCTTTGCTTTCCAGACAGCAGCAAAAATTGCACTCACTGAAAGCCATATGCTTGTAGACGACCAGAATATATCTTGTCCTCCAGGCAAAGAGTGCCAGATACTTTTAAGTTGAGAATCATAAGAGTACGTCCTCCCTTTAAACTACCAGCAGAACTGTAAACTTGATGTATAGCATCATCTAAAAAAAACCCAAAGGCTTCCAGCCATCAAAAGCAGTGTGATGTAAGCCTACATATTTGATTCCTAGGAGCAGCCATGCAACATAAGAAGAGAACATTCCTGTGAGTGCAGAGTAATATCATAACCACATCATCTACAGCTCTGCCCCCCAGCCCCTCCATTTCAATATAGAAACCAGAAAATCTCCATACAGTTTGCTCTGCAGAACCTAACCTAACAAATGTCAGAGCCAAATGAATGCTTGTTCAGTAGGTTATTTCAGAGGTTTTTTTCATTTCCTCTGCTGGAGCTGGCACTTTGCTGTACCAGCTCAATCAAAGAGGTTGCTGGCTTACAGCTGCCAAACCTCCCTAACCATTATAACCACAAAGAGAAAAGATTTTGGCCAACCAGTCCAACTGCTCACCATACACAATTGGAAACCAAATATATTAATGATAATAAAGAAGCAACAGGAAATTAGGGGGAGCAGTGCCTTTTTCCAAATGAGGTCAACAGCCATTCTATTAGTGACCACAGTAGGGGGAGGACAGGGGTCATTGTCATTACATTCTTTTTCCCTTTTTGAAGTTTGGGCTACAATATATTAATTGACCATTTGCTTGAGTGGAATTTATTTTAAAAAGAGAATCAGAGGAAGAAAGAAATGAGGCAGGACAGCAGCAGAAGATGCATGGTGGGTTGAAAAGAGAAGAGGAAAGCAGAGCCACGATTATCTCCCTACATGTCCACTGGAGCACGGGCTTGAGCAAAAAGAAGAGTTTACGAAGCACAGAGAGATGTAACACGGGAAGCAACAAAATAAAATCTGCTGGATTTGGCGTAGAGGTTCTCTCAGAGACAACTGCAACCAGATAAAGGCTGTCCAGAGGGAACAGAGAGCATCCTCCCTCATCCAACACATTCACACCACACCAGATGGAAGTATCCTGGTGCAGTAAAAGCAGAGACAACTGCAGTCCCTCCTTCACCCATAGGGAAGATTCGACCTGCCCTGAAGGGCACTGCCTAGCTGAGGGCACCTTCTTCTGGGCCTGCACCAGCTGAGAGAGCTCACCAATGCCAATGCACCTGCAGAGCAAAACCAAGCAACAAAGCACCCAACACCCACAGTACACACAGCTTGGGAATTCTGCTGCACACTAGATCCAATCTGGCTCCACAGACTAAACACTTAGGAGCAATCAGAGACCTTAGCAGAGTTTTGGTGTGTATCACCAGAGAAGTTATACTCCAAAGAAATTCAGCACAGGCATATTCCAGCACTATATCAGTGGTGGGAGAGCTAGCCTGCTCACTGGAACGTGGCAAGTAGCACCTAAGGGGTGGGGAGAAAAAAAAAAAAAAATCCCCACAACAACCACCAAAACCCCCAAAGTCTAACATACTCATCACGTAAAAACAACATCACCATAGCAGGTAATCATTACAGTCTCCACCAGGCAGAAGAAGGGCAAACTCCTGGTGCCAGCTGAGATGGAGATGGGAACTCAGGATAAAATGAAGCAGGCTCAGAGAAAGGCTAGTAGAAAAACAGTGGGCACTCAAACAGACCACACACAAGCACAAGCTGGCTGTGAGTAAGTGCTGGAGCCCAGCACTCGATAGGAAGGACAGCAGGGGCAATGCCTGTGTTAGGTGTGAGCAGATCAGTGACCTGATGAACATGGTGGCTGAACTAAAAGAAGAGGTGGAGAGACTAAGAACTATAAGGGACTGCGAAAGGGAAATCACCTATTTCCATAACCTACTCTACAGAACCTGAACTAGGGTTAACTTCCAGTGGAGCAGAGGGCTCAATATCCTCCCATCTGCAAGTCTCTCAGCCTCCATGCAGTAACCCACAGGAGCAGGGTGAATGGGAACAGGTTTCCACCCGATGGAACAAAAGTAAACAAGGCAAGCCTGCTACTCTAAGAAGCAGACTGCCGGCAGTGAAATTGCAGAATGGGTATGAGGCTCTGCAGGAAGAACAGATGATCAGTAAGGATGCAGACACAAAAAGCCCAGAAACTGCACCAAAGACAGGTTGCCTCAGGCCAACCATCAAAACCCATTTGGGAAAGGAACCTCAAAGGGTCATTGTTACAGGAGACTCCTTACTGAAGGGAGCAGAGGGCCCAATATGCAGATCAAATCCACTTCATAGAGAGGTCTGCTGCCTCCCAGGTGCTCAGGTAAGGGACACTGTAGGTAAAATTCCCAACCTTGTGAGACCTTCAGACTACTGCCCGCTTCTGGTCTTTCTGGGTAGCGACGATGCAGGAATGAGAGACTCACAATCAATTAAAAAGAGACTTCAGGACCTAAGGGCAACAGCTAAAGGGATCAGGAGCTCAGGTTGTGTTCTCCTCTATCCCTCTAACATCAGCGATGGATGAAGGAACATTTAGGAAGAGCCAACAGATCAATTCATGGCTCAGGGGGTGGTGTCATCAACAGGGATTTGGATTCTACAATCATGGCTCGATTTGCAAGGCACCAGAGCTGCAAATAACTAATGGGAGGCACTGGTGCCAGAGGGTGAAAAGGATCCTGGGACAGGAATTGGCAGGGCTCACTGATAGGGCTTTAAACTAGATTTGAAGGCAGAAGGGTTTAACAGTCTCCTGCTGGCTGGTGACAAACAGTGGGGCAGCTCACCAGAGACAGAGGCATGGAGAGCTAATGAGGGCCCTCAACTTGCTGCCCTGAGGCAAGCCAGGCATGATGCACAAGGACAAGCTGAGGAAATCAAGGCAAATTGGCACAAGAGGAGGACAGGGCCAGCCCAGCTGAAGTGTCTCTATGCAAATGCACAGAGCTTGGGCAACAAACAGGATGAACTAAGGGCCACTGTGCTGCTGGGATGCCAAAACATAGTGGCTATTACTGAAACTTGGTGGGATGACTCCCATGAGTGGAATGTAGGGATAGATGGGTACAAGTTCTTTTAGGAAGGATAGGCAGGGAAGGAGAGGAGGAGGCCTTGCCCTCTATATCAGTGACCAGCTGGAATCAGTGGAGCTTCACCTGGGGAAGGATGTTGAGCTGGTTGGGAGTGTATGGGTTAAAATTAAAGGGAAGACAGGGGAGGGTGATGTTACTGTAGGGGGTGTGCTACAGGCCAACTGCCCAGCACAACCAAGAAGATGAGGCCCTTCACAGGCAAATAGAAGTGGCTTCCAGGTCACAAGCCCTGGTCCTCATGGGGTATTTCAACCACCCTGACATGTGCTGGAGGTACAATACAGCAAGGCATCAGCAATCCAGGATGTTCCTGGATTGCATAGATGACAATTTTTGGCCACTGCTGTAAAGGGGAACAAAAAATGTTTCCATGTATATATTAATGGCAAAAGAAGAGTAAAGGACAACCTCCACTGTTTACTGGATGCAGAGGAGAATACAGTAACAAAAGATGAGGAAAAGGCAGTGGTACTCAACACCTTCTTTGCTTCAGTCTTCAATAGTGGGACAGATTGTCTTCAGGACAACTGGCCTGCTGAACAGGCAGATGGAGCCAGGGACAACTATAGTCCCCCTGTAATCCAAGAAAAAGCAGTAAGGGACATGCTGAGGCACTTGGATCCTCTTAAGTCCATGGAACCACATGGGATCCATCCTAGGGTGCTGAGATAGCTGGCAGATGAGTGGGTCAAGCTGCTCTGTACCATCCCTCTACCGTCCCTCAGGGGTCAGTGCTGGGACCAGTACTGTTTAACATCTTTGCCAGTGACATGGACAGAGGAATCGAGTGCATCCTCAGCAAGTTTGCAGATGACACCAAGCTGTGTGGCACAGTTGACTTGCTAGAGGGCAGGGATGCCATCCAGAGGGACCTGGACAGGCTGGAGANAGCTGTGTGGCACAGTTGACTTGCTAGAGGGCAGGGATGCCATCCAGAGGGACCTGGACAGGCTGGAGAGGTGGGCCCAGGCTAACCTCATGAAATTTAACAAGGCCAAGTGTAAGGTCCTGCACCTGGCTTGGCACAATCCCAAGCACAAATACAGGCTGGGTGGTGAGTGGCTGGAGAGCAGCTCTGAGGAAAAGGACCTGGGGGTCTGGGTGGATGAGAAGCTCAACATGAGCTGACAGTGTGCACATA
>VWZI01022624.1:19393-67735 GCA_013396835.1 Psilopogon haemacephalus
TTGATTCGATTCGATTCGATTCGATTCGATTCGATTCGATTCTATTCTATTCTATTCTATTCTATTCTATTCTATTCTATTCTATTCTATTCTATTCTATTCTATTCTATTCTATTCTATTCTATTCTATTCCTCCTCCAAATGGTAGAGGAACCAACAAGAAGTGGTGTGATGCTGGACCTTGTTCTCACCCACAGGGAAGGGCTGGTGACCAATGTGAGGCTCAGCTAGAGCGCTGGCTGCAGTGACCATGAAACAGTTTAAAATCTTCAGGGCAATCAGGACATATTCTAAGCTTATGACCCTAGCCTTTAGGCATGCAGACTTTGATCCCTTCAGGGATCTGCTGGCCAAAGGGATGAAGCCCTAAAGGGAAGAGGGACCAAGGACCACCAAGGATCTCCTCCTATGTGTCCAGGAGCCACCTGGAGAGGTTGGCACAAGCCAACCTCATGAGGTTTCAACAAGGCCAAGTGCAAGGTCCTGCATCTGGGTGGAGGCAATCCCAAGCACAAATACAGGCTGGGCAGTGACTGGCTGGAGAGCAGCCCTGAGGAGAAGGACTTGGGGGTGCTGGTGGATGAGAAGCTCAACATGACCCAGCAGTGTGCACTTGCAGCCCAGAAAGCCAACCAGATCTTGGACTGCATCAGAAGTGTAGCCAGCAGGTCGAGGGAGGTGATTCTCTCCCTCTACTCCACCCTGGTGAGACCCCACCTGGAGTACTGAAGCTCCATCCCCCTGTGACTCAAGTATGACCACCAAAAAAATAATTTACCTTTAGATATTTATGCCCAAAGGCAAATCGTTTTCCTGTGCAGTTCACAACTCTCAGAACACCAGGTAAACAAAAATGCTCTCCATTACATGGGCAGCCAACCACATTAAAAAAAACAAACAAGCACAACACCACAAAACCTACACCTTACATTTCTTGCCTGTGTTTTCACATATGCTGCTGCTCTGAACATTTAAGCAGCAAATAAATCAGCTCCTTACACAAAGGTTTCAATGTAGGAACACTCTGACAGAGAATTTACTCAGCATGTGGACTGTGTAGTTAGAGATGCATAAAGAAAGCTTCCATTTCTCAGGTGTGCCTCTCTGGAGAACTAGCACCACACAGCACCAAGGCACAGAGCACCCAGAAACACAAGGATGATACTCATCAGTGTGGTCTCACGTTAGCAAGGTAAACACTGGTTACAGGATCACAGAATTAGAGAATGTTGGAGGTTGGAGGGAACCTCCAGAGATCATCCAGTCCAACCCCACCTGCCAAGGCAGAATCATCCAGGGTAGTTTGCACAGGAACACATCCAGGTGGGTTTTGAAATTCTCCAACCTCTCTGGGCAGCCTGCTGCAGTCCTCTGTTACCCTCATTGTAAAGAAGTTTCTCCTCATGTTGAGGTGAAACCTTTGTCTGTTCCACATGAACAAAGAATATATGATACCCCTGCCTCGCTCTGCCTGTTGCTCCTTCATCCATCGGAGCAGACACATGTACAAAATCATAGGTGTATAGGAAGAAAATGAACAACCTTGACAATGTGCCCACCTTACACCAACAGCAGACACAATTCAAAACATCCTCTCTGAAATGTCTTAGACAATGGTTGGATGCTTGGGGCATGTGTCTGTGTGTGTGCGCCTTTCTTACTAGAAATTCACAGGAGAGTTTTACTGCAAAGCTGTCAGTGATAGGGCTCTCCTTACATTGCTGGTGTGGGGAAGTCATCCATCAGGCAGCCCAGAGAAGCTGGGGATGCCCCCTTTCTGGAAGTGTTCAAGGCCAGATTGGGCAGGACCTTAAGCAACCCAATCTAGTGGAAGGTGTCTCTGCCCATGGCAGGGGGATTTGAACTAGCTGATCTTTAAGGTCCCTTCCAGCCCAAAACATTCTGTGATTCTTTCATGGTCACCATATATAACCAGGCATACAAGAATAACAGTAACACAAAACACAGTAAGTACAGATATATTATCTTAGGTTTTACTGAAAATGTGTCTGAGAGCAGACAAGAAGATCTCATCTGACGGCAGATGAGAAATTCTTCCTTAGAGCAGAGCAGACAAAAGGTTCTTGTAGTGGTGCATAAAAGGCAAGGAGAGTTTTTGCCTGGTTTCCTTGTCCATGTCCTGGCAGTATCACTTCACCCACCTTTATCTCCCAGCTGGTAGATCGTTTCACCCCAGGAGGGCTTCTGTGATCACATAGCCACAGAACACTTTGCCAGAGATGTGGCTGGTAAGGGAACAGGATCAACCCACATACACCCTTCTGTTCGCTGTGATTTGTTTGTGGGTAGAAAAGAAACTGGTGGCACCATACCCCTGTGCCAAGCCTCCCCCAGCAGCCCTGACTGACAGCCTCTCCATGTTCCACTGCTCCAAGCCCAGGCCACACATCAGCCTTCAGCAGTCAGCTCAAACAGACAGCCACTGCTGCCTGTTCTGGGAATGCTAGGGACGTGCTGGCCCAACAGCAAGGGAAGTTACTGCTATTCAATTCCTACTGGGTACAATATTAGAGACAATGAGAAGCGGCACAAAGCTTGCAAGCAGACATGGGACTTAGCACAGATCCTCCAAAGCACACCTGGAAAATTATCCCTGGGATACTCACAGAACCATAGAACGGTTTAGGTTGGAAGTGACCTCAAAGATCAGCTAGTTCCAACCCCCCAACATAGGCAGGAACACCTCCCACTAAAACAGGTCACTCAAGGCCTCTGACCTGGCCTTAAACACCTCCAGAGATGGAGCAACCACAAACTCCCTGGGCAACCTGTGCCAGTGTCTCACCACCCTCACTGGATAGAACTTCTTCCTAATGTCTAGATTAAATCTCCTCTCTCCCAGTTTAAACCCATTACCCCTCATTCTGTCTTTATAAGACCTTGTAAACAGTCCCTCCTCAGCCCTCCTGTAGTCCCCTTCAGATACTGGAAGGCCTCTCCAAGGTCTCCTTAAAGCCTTCTTTTCCCCAGGCTGAAGAGCCCCAACTCTCATAGTCTGTCCTCACAGCAGAGTTGCTCCAGCCCTCTGAGCATCTTTGTGGCCTCCTCTAGACTCGCTCAGTTCCTTCTTGTGTTGGGGGCTCCAGAACTGTACAGAGTACTCCAGGTGGGGTCTCAGAAGAGCCCTACCAGGATCTCCTAAACATGGTTTTCTGCCAGTATAACTCAGATCTACAGTGGGGCAGGAAAAATACCTTTGGCCTGATGAATCCCCCAAAAGTAAAGTCCAGATTTACCTTTAGAGCTGAACAGCACACATCTCAGCAATATCACAAGTAACCACCAAAATGATGGTTTGGATGAGATGAGTTACAAAAGGAAAAGGACCCCACCACAAGCACTGCAGCTGTCAAGGGACAGAACAGCAAAAGCAACAGTCAGAGCAAGGCCAGGATATTCACACACCCATGGTAGAGCCAAGCCCTGAGGATAAGACTCTACAGGAACACCCTCACAAACACACCATGCTGAATTAATTATGGAGAAAAATGGCACAGAGACATTAAGGGGCTCTTCTTGCCCCAGCACTCATCAATGACAGTGTCTCGGCTTTGCCAATGGGAAAAGGTACCTTCTGGAGACAACAGCTCAAGATTACCACTACCTTCACACCAGTCCTTTGCTGGAAGAGCTGGAGTGTGGGTGTGAGACAGAAGGCAGTCTGACCTTGGCTCTCACAGGTTGAGGAAGGCAGCCTAGCACAGGCCTCTGGTTTCTCATAACATAGCAGCTGCCTCCCACAGGAGTAAGAGACAGAGAAACATCTGGGTTAGGAATAACAGGTTGTCCTGAATATTAAATGAGTGAGATTGTGCTTAATTATACCAACCAATTAATATGTTTCTGGTTAAGATGGACAGCATCCTGCAGAATTCATGTTACCAATCAGATTTAGCTGATAAGCTAAAACATTATAAAAGCATCACCTTGTCCCTAATAAAGTTGAACAATACTTCAATCACATTGATTCAGCAGTATTGATTCCATGCTCCTTCGTGATACTGCAGAAATGTTTTGGAACCTTCTCAAGTGGACTACTTAACCATTAGGACTTGCAAGGAGGTCAGCTGAGCCCAGCTAACTGCTTTTCACCACCTATCTGCTCCTGCAAGTGGTTTGTGCTCAGCAACTCAACCCAGCAGCTCTGCCCAGCAGCTCTGCCCAGCTATTTGTCAATAGTTGAGTTTCCTCTCTTCACAATTACTGCATCAGTAGAAGGGAAAAGTCAGTCACTTAGGAAGAAAGGTAACCTCACTGACAGAGAAAAAGAGGTTCTACCAGCTAGGTGCCCTGCAAGATGCTGCCCTGCCAATTTTGACGGACCACCTAGATCTACTGCTATTGCCATGCTCCCAACCACCTCCACCATCTGCCCCTGGCAGCAGAAAGGGTCTAGTACAGCAGCATCTCTCATCTCCTCTCTCTCACACCCTTCTGCTCCTCCATTAATTTTCCCCTTGCTCTCTGGTCTCCCTCCAAAGCTCTTCTTTGTTCTTTCATTCTCACTTCCCTCCACTAGCAAAAGTCCAGCCAACGCCTTTCACTTGCCCAAGACTACTTTCTGATCATTAGGAACATGGGAGTAAGACCCTGCAACACTATAGCTACTTTAATTATATTATATAGCAACCAGATGTCTTTGTAAGGTGTGAATTCTTCCAGGCAAAATACGTTCCTTGCCAACCAAGGGAGGAAAAATTGCAACTCCAGCTGTGACCCAAGAGGCTCAATTTGTTTACATTGTTTGGTGCTTATTCAACACCTCTTTAACAAAAAAAATCTCCAAATCAGCATAGCACTACATTCATTGTCCTTGCTTCTGTGGCATCACAGAGACAAGGAGATGTGGGCAGTGAGATACAGCTGCAGATTTCAGTGCTGTTCCAAAAGGATGCCACAGCCAATGATGCTAACAGCTCCTGTAAGGAAGAAAGCTGCTACATGGAATGAAACACTACAACTGAATACTGAAATTTTAAGTCAATTGAATACTGATGACATTTTTAATGTTACCATTAAACCACTTGAAGATAGAGTTACATCATCCCTCAGCTCCTGGAGAGCACCTACTGCCAGGGAGGTGATACGTGGCAGTGATTACACACTGGACAAGCATGTGGTTAGTTCAGGCAGATGATTGCTCGTTTATCCCTTCCTGGTAGGAGCCAGGAGCTGCTGAAGCAGGGAGAAGAGGTCCACTTCTGCTAAGTGCTCATTTGGATAATGGATAGAGACTCTAGAAGCTACGGAAGAAGCTTCCACCTGATGCACTCTGCAGCTTCACATAGAAGCTGACTTTCTAGACGCTCTTACTGCAGTATTGCTTTCAGAACAAATTGTTATTATCCAGAGGTCAGACTCAGATGGCCTTAGCCCAGTTTCTTTAACAACTACTTTGTGCTTCACAGGTTTAAAAATGAAGCCAAGTTCTAGGATGCAACCTCAGAGAGCCAGGAGCAGTGGCTCTGGTCTTCTACCCAGAACAGCCAGAGCAAAGTACACTGTGCACTCAACTCTGCTAGTACGGGTGGGTTTGAGCAGAGATCAGTCCATGCCATAGGGCAATGAAGGGTGCAATGAGACATCCTCCAGGCATGACCCATGGTTTAAACAGTTGCAGGTGGGGCACTGGTGGGGCAGCAGCCATAACGTGCTCAGGTGGATTCTTGTTTGCTCACAGGAAAAAGCGATGCAGGACCATAAGACAGAGCAGACTTTAAGTATGCTAGGAAGAGAGAAAAAAAGGAGTCCAGATGAAGAGATGACAAAAGGAAAGGACAGCGAAGAGGACTTCAGAAGCCCTCAGCAACATCTCCTGGAGCACTTTGCTCCCAAACTGCCAGAGCCGATTCATTGCACCAATCCTTGGTGTACCTATCTGGGGCTGGGGCTTCCTGTCAGGAAGCTTCTTTACTAACCTGGGGAATAAAACAGCTCTTGAAATTTTATTTACTGTACAATTTCACATCACTTTCAGAAAACTCATCCTGGTGCTGCTGTGATTACTAGCCACAATCTCTGCGTCTGCCTCTTTAGCTGGATGGTGCTTTGTGCTATTTCACCCATAACCGTAGCACAGCAGAATTCAGTTGGATTATTATTTATTTTTATCCCAAATGGTAACATCCCACAACTGTTCCACATCATTTCATAAATCTACACAGAGGGGCATTATGTTGATGAAATTACATTCAATAAGAAAGCTGGAGAGGGACTTGTTTACAAAGGCACACTGCATTAGGACAAGGGACAATGGTTTCAAACGAGAGCAGGTTTTAAACTAGATTTAGACTGGGCATTAGAAAGAAGTTCTTTACTGCAAAAATGGTGGAACACTGCAACTGGTTGCCCATGTAGGTGGTAGAGGCCTTATTCCTGAGGACATCCAAGATCAGGCTTTATGAGGCTCTAAGCAACCTGATATAGTTGGAGATATTCCTGCTTGCTGCAGGGGAGCTGGACTAGATGACCTTTAAAGGTCTCTTCAAAGCCAGTGCATTCTATGTCAATGAAGATAAAAAAACCCAGGAGCTACAATTGTGAGCCAGTTCTCTCCCTGACCTGGAGGTTTTCACAGGCTAGGTACCTGCACCCAGGAGTGAGGATGTGCTAACAAGCCAAAGAAATAATACACAGCAAATCACTTGGATGCCAGGGTTCCTGTTGGCTGGCACAACCCTGTTCCCCAAGAGCAGAGGGCTAGAAAGCACTGCCTTAATTATCACCATCAGTCTCCTAGACAAGGCACTTAGAAAGCTTTAGCTGCTGTAAACACTCCCTTGATCACAGATAAGGAATCTGCTGAAAGAGGAGTTTGTGTGGGGAAACCTCAGGGGCACTGGGCTGATTCTGGGGGACGTGCAGCTCCAGACCAGGCATGAAGAACAGTGAGAAGCATGTGAAAAATCTCAACTGGCTCAGCCTTGTGATGCTTTGGAAGCCAGTGATGGCTCACCAGAGATGCACTTGCAGCAGTACCATCATTCATTATTGCCTATCTTCTGGAATCCTCCCCCTGGTCTCCAGCAGCTCACGATGAGGAACCTCCAGAGCCACAGTTTGCTTCTCTGCATTTAATGACTCTCTGTGGAGTTTTCTTCCATGAGTGTGTTCCTTTCTGTATTTCCAAACACACCATTGATTTGAACGGTGTTTAAACAAACTCAGGAACTCAGGCTTAAAGCTGTCACCACCATAAATAAGTGATCAATACAGTGACGAGCTCTGCCTGGTCCTGTCAGGGATTAATTTGGCCATTCATTGTGGACAGACAAGGCAGCACTCCTGACGAGGTGTCTGGACTTTGTGTCTTAGAATCATAGAATCAACCAGGTTGGAAGAGACCTCCAAGATCATCCAGTCCAATCTCTCACCCAGCCCTATCCAATGGCACTAAGTGCCCCATCCAGTCTTTTCTTGAACACCTCCAGGGACGGTGACTCCACCACCTCCTTGGGCAGCCCATTCCAGTGCCAATCACTCTCTCTGTGAAGAACTTCCTCCTCATATCCAGCCTATACTTCCCAGGCACGACTTGAGACTGTGTGCCCTTGTTCTGTTGCTCGTTGCCTGGAAGAAGAGACCAACCCCACCTGTCTATAACCTCCCTTTACGTAGCTGTACACAGCCATGAGATCACTCCAGGCTAAACATCCCCAGCTCCCTCAGCCTCTCCTTACGGGACTGTGCTCCAGGCCCCTCACCAGCTTTGTTGCCCTTCTTGGGGCACGTTCCAGTACCTCAACATCTCTCTTCAACTGAGGGGACCAGAACTGGACACAGTACTCAAGGGGTGGCCTTACAAGTGCCAAGTATGGGAGAAGAATAACCTCCCTTGTCCTGCTGGCCACACTGTTCCTGATACAGTCCAGGATGCCATTGGCTTTCCTGGCCACCTGGACACACTGCTGGCTCCTGTTCAGCCTGCTATCTACCAGCACCCCCAGGTCCCTTTCTGCCTGGCTCCTCTCCAGCCACTCTGTCCCCAGCCTGTAGTGCTGCCTGGGCTTGTTGTGGCCAAAGTGTAGAACCCTGTGCTTATACTTGTTAAATCTCATCCCACTGGCCTCTGCCCACCCATCCAGCCTGTCCAGGTCCCTCTGCAGGGCCCTCCTACCCTCCAACAGATCAACACCTGCTGCTAACTTGGTGTCATCTCCAAACTTACTGATGGTGCACTCAATCCCCTTGTCCAGGTCATCAATAAAGATATTGAACAGGATCGGGCCCAGCACTGATCCCTGCAGCACACCACTAGTGACTGGTTGCCAACTGGATGCGGCACCATTCCCCACCACTCTCTGAGCCCAGCCACTCAGCTAGTTCTTGACCCACTTCTGTCCAAGCCATGAGTTGCCAGCTTTGCCAGGAGCTTGTTGTGTCAGACAGTGTCAAAGGCTTTGCTGAAGTCCAGGCAGACTACATCCTCAGCCTTCGCCACAGTCTTCCCATGCTTGAGGCTAATTCCTGCTTTTGGCAAAAGCACTGTGGCAGAGCCAAATCTCTTTCTGCTCTCCTCTTTCACCTCTTCGCCCCAGGAAAACCACCACAAGGTGATGGCTTTCCCAGGGTGAGATAAGAGATGTCACCTGCACTTGCTGCAGGTGTTCCACTACAAAACCATTTTCTTGAAGACACCCTCATAGGTACATCTGCACACCTCTACACGTGGCTGATGCAGACAAACACTCAATTACATGAATGGGAGAAATATTTGAACATCACTTTGTATGTAGCACTGAGTCTCTCTCTCATGTGCTTCAGCACAATAAAGATGTCCACAGCACAAAACTCAACAGCAAGTCACTAGGCTGAAACAACCCATCTCTACATCTCTGCTTCCTTGCCCACTCACCTCACTTTGCACAATCCTATGAATAATCATGGAATCACAGAGTGGTCTGGGCTGGAAGGGACCTCCAAAGTTCATCTAGTCCAACCCCCTCTGTCGTCACCCTCTGGGCACCTTCAACTAGAAAAGGTTATCCAGAGCCCTCTCCAGCCTCACCTTGAGTATCTTCAGGGATGGGGCCTCAACCACTTCCCTGGGCAACCTGTTCCAGTGTTCAAACACCCTCATGGTGCAGAACTTGTTCATCATATCTGCTCTGCTCTAGTTTGAAGCCACTGCCCTTGTCATGTCACTGCAACCTATTAACTTCCCTGGTTACAAAGTTAAGTAAGAGAAACAGCCAACCAGGGATTTTTTTTTTTTTTACCACAGTCTACAGCCAGCCAATTTCTACATGCTACCCATGAAGCATCTTCATTCTGGGTGAACACCACGATGATTAGGAGCTTCAACATATTACCCAACTACTGGCAATACTGCTGTGATTTCTAGGCTGCTGAATCCTGCACTGAAGCCATGCAAGCAGATGTATATTTTTACCCCTCTGGTGCCACGTGTCTGCATGCACCCGCACAGCACGTTTCAGTAAAACAGCAAGAACGGCTCAGAGGGTAGTTCTGAGCCCTTTATTTTGGAAACAAGGAGGTGAAGATGACTGATGATAAATGGCAAAGGGACAGCCAGCAGTCCACATTCCTGCCAAACTTCCCGGTGACCTGTTTTTAGTGACTAGAGAATCACCTGCAGGGCTTCTCATACAGAAACGGTTTTCAATGGTGAGGCCCTGCAGCCAGGCTCTAAAGCCAATCAGTCAACAAAGTATCATGGAGTATCTTGAAGAAGGGCTGAGAAACCAGTGCCTGACCCAGAGCTGCCATATCCCCAGTGGTTCCTGGGGGCCATCCCTGGCACCTCTGTCTCTACTTTCCTCCCAGGTACAGAGTGTTTTGCCCAAGATTTGTCATAAACACATGAAATGCTCTTTCCCAGCTGTTCCCATGCAGAGCTCCTCCTTCTATCTGTTAAAAACAACAACATGCATTTCTATTTCAAGACCCTCAACTCCTGCTACAAAAGCAGCCTGGTTCAGCATCCTTGCAGGCTGCTTTTGTGGAGAGGAAGAAAAAAGAAGCTGCAGAGAGCAACTAAAAAAGCTGATGAAAAAATCCACATTCTCCCTTGAGACCTCTAATATTTTTTTTTCCTTCAAAACCCAAGAAAATAAAACAATTGACAATATTTTTTTTTTTTTCCTGCTAAGCTAGCTGAATCAGCTCCTCCAGCACCAGTGCATTGCCCCAGTTTATTACAGTGAAATACACTGTGGACATTTAACAGGGGGACAGAAGTGTTTTGTGGCTTCTTCTAGGGCAGAAAAAGGGCCAAGTCCACAAATGCAAGGCTGCTGGCTGTGACTCACTGAGCATCCACTCCTCCTGAGGTAGTTCAGCAACACATCTATATAGCTTCAGAAACACAACCCTTCCCCACAGACCACCTCCCTGCCACATCTATCCGGTGCCACACCAAAAAGACACATGCAAGAGGCTCCTGAGGACATGTGAATCACCATGGCAGACGTGTAGGACCCAGTACTGGGTACAAAACCTGATGTAAGTATTTTATCTTACTTTAAAATTCACAGATTCACTGAAGGGAGTTGACTCCAAAAAGTAATAGTTTTATTGTGGGGCTTGAGCAACTTTGGTCTAGTAAGAGGTCACAGGATCACACAATGTCAGGGGTTGGAAGGGACCCAAAGAGATCGTTGAGTCTAACTCCCCTGCCAGAGCAGGATTATAATCTAACTCAGGTCACAGAGGAACACATACAGACAAGCCTTGAAAGTCTCCAGAGAAGAAGGTGTCCCTGCCCATGGTAGTGGGGGTGGAATTTGATGGTCTTTAAAGTCTCAAACTATTCTGTGACTCTTGTGCCCATCCAACATTGTGACACTCAATGTAATAACCTCTGCTCAGCTGGCAAAAGCAAAAGCACTCTGGAGGTTACTTTGTAGTGACCAGGCACATAAAAAATATTTCCAATTCCTGTAGAAGGAATCAGAAACAGGGAGGCAAGACAAAACACTGAGCACAAGAGAAAACACTGAACATAAAAGAGGAGCGGAGTAGTTCTAGGAGGAATGAGATGCTCACCTGCTAGGGACAGTGTGAGTTTTCTGCCTCCATTGAACAAAAGAAAAATTGCAGTTTAATATTAAAAGACAATAGCAGAAGGATTGGGGAAACACTGAAAGGTTTCCCATGGTTCCCAAAGCTTCCTACAACAGCTTTTCTTTCTGAAATTCCCCTATATAAAACACCTGCCAGCTTTTCATAACTTTAGCAGGGATTTCATGCCATTGCATCTTATCTGGAGCCCCCAACACAAAAAAGACATGGAACTGTTGGAGCAAGTCCAGAGGAGGCCACAAAGATGCTCAGAGGGCTGGAGCACCTCTGCTGTGAAGACAGACTATGAGAGTTGGGGCTCCTCAGCCTGCAGAAAATAGGGCTTTGAGGAGACCTTGTAGTAGCTTTCCAGTATCTGAAGGGGACTACAGGAGGGCTGAGGAGGGACTATTCACAAGGTTTTGTAAAGACTGGATGAGGGGTAATGGGTTTAAACTGGGAGAGAGGAGATTTGATCTAGACATTAGGAAGAAGTTCTTTCCAGTGAGGGTGGTGAGACACTGGCACAGGTTGCCCATCACATTCTGTGATTCTGTGATCCACAACTTCCCTGGAGGTGTTCAGCACCAGGTTGGATGAGGCCTTGAGTGACCTGTTGTAGTGGGAGGTGTCCCTGCCTATGGTGAGGGCTGGAACTAGATGATCTTTGAGGTCACTTCCAATCTAAACCATTCTAGGACTCCCATCTGTGGTTTCTATTACCCACACCTTTCTGAAATAGACCCAAAGGCACTCCAGGGCTCCTGCACCCTAGAAGCTAAAGAGAGAGGCACTAGGAGGAACTACTCTGAGACCGTGTGGTAGTCACCTACTGGGGACAGCCAAAGGTTTGCTGTCTCCATTGATCATATGGAAAACTGTAACAGCGACAGCGAAATAGCCACTTCTTTAGTAAAATATATACATATATACAGTCCAAGGTAGCACACATGCCAGTGATTCCCAATGTGGAGTCACTGGCATGTGTGCTGGCCCTCAGCACACACCCCACACGATGGCGACAGGGGTAGGCATGCTCCACTGCTGCAGCAGGCTACCCAGCTTGTAGCTCTGAGATGCCTTTTGAGAAGCTGCCAATATCAATCTATTCCTGCTTTCCTCTGGTTTCTTTCTATCTAGATCATTAGCTTAAAAAATATTTCAGGGAGGAGAGGAAGAATGCTTATAAGAAAAAATAAACATAGCTTTGTTTGCTCTGGAAATAGAAACTATAGGATTAAAGGTATCTGTATAAAAACTAATATCACAGATGAGCTAGAAGCTGTTTTGTTCTTTTAAATCAAGAAAGTGAAGACCCAGAGGTATGCACCATGCCCTGCTAAATCAGAGCTATTTGAATATTCCTTTACTTTGTTCACCTCCTTTATCTTATTTTTTTTTACCCTGACTACTTTCTCTCTCTCTCTGTAAGCAGCAATCTTTACCTACTGCCTTGTCTGAAGCATTTACCTTGCAACCTCATGCTGCCATGGTTAGTTACAAAGACGCTTCCCAGACTAAAATCTGGATAATTGCAGAAGACCAAAGTGAATGAGCAAACACTGCCTTCAATTACATGGCCTGGCTCATCTCCAGACATACTGAAATCCAGCAGTAACTGGGAGCCCGAAGCAAAATTATTTGCGTTCCCATCACAATTTCACCAGCATAATGCTGTCGTCAAGTGCACTAAGCCCTGCTATGGGTAAGGAGAAAGTCACAGAACCAAAGATACTACACTGGGAAGTTGTTATTCCAATTTGGAGACTGCTGCCTTCTTTCGCCCTCGTTGTTACTTTGGTTATTCCCCCCTCAGTTGTGTCACAGTGTAACTCTAACCTCTGCCAAAGCAACCCTTTGGAGAACATAAGGATGTTCCATGCTGATTCCTAAAGAAAACATCTGGAACAGTAAAAAGGATTTTACAGAGTTTAGTTTAACTCTTGTGTCCTAGCAGTAAGCTCCCATGAACTCTCCCTCTGCCTGCTCTCTGATCCCACCTTTCAACCTTTGCCTTTCCTTCCCTGCCCAGAGCAACCGAGAGACAACAGAGACAAAAGGCATTTTGGGATGCCTGCAGCTTGCCCTGATCACTCCTGCCAGCTGCCTCCTAAATCTCTGATCACATTCTGATTTCTGCCTCCATGGCAGCACCTCACTTTGGAAGCCACACATGGTAAACCCATGGAAAAGGCCCTTCCCTGAACTCAGAAGCAATGCTTTTGAATTGCTGCTCTCATGTTTTAACAAACGGCAGGGTGCTGCAGAAAAAGTTACACTAATTCCCACAAAATTAAATCACAGAATTGCAATATTCATTTCCACCTCAAGTCAATTTTTGAGGTGGTAATGGAAACCAGTGTGGCTTGAATGGGAAACATCTGGAGGGAAATTCAAGAAGAGATGCTCAATGCTCAGAAAAAACAACCACAAAGAGGCTTGGCCAATTCTGCTACAAAGGCAGCAGCCAGCCAGAGTCTTTTGCATAATAAGCTGTCCAGAAAACAAAGCTTGTTTTCCTTTCCAAATTCCAGCCAAGAAAAAGAGGAACTCAGAGTGCTGCACCTGTGTCACAGTGACCCACCCCAAAACAAGAAAGATGTGTTAGCATGGGGTCTGGTCCCTTCCAACCCGTACCATTTTATAATTCCATGACTTACTTAAGTACTACTAGTGGCAGCAGCAGGAGAAACAACCTTCCTTCAAAGAGACATTTCACTATTCATGGCATTAACCACCCTTGCATTCATTTCCACTTCCCTCTTGATGCTGGTGCCTGGGTTAAACCTTCTACCACAGAGCTGCTAACCAGCAGAAAGTTTACTTTCAGCACTTGCAATTACTCATTTGAAGCAGCAAAATAGAATAAGTTACAGTTTCTGTCTGTTTCTGCTGTAAAAACCAGAATGCCTCCAATCAGTAGCAAGAAGCTGTGTGGAACTGTCAAACATGTTTGACCTCAAGAAGAAAAGTCTACTCAGTAACCTCCTTCTGCACCGCTGAACCTCAAGCCTAGAACACATCTTGCATGAGAAAGTATGGGGTACCAGACTAAAATCTGGAAGAGAGGATCTCCTACATTCCTTCAGGGAAAAAAAGAAAAAAAAAAAAACAAGAAAAAAAAAAAAAACAAACACCACCCAGCACTGTATGGTTTCATTTGCCCTAATGTGTAAGTGTAAATAAACTGCAGGAAACTCTCCTGCTCTTCTCCTTCTTGAGGGAAATCGATGAAAACAACTTTCTTACACACACATACAATTATATATCTATATATTAAAATGTATATATATGTATAAATGTCTATCTATATATGTTAAAAGAACACTCTAAACAACAGCAAAGTCACATCATGGCTTCTTTTGTGGAGAAGAAAGACAATGAAATGGTACACTACTGTACCAATTACTTACCCCCCACCTCTCCATAAGAATCACCCTCCAAGGGTTCCAGATAGACCAGAGGCATAAGAAAGGAACCCAAACCTGGCTATAACCTGGTTGACGAAAAGCTCACCATGAGTGGCCATGTGCATGCACAGCCCAGACAACAACTATGTCCCGGGCTGCAGCCAGAGAAGCATGGCCAGCAGGGCAAGGGAGGGGATTCTCCCTCTGAGATCCCACCTGGAGTACTGTGTACAGTTCTGGAGCCCCCAACACAAGAAGGACATGGAACTGTTGGAGAGAGTCCAGAGGAGGACACAAAGATGCTGAGGGCTGAAGCACCTCTGCTATGAGGACAGGCTATGAGAGTTGGGGCTCTTCAGCCTGGAGAAGAGAAGGCTTCAAGGAGACCTTATAGTAGCCTTCCAGTATCTGAAGGCCAACTACAAAAAGGCCAGGGAGGGACTATTTACAAGGTCTTGTAATGACAGTATGAGGAGTAATGAGTATAACCTGGCAGAGGGGAGATTTAAACTGGATGTTAGGAGGAAGTTCTTTAGAGTGAGGGTGGTGAGACACTGGAACAGGTTGCACAGGGAGGTTGTGGCTGCTCCCTCCCTGGAGGTGTTCAAGGCCAGGTTGGATGAGGCTTTGAGCCACCTGTTCTAGTGGGTAGTGTCCCTGCCTATGTTGGGGGGTTGGAACTAGATAATCTTTGAGGTCACTTCCAAACTAAACCATTCTAAGATTCTATGACTCTATAATGAAGGCAAAAATAAGTCCTGATGTCTTTTGTTTAAAAAAGGCTGGAGTGTGACTAGCACACTGGAGAAAAGGTTGCAGAACACTGCTCGTTTGAAACTGCACTCTGAAGGGTTTTAGTATCAAGGTCAGCAAAAGCTTGGATGAATCAATGTTCTTTATGTATCCACTGCACAGTTCAAAGCTGCCTGTCTGCTGATTTCATAGCTGCACACTTCTGTCAAAAACTGCAAAGAGAACTTAATATAAGAAGTTTTAAGTCTACATCAGTTTACCTTTTCTTTCTCCCCTCCTTATTTCTCCATTTTCTTCATCATCCTGAAATCCTTAAAGCACTCTCTGCAATTCTCTAAAAGTTTGCTTCCTTATAAAACAGAATACTGAGCATCTCTCACTCATCTCAGGCAGCTAAATCTATTTATCCTGTAACAGAAACTGCCTGAAAGTCACCAAGAGTCCCTCAAAGTCCTGCACAGAGTTCCTCTGGCATTAACAGCAACAAAAACTTCTTTGATGGCAAATTCCTTCAATTCATTGTGCTGGTTTGAGGCTAATTGGAGGATTTTTATGAGAAATCAGATTATAGGCTGAGAAAGGAAAACAAAATCATGTCTACTTCACTCACAGGTTTGCCAAGATGCATAAGAGTTAAGAACCAAAAAATAGAGAAGACAGCTGCTTCGGATCACTCTGGATAGTGATCTCTTTCCCTGGTTTCTTGCTGGATCTGTGTAACTCAACTAACCAATTTCCTATTTCTTATCCCGCTGTCCGATCTTCCTTGATTACCTGGCATGTAAGACAGATAGTGGGATAAAATTGGGTAGCGGGGGGAAGGTGGTAGGGTGGTTGGGAATTCCTCTTGGGGTGTCTGATCTCTGGGAGGGGTGTGGTGTTTCTGTATTACATTTTCACTGCATATATCTGTAAATATCTGTAATATATTGTAAATATCTGCTGCTGTAAATATAAAGCTTCACTTATTAAATTCCAGCCAGCTGAGTCTAGCCTGGGTTATTTTGGGGGAGAGGGGTGGCGAGGAAGAGGGTGTAACTGCCAAACCATCACAATCATCAATATCTCTCACACCCACTACTTGATCTAGATTCATAGATTCATAGAATGGTTTGGCTTGGAGTGGACCTTAAAGACCATCTAGTTCCAGCCCTCCTGCCATGGGTAAGGACACCTCCCACTTGACCAGGGAGTGGCAGCTTGTTCCAGTATCTCATGATTCTCACTGTAAAAAATTTCTTCCTAATCTCCAGTCTGAATCTCCTCTCCTCAAGCTTCAATCCATTCCTTCTCATCCTATCACTGCAAGCCTTTGTAAAAAGTCCCTTCCTCGCATTCTTGTAGGCACTTCTCAGGAACTGGAAGGCTGCTCTAGGGTCTCCCCAGAGCCTCTTTTCTCCAGCTTGGACAGACCCAGCTCTCTCAGTCTGTCCCATAGGAGAAGTGCTCCAGCCCTCTGATCATCTTTCTGGCCTTGAGCATCACCTCAAAGCTCTCTGGCAGTAGGCTTGTTCTAAGTCACCTCCCCCAGGTTGGAAGCTATCATGGCACAAAGTTCATATGGGCATGGAGATTTAAGGTAAAAAATTACTGCATCTAACATAAACAAAATCCAAATGTTAACTTTTATGATTCTCTGCTATTTGACAGAATAAAGTAACTCTTGTGGATGACAACAGATAGCAAGATTAAGACACTGGCAGCAACAACAAAACGTGCAGTTAAATGAGCTCAAATCCTCCCAAGATAACTTGGTACAATCTGTAGTAATGTCAAACTGAACTCAGCTCAGCCAGCTAAACATGGGTGTCTGTTCAACTGTGGGAATGAGTTAACCAATTTGGCATTACTCATGGGGAGAAAACGAGCATGGATGTACTGAGGTACACTTCAATCTGGAGCATTACCAGCACAGCTCCACTCCACAACAGGCTCTTACAATGCAGTCTTGGAGGCAAAGTCAGTGTACCTTTGCTTTGTTAACCCTACCAACACATGGTCTGGGACCAACTCAATGGTCCCCACTGCACAGCTTGGCCAACAACCCTAAAGCCATTAGTAAGTTATGAGGAAGCAAACAAATCACACTAAGTTTTATCAGGAAGCTACCCACCATGACAACATAGTACTGATTCTCATGTTATGGATTCTGAGGAGTCACTTTCATCTCCACTCCACTCCATCTTCATCACAGAGTAACCCAGTGATCAGCAGGGCTCTCAGCAACTCCATGTGAAGTCCACATTGGACCAGAGTTGGGCAAGATAACCTCAGGCAGCCACATCCAACTGATGTTGGCCAATCTACTGCTGCACGACTACAAGACAGAAAGGTGGAGGTGATGCCTTGTTGAAGACCCAGGGGCAGTCCAAGGAGGAGACTCACTCCAAATAACAGTGACTTGAATACTCAGGCTGCTCTCCACATCACTTGTCTTAACTGCAGCCTCACTCAAGTGGTGTTTTGACAGCTTCAAATGAGGGAGATGGTTCCTCATGAAGGAATTCAAGCTGTATTCACTGAATCGAAAACTCTCTCACTCTCTGCATCTGCCAATCTTACCAGTCTGCCTAAGCCTCAGAAATAAAGAAAATGAAGGCAGTGAGACATGATAGGATATTTTTAACTATTAAATTTATGCCACACTGTTGATTCATTTATAATTCATTACAAATTGCATTGCAAATATTTGGCTAAAGTGCCATGATATTGGGAATGACAACTCCCCNCTGGGAATGAATCCTCCTCAGGACAGACATGAAGAACAGCCAGCTCCCAGATTCTGTGGACCTGGGGTATGAACTAGAGGGTAAGAAACTCTCCCAAGTAGGGAGGACTCTTTCAGAAAATCCATGTAATTGGTGCATGTCATTACAAGCTGGCAAGGGCCTTCATGCATTCATGCACATTGTTACAACAGAAGCATTCCTTCACTGAAACATCCTACAAAGCCACTATACACAGCAAAGCAAGGTAGAAATCAGTCAAACAAATAAAATCCTTATTTTCTCCCACCATGTAATTCCCTTGAGTAGGTCACCCAGGCATTTTGGCAGGTGGTTTGCCAGGAAGCTCAGGCTCAGAGGAAGAGGGAAACCTTGTTCAGTGTGTTGCTGAAACCATTCCCCAGATGACTGAGGTTGGCAGGTGGGTAGAAAGAGTTTGCCTTCTGCCTTGCAAGATCACAAACATCTTTGGCATTGTTATTGGCAGCCTTCAGAAACCTCCAGCAACACTGACAACCAAGCTGAAACACAAGTTATAATCCCTCCTACCCTGGGAATTTTAAGCTCCTGTAAATTAGATTTTGTTTCACTATGATACTATCACTACCTGTAAGCTCTGTCTCTGTCAAGGGGAAGCAAAGAATGAACAATCACGACTTGAAAAACAGCTAACACCTAAAATGGACGTTCTTAGAAGTCTAGTTGTTTACTTGCATGTCATCTTGTACTGGGTGGGGAAAGCATGGAACAAAGCATAGAGCAAACATATAGACACTTTTCTTATAAAAATAAATAAAATCTTCTATACGCACCACCTGAGGCAGCTGTCACAGCTTGAAATTCTTAAGGCTGAGCCAGAGGGAGGCGTCTGTTATTGTGCATTTGAAGAAATGACTAGGCAATAGCTAGGCATCGCTCACTCTTGCTAAATGTTTGTTTAGCAACATCTAAAGGGAAGTGTCTCTCCATCTAAAGCAGAAGGGAGCATTTTAGAAGACTTAGGCAGCTTTAGCAAGTGACAGGCATAGCTGGAAGATTTCCCCTGAATACCCTGAGACCACAAGGGTGAATTTACAAGCAATGCAGAGGCATAGAGATCTGAATCCATCTAGGATGAATGAAGCCATAGGGGCTGCTGTTCACATTGTTTCTGGACATCAGTGGAGTTTTAGCACTGACACTTCGTGAGTAGCAGAAGGCTTCTCCAGCTGGTGGAAAGTCACAGCAGGAGCGTGCACAAGGGAGCTTAGCCCTCACCGATTTTCAAAGCCTTTCCCAGGTGCTGCAGCTACCTCTGACAAGCATTGCCCAGAGGAGCTGATGCTAGCCATAACCAAGGCAAAAGAGGAAACCACCCCAGTCCTGCTCCTGACTGGAAAGCCACAATTTATTTTACCTCACATAGCTAAACAAACCAACCAACCCCTGTTCTCCTCTCCAAAACCAGTTCCAGATCCCGAGGAAGCACTCTTCTATCAAGAGCTGAGAGTCGAAGCCTCTGCTGACCTCACTGGAAAAAGATCCTCTGAATGTAAGTGGGCCAGCATCTCCCTCCTTGTGTCGCAAACTTTGCCGTGTCCCTGTGCTGTGCAGAATGGATTACAGCAGCCTCGCTAGCTCGGGCGAGCTGTGAATAGCGCAGGCAGCCGCCACGCCAATGCCTTTCATTGTGCCCCCACCGCCGCTTCCTTAGTATGCGCCCGAGCGTGCGCGGCAGAGAGCAGCAGCCCTCCCTGCGCGCTTCCGCATCGGCACCGCTCTCCTGGCTACTCTGCCGCATCCCTCCTAAAATGAAGGCTGCCTTCATTCAGAGGGGCATGCAGGTGTCCACCCTTCACGCCAACAAGGGCAGCAGCTGTACCGATGTTGGCCAAAAACCCGTGGTCCCAAATTTGGCATCCTCCTCCCCATGGGGGGCTGTGCAGCGCAGCCAGACCCAAACCCGCATCCAGCACTCAGGGATGCACAGGCAAAACCTGGCACTGGCTAGATGCTCACAGAGAACAATAGCCTGTGTATATGTACGCAGCTGCCATCCACCTAATCACAGAATCACATCATTCATCCTTTTGGTTGGAAGTGACCTTTCTGATCATCGAGTGTAACCATTAACCCATCACTACCAAGCCCACCACTAAACCATGTCCTGCAGCACCGCATCTACACTACTTTTCAAACCCTCCAGGGATGGTGACTCCACCGCTGCCGTGGACAGTCTGTTCCAGGGCCTGATAACCCCTTCAGTGAAAACCTATTTCCTAATGTCCAAACTAATCCTCCTGTGTCTGGTAATGCAGAGACTCACATAGTCACCCCTTGGCTACAGTACAGGCACTCAGTACTGATCATCTTGAAGCTGGAAATTATTTAGTTAATCCAACCTGTTCAAAGGTTTCTCTACTAAATAAGTTATTCCATCAATAAACTATTCCTGACTTACAGGGAGTTTTCTCAGGATGAACCAACAAACCAAAAATAACTGGATTCCTCTCACATTATCTAACCCACCTTAGTCCTATTTTCATTAGTATCTTAGCTGGTGGAGCAAAGCATCTCCTATTTCCTGAGTACTCTCCAACGGTTTAGTCCTACGCATGGTCAGAGTCCACTTCTGGAAGATAAATATATGTTGTGGCTCACAGATGCTCAGACATGCTCAGGTGGTGCCAGTGCCCCTTTGTGGCAGATCTCTGCTAAAAAAGATAAAGCATTTAAGAGCCAATGGCCCAACAGCCCCGCTATGTCCTGCAGAAACCTTGCCAGGCATCAACTCTGTGCCATGTCTCTGCTTAAGAAAGTGTATATATATGTATATATATATATATATGTGTGTGTGTGTATATGTATATATGCATGCTTCTGGCTGTATGAATATTACTCTCATTTTTTAACTGAAGTTCAAATATGGAATATTCACTTTTTCCTACCATTATCTTTTTTATTATGTTTTTTCCTGGAGAATGACAGATGATAGTGTCTTTTCAAAGTGTCAGAACCAAAGAGATTAGAGTGATAATCAGGTTACCTCAAACAGAAAGATACAAGAGATTCAGAGATGCTCTTCTGCCTAACAATCCTAATACTTAATATTTTCATCTGCTGTGTGAGCACTATTTCTGTAAGGTTTATTTGAGCATACTGCTTTCCCACTAAAGCATTTTCTGGTTCTTAGACTTTCTCTAGGGATTTTCAGCTAAAAATAGGTTATGGTTTCAAAGAGCAGTCCTAACAGAAACTGGAAAAAGATATAACATTTGCATTTACATTAAAATAAAAGAAAATTAGGAATATTCCAGCTATGTGATCATGAACTTAAATAATTAAAGGATACAAAAAACAATGAATGAGAATAAAATGTCTGTCCATTCCCCACAAATCTACAATCAGCCAGCAAACAAAGCCAGCAGCAGATATTTACATGCCTGCAGCACATCAACCTTTGAGCCATGCAAAAGGGAAGCTGCAAAATCCACCTCCAGTCCCATGGCCACAGGTCAGTTTTCCTTTCCCACCTCCAAGCTCAAGGTTCCAAGTTCCATCCAGTTGGGCTTTTTTTGCCTCTACATTTTTAATGTTCAGCATGAAAGACAAACCATGACTGATGCCACGTGTTCCTCTCTAACAGGCATTTGAGGGTAAGGGAGCTGTATTGGAGCAGCAGTCCTCTAGGGTTAAGACCCAGAGCACAGAGACAGATGAAATAAACACCTGGACTCACTGCAGCCCTGAAGTCTTTCAGTCAATGCATCTGACAAAATGCTTTGAGAAATTCCAAAGGAAATGGAGATCCTACATTTCATTTCATCTTCCCAGGTTCAGCAACTCACATCTGGATTTAACAGCAAAGCAACATCAATATCAGCCTGGCATGGATCGGGGTTTCTCAGATTTTACTTCATCAGCTCAGCCACAACGCAGTTTTCCCGTGCATTGCTCAAAAGAGAGCCCTTTGTTACCCTTCCATTAAAAACACAATTAAGCATTAGGAGAGACTTCTGCATGCATCTTCAACTGCCACAATCTGCAAAAGGTCCATTCCCAAGAGCATTGATATACTTGGTAAAGCTTACTCATTTACACTGTACCCATTGACTTTGAAACGGATCCATCATGGCAGGTGAGCTCCTTGGACATGTCAGACCATCTTCAGGACCAAAAGGCTTTGCAAATTCAAGATACAAATTAAATTTGCATCTTCAAAGTACATTTGATGTGCAGCACCAAAATTCACAAACTCAGAAGGCTTTCCAGATATAACACAGGCTTGAGTCAGAAAACAGTGTTCATTAGTGCCGTACATGCAGATCTCAGCATCATATAGGGCTGATTGCACTGGATGAATTAATGAAAATAATCACTAAAATCACTACCTTTAAAAATTGATACCTTAAAAAAATAACATACAAGCAGGTAACTATAAGGTTAGAAATCTTTAAAATGGAATGGAATTTATTTGATGGCAAAACACTAAGTCAAAGCCCTAATCGTACATTAAAACACCTGTTGGTAAACTTCAGGGCATCTCTCTCTTGCCCATTAGCACTGGAGAAAGCCATGGAAATGGGCATAAAGAAGCACACAGAGCAGAGCTGGAGGAAATCCACACTTTCAGTTCACCTTTTTTTCTCTCTAGACATATGAAAGGCTCACTGGCATCCTTTTTTTTTTTTTCCTTCTGTTGAATTTCTGAGCATGTTCTGTGTATCCATAAAGGCTGCAGGAATGTCAGCACTGGAAATGTAACTCTAACCAGCTATGGAAAGCTTGAGTCTAAAAGCCTCCCAGGAAACTGTCCCAGAACTGCCCAGCTTAAGCCTGCACTTCTAAACTAGACCAAGCCAGAAAGCATTTCTGACAAAATATTTTTCATTTTCCTTTGCTGAAAATGCTGATTCTTCAGAAGCCAGGCACCCTTCTTCAGAAGCCAAGCAGACAGCCAAAAGCAGAGCAAAGATGGAAAGCAGAGGCCAAAAAATACCATGAGTTAAGACAAGTGTTGCCTAGTGCAGAGGAGATCCAGCACAGGCTATGAGTTCAAGCACCAGACCAACGACAGGGTAGGCAAGACAACCCCAAACCTACATGCTCCATGTTCCACTGTGGGGCTTATTCCCAAATCCTAGAGACTGAATGGATCATTACCAGCGCTGAATAACAAGCACTCTTCTGGTTCTAAAGGTTCAGCTTCCTGTCCTAACAAAACTCTTCACATTTGTGCTGGTTTGAGGCTAACTGGAATATTATAATGAGAGAAATTATATTATAGGCTGTGAAAAGAAAACAATGGTGGTGTCTATTTCACTCACAGGTTTGTGGAGACATAGAAAAACAAAGATCCAAACACAGATACAGCAGTCTGAGTCTCTCCCTGGCTTCTGCCATATTAACTGCTTCTGCCTGACCCTGCACAAAACCCAACTAATCTAACCTCCCTTGCCTACCTCCTCCAACTCACCTTGCATGTAAGAGAGAGATCACGAGATAAGGAAGAGGGTGGAAGGGGATGGAAAGAAGGTGGAAGGGTGCTTTGGAACCCCTCCTGGACACTGACTGTTGGGAGGAGTATTGAGTTTCTGTATTGCTTTTAACTTGTATACTACTGTATATAGCTGTAAATATCTATAGTATATTGTAAATATCTGCTTTTATATTGTGCTACACTGCTAATATAAAGCTTCATTTCTTAACTTCCAGTCAGCTGAGTCTAGTCAGGGTGAATTCATTGTGTGTGGGGAGCAGGTAACTTTCAGAACCACTACAATGTCACAGCTGCTTCTGAAATCTTTGGTGAGCAATGAGCAGAGTTACTCTAAAGGTGACCCAGTGACATCCCAACATTGATTCCATCATCTCAAAAACACTGCATCAGATGAAGCCAAACCACCACAAAATTACTTCTTATTAAATTTTGTCTCATATTTCTTTACATGATAATTAAAAAGCTTATGGCCAAAGATATAGGAAGTACTAAAGATGATGAATATGAAAAGACCTTACTGAACTTAATGCAGCATGAAATTATTCAATGGGCTGGGTTAAATGCTTTGCTGCAAAAACACATGGCATAAAAGCATGTTTCAGTGTTCTTTGTTTAAGAGTTGAGATGATTGCAAAAAGAAAAAGATGGCGTTTCCAAATCTTACATAAAAATAAAAACAAGTAAGTATTTACATCCTCAGAAAGTTCCTAGAAATACAGCTCACTGCCTGCAACAGTACCAAACACAAAGGGAGAGGGCCTGGGCCTCACTTCTCTCTTTGCATGCTCTACAGACATCCTTTCCAAAGCAATCTGAACGATGACAAAAGTCCTATTCTGTTCAGATTGACTTTTCATTTTACCAGGCTCAATGTGTTTAAAACACTATCTTGCTGCAACCTGAAATATTTCAGGGTTATGGTTATTTTACAAATGATTATCAAGAGCAAATTTGCAAATTAATCCTAAAGTAGCAAAAAAAAAAATCACTGCTGAATAATTTCAGTGCCGCTCTCCAATGTTTGCACAATTCTTTGCTTAATTTCCACTAGCCCAAACACCTCTGCTGGCATGGAGAGCTGGAGATGTAGCACAGCCTCTGTCTACACTGCATATACTGGCAATGTAAGAGTTTCAGTCTTACTATTTTTAAAGCCTAATTGTATTAACTCTTTCAGTGCTGGCACAAAGGAATAGCTTTACATTAGAGGGAGGTTCTCCTTCCCATCTACTCTGCCATGGTGAGGCCTAATCTGGAGTATTCTGTCCTGTCCTGGGCTCCCTAGTTCAAGAAGGACAGGAAACTGCTTAAGAAGGTACAAGAATTAGCTATGAAGATGACTGGGGTACTAGAACATCTCTCTTACTAAGAAAGAGGAGGCTGAGGGCAGACCTCATTGCTCTTTGCATCTCCCTGCAGGGGGGTTGGGGTGAGGAGGGGGCAGCCTCTGCTCCTTGGTGGCAAGCAACAGAAGCAGAGGAAATGTTTCCATGCTGCCCCAGCGGAGGTTCAGGCTGGATGCTAAGAAATACCTCTTCCCAGAGAGGGTTCTCAGCCATGCAATGCTCTGCCCAAGGCAGTGCTGGAGTCACCATCCCTGGACGTGTTTCAGCAGCCTGTGAAGCTGGTGCTTAGGGACGTGGTTTAGTGTTGCCCCTGCAGTGCTGGGTGAAAGGTTGGACCGGATGAGCTTGGAGGTCTCTGCCAACAGCATGTTTTCTGTGATTCTCTGATTCTATGAAAGGTTGAGGGACTTGGGCTTTTTACACTGGATAAGAGAAGTCAGGGATCTTATCAATGCTTAAAAACACTTAAAGCGTGGGTGTCAGGAGGATGAGACCAGTCTCTCTTCAGTGGTGCCCAGTGACAGGATAAGAAGTAACAGGCAAAAACTTGAACGTAGAAGTTTCCCCTTTTTTACTTTGAGGGTGGCAAAGAACTGGAACAAGCTGTCCAGAGAGGTGGTGGAGTCTCCATCTCTGGAGAGTCTCCATCTCTGGAGCTGCTGTCCAGCTCTGGACAGCATACTGTGCAGCCTGCTCTAGGTGAACCTGCTCTGGCAGAGGGGTTGGACTAAATCTCCAGAGGTCCCTTCCAACTCTTGTTGTTCTGTGACTCTGAGTGAACAACCTCTGAACTATTCAGAGGTTAATGGGATGTTCTTCAAACAACCTGCTGTGGCCCACTGGTGACCCACTGCACTCAGGACATGACTGGGAGCACCCATAGATCCCCTGATGCGGGATCCTGTGTGTTCCGACAGCAATGTTCAGAATTCACAGGGTGTCAGCTGGCTGCTGCAACTGCACCACAGCACCCACTCCTGACACTGGAACTGCATCCCTTCCTCCTCCTGATCAGCCACTGGAGCCTTCAAAATGAAGCAGAGAGAGAAGTGCATGCAAAATAATTATTAAGAAACCAAATAAAAGGAGCATAATGCAAGTTTTGCCTACTTAGCACTTCAGAAGCAATTTTCAATGTGGTAAAAGATGTCAAATATTATGTTAATCTTAATTTATTTTAAAAACCTTGTAGTTGATAGAATACTAAAAAAAGAAGTTTGTTCAATGTTGCTATCGTTCCCCACTACACCACATTCACAAAATACCTGGTTTGGTTTTTTTCCTTTTAAAGTATGCTTTCCATGTGCCTTTCTTTCCATTGCTTGTTTCACACACACAACTAGGACAGAGGAAGATAATAATGCTGAGGATACTTATTTTCCAAAACCTTCTAATGAAGTCAGTGGAGATACCATAAATAGAGAAAAGAAACAGAACATATCAATCAAATCATCCCAGCCTGAATTGTGTCTGTTACAAAAATAAGAAATCAAACAACAACCTATTCAGCAGAGGAATAACAGAGAAAATACTGACTAGGTAAAGAGAAGCTGTGGACATATTTTGAGCTCCGAGATGGCTGTAATTGTTTCTAAATAAAGCTTAAAGTCCAACTGCATGGGTCAGCCAGCTCCTGAACGGATTCGCACTGCTGAACCACAAACAACAGGTGGGATTTTTATCACTGTTTCCCCTCTAACTTTTTCCTTGGAACAAAAATACCAATCACCAGCTAATTCTGAAAAGGAAATACAAGGTGTACCCTCTGGTAGTCATTTATTATCCACTGAAATACTTCTGTATTTATATTGTGCTGCATTTCCACATTTATTGACTTTTTGGGTGGCCTTCAATGAGTCTGCAGCACAACTACAGTTGTGGCACATCCCCATAAGGGTTTCTAGCGCCCCAAAGCCTCTCCCAAGCCATGCCTTGGTATGAGTTCAAGTAGAGGAGCGCCATGAAGACCCTACAGAGAGCAGCGTTGGGCAAAATAGATGCTCACTGCTTGAGCAATGCTTGCATGGTACTTGCACATGAAATGTTCATAACTGCCTCTCTAAATGAATCTGTTTTAGTTCTTGGCAGAGACTATATTAATTACTGGTGTGAAAACTGCTGTGGCTCTTCCTTCTGACCCAGTTTGGTCCCTCCTGCTCAGCACTGGGCTCCAGTGGCCATGTGCTGGCTTAGAGGCAGAAAAAACTCTCCTTGTTTGACTGGCAATTAGAATTCTCCTTGTTATAATAAAATCCTTTCTGTGATTAAATTTCAGTCTGAGCAGGCTCATTTTCTCCTTTGCAGAGATTTTATTAGTTTGTGGGAATGTCTGCTTTCTCTCCTTTGAATTCCTTCTTAGATTACCCTCCCTTTTCCTTTTTCTCTTCCCAAAATCCTTCTCTTTCAAGTGACATTTGCCAACATTAGTCTGATTTATCCAGCCCATTGCCTTTTACTTAACTATATTGCTTCCAAGACCACTGGGATCTCCAGGCATTAATCCCCAGCATTTGCACTGAAGCTGGTTTTAGGCAAGGAGTTACTGTTTCTTTGGAGACCAGCAGTGCGCCATCAGCTGAAATGCACCAAGCAGTTTGCTCTGGCAAATTAACTCTAAAAGTGAACACTCTCCCCATGCCCATCAACACCCCTCTTCTTCAAACACATGATCAACTCCATGGCTGGGATTGGCATAGCTCATACCCAAACTTATCTTGTGCCTCACTTTAGGCTAAACATCCCTGACTACCTGCCTGTAGTCAAGGTCCTGGAACAATAGGCCAAACTTGTTTGGCTTGGTCAAACTGGTCAGTGGTGTGGTGTCCTGAAATCCTTTCAGTTGGAAAAGACCTCAAGGATCATCAAGCCCAACCACTTACTTAACACCACCACGGCCATTAACCACATTGCAAAGTGTCATGTCTACACATTGGGGGTTTTTTAACACTTACAGAGATGGTGACTCTACCACTTTCCTGGGCAACCTATTCTGATGCCTGTCCACTCTTTCAGTAAAGGTGCCACCTTTCAGAAAGTGTGGTATCCACCAGTGGACTTTAAAGCTGGATCATCTTGGCTGGAGCCCACCCTGCCATTAGCAAGATGCTTTTGGCAAGGAAGGGCAACACATTACTGACATCTTCTAAAGTGGTAAAATGCCATTATGAGCTCAGTAAGGCCACCCAGCCTGGCAGCAAGGTGACAGGGACTGGCAATGCCAAGTTAGCAGGAGGCAGAAGGTGAATAAACTCCGTACAGTAACCAGCACCCCAATTCACAACACATTGCACCATCAATGCACCCCAACTCACAACACATTGCACCAATCAAAAACCACCTTGCATTCCATGCTAGGTTTGCCCCTACAGCACAGCCTTTGTGCAGCAGAGAGCAAAGCCAAGAGCTCTTGCCTTTACCAAAAGCTCTGCCTCCTCTCCCAGGCTGCTTGTGTCACAGCAGCTGCTACATGCCTATAACTAAGAGGTGCACCTCCTGAGGTCAAATGCACAAGGTCCTGCACATGGGTCAGGGCAATCCTCACTATCCACACAGGCCGGCAGATGGTGTGATAGGAGAGCAGCCCTACAGAAAAGGATTTTGGGATGCTGGTGGACAAGAATCTTGACATTAGCCAGAAATGCAGCCCAGAAGGTCAATGGCATCCTGGACCACATCAAAGCAGTGTGGCCAGCAGACAGAGAGGTGATTCTGACAGGCTGCTCTGGTGAGACCTTGCCTGGAGTATTGTATCCAGCTCTGAAGTCCTCAATACTTCAGAAGGTCCAGGATATGGACCTGCTGCAGCAGGTCAGGAAGAGGGCCACAAAGATGATCAGAGGGCTGGAGAATGGAGGCTCCAGGAAGACCCGACAGGGGCCTTCCAGTGCCTAAAGCAGGCTATAAGAGAGCTAGGGAGGGACTGCTTCCAAGGACCTGTAGTGAACAGACAAGGAGAGATGGTTTTAAACTAGAGCAGGGTAGGTTTAGGTTAGACATAAGGAAAGAAAGTTCTTTACAATATTGCAGTAAAATTCTGAACCTGGCTACTCAGAGAGGTAGTGGAGGCCCCATCCCTGGACACATTCAAGGTCAAACTTGATGTGCCCATGAGCAACCTGATCTAGTTAAAGATGTCCCCATTCACTGCAAGGGGGTTGAACAAGTTGACCTTCGAGGGTTCCTTCCAACCTGATGTATTCTATGATTGTATCATCCAGAATCTGTTTAAAAAAAAAAAAAAAAAATCAGGTGTCCCTTTCCATTTTGTCCAAACTCAAAGCCACCTTCAGCCATTGTGGCCAGTTAAACCAAGGGTTTGTTTGCATTTGGTACAACTGCCTCAACTCCATCTCCTTGTACAACTCAGGGTGGTGCACCCAGCCAGCTGGAGATAGCACCTGGATTTTCCAGACACATGGACATTACCTAGCTGGTTCTGCTTACTTCAGGTGGCACTGGGAAATAATATGGGAAAATGCACTACAGATATGCACATACAGATTCCAGCATAAGATCAGCAGCGGAAAAGCCTTTGTAACGGCTGGGTGAGCTGTGCTTTAATTTGGGATTGCTCTTGAGGCTTTCTGGTTTTGCTTGAGGGCTTTCTGAGGGAGGAAGGACCTCCAGGGAACGGGCAGGACGAGCGAGGGCTGTCTTCAGCGCACCTGCTCTCAAAGTGACGTGGCTGGGTGGTGTTGCCAGGGAACCATTTGAAATTTAAATGCCAATTAGTGCAAGACCTCATTCCAATGTGAGATCAGCGACGGGAAGCCTTCCCACTGCAATGCAGTGAGTAGCGTGTGAGGGGTGGGGAGTAAAAACAAAACAAAAAAAACCCTCAACAACAAAAGAACAAACCAACAACAAACCCAAAAAGCCCAAAATATAACCTGCTCACCTATAGACCACAACACCATATCAGGTAAGCACAATGGTCTCCACCCGGCAGAAGACGGGCAAACTCCTGGTGCCAGCTAAGACAGAGATGGGAACACAAGACAGAGGATGAAATGAAGCAGGCTATGATGCAGATCACCGGCTGCAGTGAATGCCTTAGTGTCTCCTTGGTACCAGGGAGCAGTATATGCTGTGAGCAGGTAGATTTTCTACTCAAACAAGCAGCACAGCTAGAGGATGAGGTTGAAAGAGTAAAGAATGAAGTTCACAGGCTTAGAAGAATCAGGGAAGCAGAAGATGGGATAGAGAGGTGGTGCCAAGCTCTGGCAGCCCTGATGGAGACAGGATTATCCATTAAAAGATACTGAGGGTCAAGTACCCCCTGTAACCACCCCCTACCAGATTTGAGGCCAGTAACCTAAAGGAAAAGAGGGAGGGGAGATAAGTCCATGGTCAAGGCAGTAAACTAACTCCTGCCTTGTCCACCTCCCACCCCCCAAACTCCCCCTACCCCCTCAACATGGGGCTGTGACAACAAGTTCCCACCTGCTGTGGTGGGAGTGTTGCTTCAGTTATTAACAGTGCCCCCCAGGTGCCCTTACAGAACAGGTTTGAGGTCCTGCAGGTACAACCAGACAGCAAGGAAGGAGAATCATCCGGCTTGGAGGAATTCCCAAAATTAAGGAAGCCTAAGTCCACCATACAAACATCTTCCATCAAAAAGAAGAGTCATTGTTATAGGCGATTCCTTTTCGAAGGGAGCAGGAGGCCCAATATGCAGACCTGAACCACTCCAAAGGGAGGTCTGCTGTCTACTGGAGGGCCAGGTCAAGGGTGTGATAAGAAGGCTTCCCTCCCTAGTATGGCCGACAGATTACTACCCAGTGTTAACCTTCTAGACAGGCAATGATGACCTTGGAAGAAGAAAATTAAAGACTTCAGGGCCTCGGGTCAACTGGTCAAGAGAGTGGGAGCACAGGGGGTATTCTCTTCTATCCTTCCTATTGAATAGACTAACTCAAAAAGAATGAGGAGGACTCACCTGCTCTACTCTTGGCTTCGACACCGGTGCCTCTGTATTGATTGTGGGCTATTGAAGAGGCTGAAATTATAAATTATGTAGCTTTTATAATTTCCAAAAGCCCCACCCACAATCTGTGTGTAGATTAGTTTAAGTTTGGGTTCTAATTCGGTCGGGAAAAGTCTTCACAATGATGCCTTTTCTTGTAATTCAGGAAAAATCAGAAAAATGGAAAAGTTTGGGCATGAAACTTGCCCTACTTACAGATGGGAGACTGTCTCAAAGTCCGTGCGAGGTTCGTGTCTCCAGGTCCGTGTTCAGGTCCCAGTGTGGGTCCGTGCAGGTCCCAGTGAAGGTCTAAGCAAGTCCAAGCAAGTCCTGCTGCAATCTGTCCAGCTGCCATATATATACTGAGGTGATTTGTTGCCTCCCTGTTCAAGCCCACGGAGGGTGGGAGAAGGCACTTCACACCTATTGTACTAAGCCTCCGGTGACAGAGGTGGGGAGGGAGGAAGACCGTTTCCTGCCCCATTCACACCTCTGGTGGGGCAGTGGACTGGGTGTGCCCTGCCACAGTTCACACCTCCTTCAAACCTCCGGTGGGGCAGTGCCCTGCTCTGCCACAGCCTCCAGCAGGATTTTGGCTTTTTTGACCACGGGTCCCCCCAAACAATGCCAGGTCTGCTGGCAGCAGATGGGGTGCACCTCTCTCAAAGTGGAAGAAGGTTTATATCACAAGGGCTGGCTGGGCTCATTAACTGTACTTTAAACTAGGTTGGAAGGGGTGATGGAGAAACCCAGGGTTACTATAAGCAAGCCTGAGACAATTGTGGGGCCATGTGTCAGCTCCACTGGTTTCTCAGGGGAGGTAGATAACAACGAGTTGTGTGCTGGAAAGGAGGCAAGATATGGCACATCAGGGTGGGAGGCTAATATGAGCCTTCAGCCTGTTACCAAACATTATGCTGGGGACACACAAGAACTCTTAAAGTCTTACAGAGATGGACCACAAGGATCAAGTAATGAGGAATCAGCACACGCAGAGCTTACTGCTAGGTTGGTGGCCATGGAAGTGGCTGGGAATGATCAGACTGCAAGAGTGAAAGCAAACAGATTAACTCCCTTCCTGAAATGTTTATATACCAATGCATGAAGTGTGGGGAATAATCAAGAGGAGCTTGAGATCTGTGTTAGGCTGAATAACTATGATGTAATTGCCACCACTGAAACATGGTGGGACAGCTCCCATGACTGGAATGTTGTCATGGATGGCTCTGGACTGTTCAGAAAGGATAGACCAGCAAGACAAGTGGGGGAGTTGGTCTCTATGTGTAAGAGCAACCAAAATGTGCTGAGTTCTATCCAAGGGGGAAGGCAGAACAGGTTGAAAGCTTGTGGGTATGAACTAAGGGATGTGGGGAAGGATGTGGGGACTGGTTGAGGACATTAAGGTTGGGAACAGCCTTGTGGACAGTGATCATGACATAGTGGAGTTTAGTATTATACAGGGTAGAAGCAGACCAACAAGTAGAATTGCAACCCTGGACTTCTGCAGAGCTAACTTTGTGCTCTTCAGAGACATTCTTGCAGAAATCCCATGGGCTAAGGCTCTACAGGGTAAAGGAGCCCAAGAAAGTTGGTTNGAAGGCTGCAGAGAAGGCAGAGCTGCTGGATGCCTTCTTTGTTTCAGTCTTTACACCTAAGGCTGAACTCCCCTATGTACTCCAGACCCTGGATGAAGGAGAGGAAGCCTGAAGAAGGGAATGCTCCCCACTGGTCAGTGCAGACTGTGTTAGGGATCAACTACACAAATTGAGCATTCACAAGTCCATGGGCCCTGATGAAATGCACCCAAGGGTGCTGAGAGAACTGCCTGATGTGATTGCTCTGCCACTCTCCATCATTTTTGCCAAATTGTGGCAGACAGGAGAGGTGCCTGAGGACTGGAGGAGAGCCAATGTCACTCCAGTCTTCAAAAAGGGCAAGAAAGAGGTTCCAGGGAACTATCAATCAGTCAGCCTCACCTCCATCCCTGGGAAAAAGATGGAGCAGCTCCTTCTGGAGGGCATCTCAAGGCACTTGGAAGAGAAGAAGGTTATTAGGAGTAGTCAGCATGGATATACCAAGGGGAAGTCATGCTTGACTAACCTGATAGCATTCTATGAGGACATAACTGAATGGGTAGATTCAGGGAAACCAGTGGATGCAGTCTACCGTAACCTTAGCAAGGCCTTTGACACTGTCTTGCATGACATCCTAATGAGCAAGTTCAGGAAGTGTGGTATGGAAGAACAGAGAGTGAGGTGGATTAGGAACTGGTTACAAGATAGAGTTCAAAGACTGGTGATCAATGGTGCCAGGTACAGCTGGAGAGCTGTAACCAGTGGAGTCCCCCAGGGGTCAGTGCTGGGTTCAGTGCTGCTCAACATCTTCATCAATGACATTGATGAGGGGACAGACAGACAGATAGACAGAGTCTGTTCAGCAAGTTTGCTGATGACACCAAACTGGGAGGCTTGGCTGATACAGATGAAGGCTGTGTGGCCATCCAGCGAGACCTGGACAGCCTGGAGAGCTGGGCACAGAGGATCAAATGAGGTTCAACAAGGACAAGTGCAGTCCTGCACCTGGGGAGGAATAATAAACTGCACCAGTACAGGTTGAGAGGTGATCTGGAGAGCAGCCCTGTGGAGAGGGACTGGAGAGTCCTGGTGGATCACATCCATGGGATGTGCTCTTGTGGCCAAGAAGACCAAAGGGATTGTGGGGTGCATTAAGAGGAGTGTGTCCAGCAGATCAAGGGAGGTTCTCCTCCCCTTTACTCTGCCCTGATGAGACCTCATCTTGAATATTGCATTCGGTTTTGGGCTCCCCATTTTAAGAGGGACAGGGATCTGCTGGAGAAGGTCCAGCAGAGGGCTACAAAGAAGATTAGGGGACTGGAGCACTGCCTTTTGAGGAGAGGCTGAGGATCCTGGGGCTTTTTAGTCTGGAGAAGAGAAGATTAAGAGGGGATTTAATCAATGTTCATAAATACCTGAGGGCTGGGAGTCAGGGCTGGGGGGGTCGACAGGCTCTGCTCACTTGCTCCCTGGGATAGGATAAGGAGCAATGTATATATAAGGTGCAGCACAGGAGGTTTCACCTCAACACAAAGGGGAACTTCTTTACTGTAAGGGTCACAGAAACACTGGAACAGGCATCCCAGAAAGGCTGTGGCATCTCCTCTGGAGACTTCCAAGGCTTGTCTGGCTGCATTCCTCTGTGATCTGAGCTAGATTGTATGGTCGTGTTCCGGCAGAGAGATTAGACTCAATGATCTCTTTGGGTCCTTTCCAACTCTTGACATCCTGTGATCAGCCCAAACCCAAGGGTGTCTCCCCAAGGCAGCTATGACCTTGCTTTCAGTTTTAAGCTGGGTACTGCACAAATCCCAACCACAGGGGCAGTGTAAGCCTACACCACAGAATCACCCCAAGAGATTTCCAGGGTTCCCCAGGATGCATTAGACTCCCAGAGATGTCCCTTGATTACAAAGGGCTCACATCACAAATTGTAGGGCTTCATTATACTGTAAGTTCACATGACATCTTGCATTGGTTTGAGTTTTGTGTTCATTATTAGAGACAAGAGGTCACAATTCTAGTCAGAATAAATCAGTGGTAGCAGACACATTTACAGGAGGTGAGCAAGCACCTAAGATCAAGTTTCCAAGGGCATCAGGTAGAGGGAGTTGTCCAGCAAGGATTTACAAATGCCAAAAGCAGATCTGGTGCCTGAGCCCCACTGCCTTTCACTGAGACAGAGGGCTGGTCTACAAGATGAAAATTAGCACAGCTGAATTCCACATACATTTGTATTCCCCAGAGATCCCCCATGTGAATGGATTTAATCTGCATTACAAATGTCTTTTCATGGCTGAAGTCAACTGAGAGCTGTTCTTTGAATGGTAGGAGAAAGCTTCAGCTCTGCTATTACACATTTCAGCTCCAGTTCCTGGCTCTAGGCTTTCTTGCTCCAGGAACATGAACTTACAAATACACTCCTGATTTCTGCAAGTCCAAGCCAACACATAACTAAGAACTCTTAGGCAACTAACTCTGCATGTCAGACATGCTACCTGTAGAATTACAGAACAATTTAGCTTGGAAGAACCTTTAGACACCTCTGAGATCATCTAATCCTACCCCCCTGCCCTGGACAGGGACACCTCTTACCTAGACTTACAGAATCACAGAAACATCCAGGTTGGAAAAGCTCCTCAGGATCACCAAGTCCAACCTATAACCCTACTCTACAAGACTCACCTTAAATCATATCTCCAAGCAACACATCCAAATAACCGTTAAACACATCTAGGGTTGGTGACTCCACCACCTCCCTGGGCAGCTCATTCCAGTGCCTGACTACTCTCTCTGTGAAAAACTTTTTCCTAAAGTCCAATCTAAACCTACCCAGCCTCAGCTTGAGGCCATTCCTGCTTCTTCTATCTCAAATTACTTGTGAGAAGAGACCAGCAGCAATCTCTCCACAATGTCTCTTCAGGTAGTTATAGATAGCAATGAGGTCTGCCTTCAGCCTCCATTTTTTCAAACTAACCATCCCCAGCTCCCTCAGTTGCTCCGCATCAGATTTATTCTCTAGGCCTTTCACAGCTTTGTTGTCCTCCTCTGGATCTGCTCCAGCACCTCCACACCTCTCCTGTACTGCAGTGCCTAAAACTGAACACAAAACTTAACGTGCGGCCTCACCAAACCGAGTACAAGGGGACAATCACCTCCCTACTCCTGCTGGCCACAGCATTTTTAATACAAGCCAGGATGCCATTGGCCTTCTGTCCTGGTAGGGCATAAATCCTGCCCAAATTAGTTCAAACACCTGCTCTCCTCCCGTTGCAAGGTCCAGGAGTTTGCAGGACTGAGCACACAGTAGCAGTCTGAACAAAGAAGCCCTGTGACACATGGTCAAGTCACATTACTAAGTCAGGTGTTCTGTGCTGTCCCTCAAAGCGGATCCCTGGTGGATCCCTGGGCACAAGACTTTGAATCTATTGGCCAAAACAATGGACGCTAGGGCCTATTGGTCAGTTCCACCCTTCAAAATAGGGTATTTAAAGGAGGGTGATTTAGAACCATTGTTTTCTCTTCTCCTGCTGCTTCAATGGGGATCAGACATCTCTTGCACCTCTTTCACAGCAGCCATGTGTTGGCAGCGTGCATTGCAGCAAACAACAGCGGCAAGGCAAACTCTCCTCCTCTCCTCGGGATTCTATACCTATCACGTTTGTGAGTATAAGGCAAGGTTAGGATTTTCCCCTGTTAGCAGGTTCCCTGTTTTCTAAGTTCTGACTGTTTAGGCTGTTTAAACTATTTAATTCTGTGTTTATAAATAACAGTCTGTGCAACAACCTTACCGACCAAATATCCAAAGAACTCCAGGGAAATTTTCCTAAAATCTCAATTATTAATAATAATTTTAAAAAATAATAATCACAAAACCTTCTTGGCCACCTGGACTGAAGCCCTATCCAACCTGGCCTTGAACATCTCCACTATTAGCAGGCCTTGAACTTCTAAGTCATGTTTCTGTTACATGTTCCTGCCCTTTCCCTGTAATTATAGCATAAGCTTCAAAGCATCTCTCAGCAAATCTCAGAATCTGAGCTGTACAGGGCAGACAGGCAAGCGCCCAGGCATGCGCAGAAGCACAATTCAAAGCCAGCACCTAGGTAAGCATTTCACTTTTAATTAGATTTTACCAGTGCTATGACTTAAGTTTAGGCTGCAGGCTGAGATGTTGATTTAAAGCTGCAGCTAATGTGTTTTATTGCCAGATTTGCTCATAGTCAAAACTAATTATCCCTATTATGCTTAGATGATTTTTCAAACAAACAAACAAACAAACAAACAAAAAAAAAAAAAACCACCACACTCCAAAAAAGGCATTAAAAAAGAGTATGCAGCAAAGAGAACAGCATGCCAGCATCGCTGGGTGTGCATGTGCCTCTCTGGATTTACCAGCTATTTAAAACTGAGATCTGCAGTCAGACAAGAAGAAAACCAAGCAATTAGCAGGCAAAGTAAATGTGGTAAAGTTAAATATCTCACTTCCAAGACCCATTGGGAAACATCTAATGCAGCAAGAAGATCCCTGAATATTGCAAATGCTGCAATATTATGCAAAGTATGATCACGTGGCGGGGCAGGGCCAAGAAATGCTGAGTAGCTTTTTGCAAGCAACTGTTGGAAAGGAAGATGTGAGATTAAAGAGAATGTTCTGTGGTTGTCTAGATGGATAATCAAATCTGTTTTTATTTTTTATACTTCTCAATATTACAATTCCTTTATGTTTTTACATCTGGGAAAATGAAAAATGAGGAATCATAGAATGCTTTGGGTTGGAAGGGACCCTCACAGGTCCTCTTGTCCAAGCCTCCTGCAGCAAGCAGGGACATTTTTTACTAGATCAAGTTGCTCAGAGTCCCATCAAGTTTGACTTCCAGCATCTTCAGAGATGGTGTCTTCACCTCTGCAATTGATGCTAAAGAACAATAAAGTGCAAGTCTGAAGGCTTCTATTTTTTAAGTTCTTAAAAACTCCAAGATATTTCAAATGAAACAGTAATTGACAACCCCCAACTACTCAATCTGAAGTACAGCCTGGCCACCACCACTGCCCTTTGCTCCTACTTGAGCAAGGACCCAAGAACATTTGCTCTTAGTTTCATCTCTCTATCCATTGCCTCCACCTTAAGTAGGTGCTCAGTGTCTGACATGCACCTTTTCTTCTACAAGGGTATCTCAAGGTTACTAAGGAGAGTCCAGAAACTGACCTTCCACGAGCTAAGCCAAAACCAGCAGTCCTATATTTTTCCTCCCCCACCTCTTCTGTCAAAACAGATTTCATTCTGTTTCTGTTTTGATTCAAAAAGCAAAACATTCTGGAGAGGAAAAAAAAAGAGTATGCTTCCAAACTGCAAACATGTCCATTTTCTTTGGAAAATAATAATGAACAAAAATCCCCAAACCCCAGCTCCTGCAATACTGACACAGGGCTGTGACACCTCACTGCTGTCTTCTCAAGAAGAGTCCCCCAGGACAGACAGGGCCACCAGGGAGGAACAGCCTGGGTGACAGTGGGACACTGGGACACTGCACTGAGTTTTTTGAGTCAAAAAGTGCTCAAGTTTGAGGCTTCTGTCTGATGAGTGGAGCTGCCAGTCAGTCCTCCAATCAAACTGAAACTGCATTCCTTGGTGTTTTTGAAGGAATACAGAAGGGGTCTCCAAGCTGCTGGAGGCACCTGCAACAGTTGTGAAGCTGGAGTGAAGCACATTGAAAAGCTCAGAGAAATGGAAGGGTTCAGGGCAAAGACCCAGAAAGAGAGGATGTTGCCTCTCATCCAAACATATGCTAAATATGCAGATGGGTTTTTTTTATCACTCACTTGCATCCATAACGTCTTCTATTTGTAACTTTTGCTTACTACCAGTTACTCCCTCACCATGTCCTCAGACATTATTCTTTCCCAGTTCTTTCTGCTGAAAGAGGCATCATCACAATATCCAGCCATGCCATGAAGCTCACTGCATAGCCCAGGAGCAGACAGATCCATGGAAGTACCTCCTCAAGTAAGGAGACAACTGCAGAGGGTCTGACTGCTTACCCACTAACCAAGCAGGGATGACTTTTTCACTGCAATGCTGCTGTTAGTAGACAAGCAAGTCACTTTCCCAACAGTATTAATGCAGTAGCAAAGTACAGCCTGTGTAGATGTTTCCAACACCTCACATACACAGGATTAAAAGACACCCAGTGAATATTACTAGATTGTAGACTTTCTAAAATCCTGCTGAAAGCTTAAAGGGGAAAATAAAAAATAAGTACAAGCTGTCCTAATACTTTAAGCATCACCACATTTGACGTTAGGCTTTAGCTAGAAAGAGGACCCAATACACATTCCTGCTAATAACTGTTTCTATGTTTACAGTCATAAGCCTGTAAAACATTTTTTATAAGAAACACTTTAAAACAGTTCCAGATTTTCTGACTTCCATACACATGTCTGGAAAGAAAAAAAAAAAAAAAGAGGCTAGGAAAGCACTTAAACCCCAATGCTCTCTTAAAACAAACTCCTACTCCAGGTCAGCCACGCTGGTCTTTCAGACCCAGCACCAGAACTGGGACCAGCCTTGCTGCCAGAGTACTTTGGATGTGCATGAACATGTGAGTGCCCTGTCTTGGACATACACAGCACATAGTCTGGTTCAGGAATGACCAGTTCAGACCCTGAAGATCTGATTGCAATTAACACCTCTGTACAGAAATCTTTTTTATCTTGTTTCATCATTTCATACAGATCACAAAAGCACATCACTGTCCAGCGTGCAGAGTGACAAGGTGTGCAAGATTGTGTACCTATTAACTAAACAAAACAGGGCTGGAGCTGCTCTGCTATGAGGACAAGCTGAGAGAGTTGGGGTTGTTCAGTCCGGAGAAGAGAAGGCTCACAGGAGACCTTATTGTGGTCTTCCCATATCTGAAGTGGGCTACAAGAAAGCTGATGAGGGACTTTTTAGGGTGTCAGGTAGGATAAGACTGGAGGATGGATCAAAGTTAGAGGAGGTGAGATTGAGACTGGATGTTAGGACGAAGTTCTTCCCCATGACGGTGGTGAGACACGGCCACAAGCTGCCCAGGGAGGTGGTGGAAACCTCATCCCTGGAAGTTTTTAAGGTCAGGCTGGATGTGGCTGTGGGCAAGCTGATCTAGTGTCAGGTGTTCCTGCCCATGGCAGGGTATTTGGAACTAGATGATCCTTAGGGTCCCTTCCAACCCTGACAATTCTGGTTTTCTGTGAAATTCAATCCCCAGACTGCTGCGCAGGGATGATAACAGGAGGAGATAACACTGAAAAGCCTTCAGTCCCCTGATTGCATGTGTGGTGGATCTCCTCTCCTGATGAAGCCAGTGTTATACCAGTAGTTTTTTTAATGAATCACAGAATGGCCTGGTTGGAAAAGGCCTTAAGGTCATCAATTCCAACCACCACCCAAAATCTCCGTGTACCCAAGTGTTAGACAATGTTCCTTAGCTCCTCAATACAAATGCCTTTCAAATACCTGCTACGTGCTTTGCTGTGGTTTTAAATATGTAGCACTGTTCACAAAGTACTAAGAGCATCAAGTTCTTAAAGACTTCAAAAGAAGCCTTGCAATACTTCTTTTCATGTAACATCCAGCAGGAGATTTTCTAATACTGATCACGAGAAATCTGAAATCCAGCATTACTCCTGAACTAGGGAAGAAGAAAGCACTGCTTTGAAGGTGTACTGAGGTGTTTATGGCATGCTCACCTTTGTGCTGCCACACAGATCTGAAAGAAAGCTAATGAAAGGCTTTAGATATGGCTGTGCTCTGTGTAATTGTATGAGCACAATTACAGGCTGCAGTGTAAAATACAAAGGTAAAATCCAGAGCAGACCCATTCTTTCTCAGAGAAGCTGTATCAGTCTCCTACTCATGGATTGGCTGCTTCTACTGGCCCAAAGCCCTGCAGCCTATGTGGGGTGCCTTGACTGAGCCCACGTGGCCAGTCTCCCTCCATTGCTCAGGTCACCCAGCAGAGGAGTGAATCACAGAATCACAGAATGGTTTAGGTTGGAAGGGACCTCAAAGATCATCTAGTTCCACTCCTTCACCATAGGCAGGGACACCTCCCACTGGAACAGGTCACTCAAGGCCTCATCCAACCTGGACTCAATCCTCTCATCCACATCATAAATGAAGACATTAAACAGGACTAGGCCCAGCACTGATCCCTGGGGCACACCACTAGTGACAGCTGCCAAATGGATGTGCCATCATTCACCACCAGCCTCTGGGCCTGGACATCCAGCCAGTTCCTAATCCAGCTTGGCCAGGAGTTTGCTTTGGCAGACAGAGTCAAAGGCCTTCACACTGCTTAAATTCTGCTGAGTCAAACAGACATGCAGAAAGGGAATTTGGCCAACACTGGGACCTCGAAGACAAAACTCAACAGTCAAATCAAGGGAAGGAGACTGAGAAAAGTCTGTGCAAGATCCTGAGAAGTGCTGAGTCACTTTCAAGTACTGACACAGAATCACAGATTGGTTTAGGTAGGAAGGGACCTCAAAGACCATCCAGTTCCAACCCCCCGCCCTAGGCAGGGACACCTCCCACTAGAACAGGTCGCTCAAGGCCTCATCCAACCTGGCCTTGAACACCTCCAGGGAGGGAGCAGCCACAACCTCCCTGGGTAACCTGTGCCAGTGTCTCACCACCTTCACCATAAAGAACTTCTTCCTAACATCCAGTTTAAATCTCCTTTCTGCCAGTTTAAACCCATTACTCCTTGTCTTGTCATGACAAGACCTTGTAAATAGTCCCTTCTCAGCCTCCCTGTAGGCCCCTTTGAGATACTGGAAGGTTACTGTCAGGCCTCCTCAAAGCCTTCTGTTCTCCAGGCTGAAAAGCCCCAACTCTCGTAGCTTGTCCTCATAGCAGAGCTGCTCCAGCCCTCTGAGCATCTTTGTGGACCTCTTCTAGACTTGCTCCAACAGTCCCATGTCCTTCTTGTGTTGAAGGCTCCAGAACTGCACACAGTACTCCAGGTAGGGTCTGACAGGAACACAGTAAAGGGGGAGAATCACCTCCCTTGCCCTGCTGTCAATGCTTGTCTTGATGCAGCCCAGGGCACAGCTGCTGTATGGGCTGCATATGCACACTGCCGGCTCACGTTGAACTTTTCGTCAACCAAGACTCCCAGGTCATTTTCCTTCCTAAATCATGTAGGATGACTTGGTCTCCTCTGAGACAAGCTACCTGAGCAAGCCCAACCAGATCATGTACCACATCATCTCACTGTTCCATCACACAAGCAATCGACATAGACTATGCTTAACACAGACTTTTGCCATCTTGCTGGCGCCCTCCACCTCACCAAGCAGCTGAACCACCTGGTTTGCTCATTTTAAAACCACATTTGCCCAGGGAAACTACCTGTGTGTGAAACATACAATAGAGACATGATGGAACTCACCAAAAACTCTCCAGGAAGACTTTTTAACCTTTAGAACACCAGAAAAACATCATTCTGATGAGAAGGAGACAGAAGCTTCTGACCCTTAAGGCACAGTTATTTTAGTATTCAAAATCTGACATATACTGGAAAAGACTTGGTATTCTTCCTGAAAAACAGAGACGGTCAAAGTCAAGTTTTTTTCTTTTTTTTAAGGCTTTACAAGATCCTGAAGTCCCTTGTATTACAGAAATATATTCCTAGCATTTTTATTTGACCACTTCAACAAATGTTGAGCACAAAGGAAGAAGAGGTGCACATAATATCCACTGCAGCTCTACTGTGATGTAAAATACTTCAGATATAATATGATGTAGTGAAGCACCTTCCTGGATACTCTTAAAGATGTCAAGTGCAATGCAGTGTCTTCTTCCTCCAACTATGGGTAACTCAGCCACCAAAAATTTTCAACAAAAAAAAACCCAAGAATTAAATCATATATAAATTCTATAAGGATGCATAAACGGGATCGTAAATTTAATGCTCACAAAATCCAGTGCTGCAGCCACCAGCCAGACACAGGGCATCTATCCTGGATACAGACTGCAATGTCAAATTACTCAAATTATTTTATTGGAATAGAAGTTCTGAAGCGTTTGGGTTATGAAATGCTGATACATTTAATTTCCCTCTGACAGCTCGTTGGCCCAGTGCTGCCTGGCTGAGAGGAAAGGCTCGTCTAGCTAAATACCTTGCCTGGTTCTAAATGCTTCTCTATATTTATCTCTGTCACAATTCCCCAAAATCTGAGTAGGATATACAGGGAGACACCTTTGTCTTATAAATAAAACAGGCAAATCATGCACATGCTAGGCTTTCCTTCTCTCTCCTTTAGTTGCTGTACTATACTCACAGCCTTGTCACCTTGTCAAGGTGACAAGGAGGCACAGCAATCAGAAATTGGAAAGACCAACCTGGAGACTGGAGGTCATGTCCATGGTGCAAAAGCAGGAGTAGATCAATCCATCCTGGAGTGGCCAATGAGCCCACCAGTCTCACTACAATATGTGCATTGAAGGTGCCTACAGGACTGCTTTGGTCTCTTGATGCACACCTGAGGTGGGACACCAGAAATTGTTTGCAGCAAAGGAAATCAGGTAACCTGATCTCCTTTTTCAAACAGACTACCTGCCTGGTGAATGTGGGGATGTAGTCTACCCGGACTTCAGCAAAGCCTTTGACACCGTCTGTCACAACAAGCTCCTGGCAAAGCTGGCAACTCGTGGCTTCGAAAGATCCACTCTGAAATGGGTCAAGAACTGGCAGAAGGGCCAGGTCCAGAGAGTGGTAAGGAATGGTGCCACATCCAGTTGGCAACCAGTCACTAGTGGCATCCCCCAGGGATCAGTGCTGCGCCCGATCCCGCTCAATATCTTTACTGATGACCTGGACGAGGTAATTGAGTCCATCATCAGTAAGTGTGAAGATGAGGTCTTGAGCGACCTGATCTAGTGGGAGGTGTCCCTGCCTGTGGCGGGGGGTTGGAACTGGATGATCTTTGAGGTCTCTTCCAACCTAAACCATTCTATGATTCTATGACACCAAGTTAGCAGCAGGTGTTGTTCTGTTGGAGAGTAGAAGGGCTCTGCAGAGGGACCTGGACAGGCTGGATGGGTGGGCAGAGGCCAGTGGGATGAGATTTAACAAGTATAAGCACAGGGTTCTACACTTTGGCCACAACAACCCCATGTACTGCTACAGGCTGGGGACAGTGTGGCTGGAGAGGAGCCAGGCAGAAAAGGACCTGGGGGTACTGGTAGATAGCAGGCTGAACAGGAGCCAGCAGTGTGTCCAGGTGGCCAGGAAAGCCAATGGCATCCTGGGCTGTATCAGGAATAGTGTGGCCAGCAGGACAAGGGAGGTTATTCTTCCTCTGTACTCAGCACTTGTAAGACCACCCCTTGAGTACTGTGTCCAGTTCTGGGCACCTCAATTCAAGAGAGATGTTGAGGCACTGGAATGTGCCCAGAGAAGGGCAACAAAGCTGGTGAGGGGCCTGGAGCACAGTCCCGTAAGAAGAGGCTGAGGGAGTTGGGGGTGTGCAGCCCGGAGAAGTGGAGGCTCAGGGGTGACCTCATGGCTGTCTACAACTACCTGAAGGGAAGCTGTAAACAGGTGGGGTTGGTCTCTTCTCCCAGGCAACCAGCAACAGAATGAAGGGACACAGTCTCAAGTTGTGCCAGGGGGAGGTATAGGCTGGATATGAGGAGGAAGTTCTTCACAGAGAGAGTGAATGGCATTGGAATGGGCTGCCCAGGGAGGTGGTGGAGTCACCTTGAATACCTGGAGGTATTCAAGACAAGACTGGATGGGGCACTTAGTGCCATGGTCTAGTTGATTGGATAGGGCTGGGTGATAGGTTGGACTGGATGATCTTGGAGATCTCTTCCAACCTGGCTGATTCTTTGATTCTATGAGTCTATGAAATGCAGGGTATCTGCACCAAAGGTGTTTTGGGAACAAAACTAGCAGGTCCTGAGGATGGCAGAGAGATTTGCCTCAACTGTGCTACTTCTCTGAACCAAAATGCCTCCCTAAGCAGATATAAACTATGGGGAAAGTAGAACATGTTTGCCAATAAGTATGGCACAGCAGGAAAAGCAAACCTGCCAGTGGAACACATTGAGGAAGCAGATTTATAGTTGCATATAGGCTTGAGAAGCCATTAGGGACCTGAATGCATTTACAAACAGAAAGATAGAGCCAAAACACCCCCCTGGGTGAAGCAGGGATCTCTGCTTTTTTGCTTTATGAAAAACATGTTTCAGCAGCCACTGATTCTGCTCAGATTTGATTTTTGGTTTCCCCATCTTATAAAGAAAAAAAGTCCCACTGGATACAAGCATACCTGAAGAAGTGAGCTCACACATGATCCTGGGTCCTCGTTGCCTTTGGTTTTGCTGTTCTTCTCCCCATGAAACCCAGCCAAAGGATGTGACTGATGCATTTGATTAACTTGTTTTCTGCCAACAGAGCCTCAATTTCATGAGGCATTTGTCAATTTATGAAAAACTTAACTTACTGCAAGAAATATAAATGACTGCCAAACATGAAGGCTTTTCCTTGTATGTACCCAAAGACACAGAGACATTTTTCAGTGCTGAGACTTACCCTGGTGTTTCCCAAGGAGCTGATATCAATTCTAGTCCAGAGCATGAGAGTTTTGGCCTGCAGCACCAGTTTGGGTGCCCAAGTCAGAAGAAATTATTAACAAGTAATAGTTTTCCACCAGAAAAAAAATAAAGGAGAATGGTTAAACATCATAGCAGTAAAATAATAGGTTGAAACTGGCAGAGGGGAGATTTAAACTAGATGTTAGGAAGATTTCTTTCCAGTGAGGATGGTGAGACACTGGCATAGGTTGCACAGGGAAGTTGTGGCTGCTCCCTCCCTAGAGGTGTTCAAGGCCAGGTTGGATGAGGCCTTGAGCGACCTGTTCTAGCGGGAGGTGTCCCTGCCTACAGTGGAGGGGTGGAACTAGATGATCTTTGAGGCCTCTTCCAACATAAACCATTCTGTGATTCTAATCACAAAGGACTGACTTCCAGTGTGGGATAAAGAAGCGAACATACATTGATTTCCTCATGCTCTACTACTCTGTACTCATACTGATGCAGTCAGAAAGGAAGATGCAAGGAGGGAAAGACCAACAGGATCTGTGAGCTTCAGTTCTGCATTGCATACAGTGAGAGTTTTCCCCAAGCCACTAGCAGCTGAGTTCACTAATGATATCTTCTCACATAAAATATCACCAATTCCCTGTCTTAAGGGGATGTTTTGTAAAGCTTCACAAGTGACAGGTTCATAGTCCTGCTCACTAAGGGTCATAAAAACCTGTATTCTCATTTTCTGCTGCTGTAGCCAATAGCTGCCATTTAAAGCCTGCCACCTGGAAGCATGATTGCTGCTCACCGAGGAAGAGGTTCCCTGCCTACCAATACCACACCTCCAATTTGGCAGACTAAAAGTCTCCTAAAATTGTCAAGTGCCGCCATAACTTTATATGACTTCATTTGTTTATTTCTAAAATAAAGTGCTTAAAGAAATTTCAGGGCTTCAGTTACAGTATTTAAGAGGAAATGTACTGCTGAAGGCCTTGCTGTGCTCATACTCAAATTCTCCTGCAAATCTGCACTCAAATGGCACCAAATTGGTTCCCACAGAGTAAAGTTATAGAAATCAGGGCAGCACTTTTCACACCATTTCCAATGTCTTTAAAAATATGAGATGCATATTGAATGGATTTACGCTGCTGCCCAGGAATGCTGGGATCCCACAGCCAACAGCCACGGTACAGGTGTTTGTCTGTGTGGCTACCCTGCTCCAGGTGAACTTTTCCAATCCTCACCCAATTCTGCCACATGAGAGTTTTCAAACATTTTAGAAAAATGACTGAGAAAAAAAAAAAAAAAAAAAAAAAAAGTGAAAAAAAGCTGTGTCCTGAAGGAGGCTCCACATGCTGGGTCAGCCCTGGTACTGCCAGAACACAGTCAGCTTTACTGAGCAAAACCCTCTGCTGAGGGCCAGTCTCCTGATGGACCCTCTGCCAAAGTAATTATCTTCTTCTGCCTCAACCTCACAACAAGTTCCACATAGCTATTTTAATCCCTAAGCAGGGGTATCTACATTCTTGAAGCTCAAAGCAGGAGAAACAGCCAAAATCTTGTTGACAAGAATTATACAAATACCTACCAGGAACATGCAGCAGGTATTAATTTACTATAAAATAAAGGTACACGATTGAAAGGAAAATTACCACTGAGCCTTTCATTCTGGAAAAGAGTTCTCATAACAAAATTGAGGTGGAAAAAAAAAAACTTTTTATTGAAAATGCTTGGTTTCTTGAAAGGTAGCATAACAAGCCCTAAAGGCACTGAAAAGTCTGACTTAGAAAACCCAAACAATACAAAACTGTACTGCACCCAGTTCTGCTGTGCCCAGCATAAGAGGTACATTGAATTCCTGAAGCAGGTCCAGAGGAGGCCATGAAGATGATCAGAGGGTGGAGCACTTCCCCCCTGGGGACTGGCTGCAAGAGTTGGGGCTGTTGAGTGTGGAGAAGGCTCCAGGGAGACCTTAGAGTATACTTGAAAGCACCTGAAAGAGGCCTACAGGATGCTGGGGAGTTACTTCTAACAAGGGCTTGTAGTGATAGTATGAGAGGGAATGGATTGAAGCTGGAACAGGAGAAATTCAGACTTGGTATCACAAGGAAATTCTTTCCAGTGAGGGTAATGACACATTGCGGTTGCCCAGGGATGCTGTGGATGTCCCTTCCCTGCAGGTGTTCAAAGCCAGGTTGGATGAGGTCTTGAGCAACCTGTGCCAGTGGGAGGTATTCCTGTCTATGGTGGGGTGGTTGGAATAGAATCATAGAATGGTTTAGGTTGGAAGAGACCTCAAAGATCATCCAGTTCCAAACCCCTAATCCAAATCATTCTGTAAATCTATGAAAATACGTGCTGGGGAAAGGTTGCAGTAGAATAGGAAGGAATAATTCCTGTTAAATATTTGTTTTTCCACATTAGTCCTTCTCGGATGTGGTCAGCAATCTTTATCCTGGTTGCTGTGCTGACAAACACAAACCTATGTAATGCCAGGGAAACACGTGCAGAACACAGTAGGCAATGGGCTTAAAAATATCCCACTAAACTAAACCCATTGCCCACTGTTTGCCAGTGCTGGGCAAGCACCAACTTCTGTCCAAAGGCAAAGGGCTCAACAACTCACTGCAGAATTAGCACCTGAACTAAAATGGCAAAGTCTGGATATAGAGAAAACTGCTTTCCAGCAGCACTCCCCAGGTTCTTTCCAGCAGCAGATAAAAATCGGCACACTGGTTTTCTGCATTCCGCTGACTCCAGCAAAGAAACGATAAACCGGATTTGTTTAACTTTCCTTGGGTCCACACACTGATTGGAATTGTCCTGATAAGATTTTTACTGCTGATTATTTTTCCTGCAGGGAAGGCAAGACTGCAGAAGAAAAATGTGACATTGTTTGCCGTAACAGGAAATTTTTTTAAACCCTTGTTATTCTCACAAAATAGTGTGGAAAGGACTTAGAGCCACAGAGACCTGCTGATTTCCTTGGAAGATCTGAATTTGTGACTTAAAGGGTATCTAGACTCAAAGCAACTCCAAGTACCTCCTTGCCTTCCTTCTTTTCTAGGTCTGAAAAGGCATATGCACAACTTGTAAATGGCCCTACTCAAAGGCACATATTTGAATTCATGAGCCCTCCCAATGTGCATAATAGAAAACATGCTGTTGGCAGAGACATCCAAGCTCATCCAGTCCAATCTTCCACCCATCACTGCAGGAGCAACACTAAACCATGTCCCTAAGCACCAGATTCACAGGCTGCTGAAACACCTCCAGGGATGGTGACTGCAGCACTGCCCTAGGCAGACAGTTCCATGGCTGAAAGCCCTCTCTGGGAAGAAATATTTCCTAGCATCCAGCCTGAACCTCCTCTGGGGCAGCTTGGGACCATTTCCCCTGCTCCTCTCCCTTGCCACGAAGGAGCAGAGTGTGTTGGTTTGAGCTAATTGGAGAATTTGAGTGAGAA
>VWZI01022625.1:1436-12672 GCA_013396835.1 Psilopogon haemacephalus
GGATGAAAAGCTCAACATGAGCCTGCAGTGTGCACATGCGGCTCAGACAGCAACTGTGTGCTGGGCTGCGTTAAAGGAAGCATTACCAGCAGGGCAAGGGAGGTGATTCTCCCTCTTTATTCTGCTCTTGTCAGACCCCACCTGGAGTACTGTGTGCAATTCTGGAGCTCCCAGCTCAAGAAGGAGATGGAACTGCTGGAGAGAGTCCAGAGGAGGGCCACGAAGATGATCATAGGGCTGGAGCACCTCTGCTATGAGGACAGGCTGAGATGGTTGGGGCTTTTCAGCCTGGAGAAGAGAAGGCTTTGAGGAGACCTTATAGTAGGCTTCCGGTATCTGAAGGGGCCTAAAGGAAGGCTGGGGAGGGACTATTCACAAGGTCTTGTAATGACAGGACGAGGGGGAATGGGTTCAAATTGGCAGAGGGGAGATTTGAATAGGATGTTTGGAGGAAGTTCTTCACAGTGACAGTGGCAAGACACTGGAACAGGTTGCACAGGGATGTTGTGGCTGTTCCTTCCCTGGAGGTGTTCAAGGCCAGGCTGGATGAGGTCTTGAGCAACCTGATCTAGTGGGAGTTGTCCCTGCCTATGGTGGGGTGTTGGAACTGGATGATCTTTAAGGTCTATTCCAACCTAAACCGTTCTATGATTCTATATCTAGGGCAGGCCACACAGGAACACATCCAGGTGGGTTTTGAATGTCTCCATAGAAGGAGACTCCGCAACGTCTCTGGGTAGCCTGTTCTAGTGCTCTGTCACCCTCACAGGGTGTGTTTCTCCTGCTGCTGAGGTGGAACCTTCTGTGTTCTTTTAACCATTGTTCTTTGTCTTATCACTGGGCACCACTGAAATGAGACTATCATCTTTATCTTGACAACCACCTCTCCAATATTTATAGGTGTTGACAAGATCTCCTCTCAGCTTTCCCTTCTCTAAACAGCCCAAATTCTCTGTTTTTCTTCACAGGAGAGATGTTTGAGTACCCCAGTCATTCTTTTATCTCTCCATTGGACTTTTTCCAGCAGATCTCTGTCTCTCTTGAACTGGGGAGCCTAAAATTGAACACAGTGTTCTAGGTGTGGTCTCACCAGGGCAGAGAAGAGAGGGAGGAGTTTTTTGCCTTTAACTTGAAATAACCTTACCACTTAATTTGGCGAATATCAATGTTAAAAGTATGACTTTTCCTGATTATTGCCAGTTTGAAAGTTTGAGCATTTTGTCTTGAACAAATGAAAATCAGCTCGGCTACACGTACCTTTTCCATACTTATAAAAATGTATTCTTTCTGCTCTTGTTACTTTCAGAATTTTACTAATATACAAAATTCTGTAGTTACATGTGTTTAGAGCAAAGATTTCAGTGATTTGTGTGAATCTGGTCTGAGTGTTTCAGCCTTCGGGCTGCATAATATCAAGATCATTAGTTCTTTGAAGTACACTGTAGTTCACAGAGTGGCCTAAATATTCTCAAATTTTTGAATGTTAGATTTAGTTGAAATGGGAGGTCGAGAGCAAATACATCCAATTACAATCTTGAGAAGCCCATTTTATGCCTGTTGAATAAATGCAAGACTAGAGGAAAAAGAAACTAATATCAAGAAAATGTAATGTTCTGAAAGTATCACAGATCACGGTTTTCTCCTGAATAATTCTGTTTCAGTGTCCATTTTTATAACTTTTACTGTTCCATCCTTCACATTTCATTCTTACTTGAAAGAGCATGTTTTGTAAGAAGTTTGCTGGCTTGTAAGAAGGATTAATGGTAACTTCTTCCAGCTTTGTTTCTCCCAGGGGTACAAGTGCACCTTTATTATGCACCCAGGTGTAGCTTTGTAACTGAAATTGTATGCTCTCAGTGTCTTACATGTCTTACACTGTAGGATTCTAAAATCTAATTTTTCCCTCCTGATTTTTCTGCACAGCCATTTAAGTTACTAGAGTTTTCACAGAATCACAGAAACATCTAGGTTGGAAAAGGCCCTCAGGATCACCAAGTTGAACCTATAACCCTACTCTACAAGATTCACTTTAAACCATACTGCTAAGCACCACATCGAAACAACCCTTGAACACATCCAAGGTTGGTGACTCAACCACCTCCCTGGGCAGCTCATTCAAAAGCCTGACCACTCTCTCCATGAAAAATTTATTCCTAATATCCAATCTAAACCTACCCAGTCTCAGCTTGAGGCCATTCCCCTTGTTCTGTCTCCAATTACCTGTGAGAAGAGATCATCACCTGCCTCTCCACAATGTCCTTTCAGGTAGCTGTAGATAGGAATGAGGTCTCCCCTCAGCTTCCTCTTTTTCAAACTAAAAGGCCCCAGCTCCCTCAGTTGATCTTCATAAGATCTATTCTCTAGGCCCTTCACCAGCTTCATTGCCCTCCCCTGGACCCACTCCAGCACCTTCACATCTCTCTTGTATTGGGGTGCCCAGAACTGAACAAAATACTCGACCCGTGGCCTCACCAAAGCCGAGTACAAGAGGACAATCACCTCCCTACTCCTTCTGGCCACAGCATTTTTATTACAAGCCAGGATGCCATTGGCCTTTTTGGGCACCTGGGCGCACTGTTGGCTCATATTCAGCTGCCTGTCTATTACAACTCCCAGATCCCTTTCTACCAGGCAGCTCTCCAACCACACTGCACCAAGCCTGTAGCATTGTTTGGGGTTGTTGTGACCCAAGTGGAGAACCTGGCATTTGACCTTGTTGAAACTCATCACATTAATGTTGTCCCATTAATCTAGCCTATCCAAGAGGCTCTCTAACCTCATTCAAATTAACACTGCCACCTAACTTGGTGCCATCTGCAAACTGATATCACTCTCTATGCCTGAGTCAAAGTCATCAATAAGGATGTTAAAAAGAAGTGGTCCCAACACAGATCCCTGAGGAATACCACTAGTGACTGCTGCCAACTGGATTCGACTCTATTGAACACCACCCTTTGGGCCCTTTTGTTCAGCCCACACACAGGAGACAGTGTGCTCATCCAAGCCATGAGCAGCCAATTTGCCTACAAGAATTTTGTAGGGAACAGTATCAAAGGCTTTTTGAAACTCTAGGAATATAACAGCCTTTCCCTCATCCAGTAACTGGGTTATCTTGTCATGGAAGGAAATCAGGTTGGTCAGGCAGGACTTGCCCCTCATAAACCCATGTTAACTTATCCTGATCCTCTGGTTGTTGTCTATATGACATATGATGGCATTTGAGATGCCCTGCTCTATGATGTTCCTTGGTACCAAAGTCAGACTGACAGGTCTATAGTTTCGTGGATCTTCCTTTCTGCCCTTCTTGTAGATGGGCATTACATTTGCTACCCTCCAGTCCACTGGCACCTCCCCACTTAGCCAGGACTTCTGGTAAGTAATGGAAAATGGTTTAGCCAGCACATCTGCAAGCTCCTTCAGTGCAGCTCCTTGAGTGCAGCCCATCTGGCCCCCCAGACTTGTGTATGTCTAAGTGGCGCAGCAGGTCAGTGACCACTGCTTCATTTATTCTGTTTCCTCTGACGTCCTACTTCATGAGGTTGGGTGCCCAGGGCACTGCTGGATCCAGTGCTAAAGACTGAGACAAAGTAGGCATTGAGCACCTCAGCCTTCTCTTCATCCTTAGTCACAAGGTTTCCCTCTTCATTCAATAGGGGATGGAGATTTTCTCTAGTCCTCCTTTTGCTGTTAATGAATTTATAGAATTTTTTAAAATTATCTTTAACAGCTGTAGCTGGTTTCACTACATCTTTATAGTCCTCATAAGAGACATGCTCTCTCTTCCAAAGGCCATAGATTTTCCTTTTGTTCTTGAGGTCCAGCCTAAGGTCCCTATTTAGCCAGGCTGGGCACCTTCCCTGCTGACTTGTCTTTCGACACACAGGCACTTCCCTCTTAAGTGAATCCAACCGTCCTGGGCTTCTGAATTCTTCAGGATAGCTTCCCAAGAGACTTTGTCCATCAGCCTCCTAAATAGGCCAAAGTTTGCCCTTTGGAAGTCCAAGGTGGCTGTTTTCCTAACTCCTCTCCTTGTTTCCCAAGATAGAGAATTCAATCATCTCATGGTCGCTGAGCCCCAGATGTTCTCCAACCTTTACTTCCCCCACTAGTTCTTCTCTCTTCACAAGAAGCAGATCAAGGAGGGCACCAGGAGTATAGTAAAATGTAAGGTATTTATTTGTTGTTGCTTTATTCCTTGTGCCCTCCACACTTTTTATGACCTTAAGGTAAACCAGGGGTGAATTATCACAGAATCCTCAAAGGGCTTAGAGATCATCTCCTTCATCCTCCTCACCACAGGCAAGGACACCTCTCAACTAGACTTGGCTGCTCAAGGCCTCATCTTGATCACCTCCAGAGAAGAGGCATCCACAACCTTTCAGGGAAACCTATTCCAGAAAGTCACCACCTTTGTAGTGGTGAACTTCTTCCTAAGATCTAGTCTGGACCTACTCTGCCTCAGCTTCAAACCATTCCTCCTTGTCCTATTGCTAGACACTCTTATGTAAAGTCCCTAAACAACCCTCCTCCCTCAGCCTATCCTCATAGCAGAAGTGTTCCAGTCCTTGGATCATCTTTGTGGCCCTCCTCTGGAGCTGCTCCAACAGCTCTGCATCCTTCTTATGATGGGGAGCTGGTTGCAGCATTCAAGAACAGAGTAAAGGGGCAGGAGCACCTCTCTTGCCCTGCTGGCCATGATCCTCTTGATACAGCCTGGGATGTAGTTTGCTTCCTAGGCTGTATGAGTGCACTATTGTCTCATGGTGAGCTTCTCATCAGTCAGTACACCCAAGTATATTTCTTCGGAGTTACTCTCACCTCCTCTGGATTTTTGCCTGGGACTGGCTTGCTCCAGATGCAGGACTTTGCACTCTTGCACACTTGTCAAGCCTCTTGCAGTTGGTGGTTACAGTTCTGTGTAAAGAGAGAATGTGGTATGCTCATGATGAGATTGTCATTACTATTAATTTTTGTTCACTGTGTGGAATGTGGTCAGTAGTTTGAGGAGGGCTCTCTGCCCCTTTTACTCTGCAATGATAAGGCATCACCTGTAACACTGTGTCCAGTTCCAGGATTCCCAGCTTAAAAATGACAAGACCTTCTGGAGAGAGAGTCCAGCGCAGGGTCTGTAATATCTCTCATATGAGAAAAGGCTGAGAGAGCTGGGCCTGTTTTTCCTGGAGAAGAGGAGGCCATGAAGGGAATGTTGTTAAATGTTTACAAATATCTAAGTGGTGGATGTCAGGAAGATGGGGACTCCTCTCGGTGGTCCCCAGTGACAGGACAAGAGGTAATGGGTATAAACTTGAATCTAGGAAGTTCCAAAACTAAACATGAGAAGGAATCTGTTTACATTGAGGGTGTCAGAGCCCTGGAAGAAGCTGCCCAGAGTTTCCATCTTTGGAAACTTTCAAGGCTTGTCTGGACATGCTCCTGTGTGGCCTGCTCTACGTGATCCTGCTTTGGCAGGGGGGTTTGACTTGATCTTCAGAGGTTCCTTCCAACCCCTGCCATGTTCTTCTGTGACCTCTTTTACCTGTGTGCTGATCTCTAACATACTTTATGGTATCTCAGTTTCAGTGCTGCAGCTGGCTTTTATTTGTTTACTGTTCCTTCCACACCTACAATACTTAAAAAAACGTATCAATAAAAAGAGCATAATATTTGGCACAGTTGCGGAAGGTACTTCTCTGCATCTCAGTGCCATCTTTTATTATTGCTTGGAACTTAATATGCTGATAGTTATTTATAATATGACTTGGTACGTGGTATAGTGCTAAAGATAGGAGCTGAAGTTTTGGCTGCATGAGTTCATAAACAAAGCAGTGTGGTATTTAGGGTAAGCAAGATGCTGAACTGATCAGTGCTAATGTATTTATACATGTCATATTTCCAGGCCATTCAAACATGATTTGATAGCTGTGTGTGGACCTGACTGCTGTTTTTCAGCACTGACATCTATACCTACAGTGAGGAGAATGGCAAAACCTGTCAAGACTCCTCGCAAGAAACAACCCCCTGGAGCCTTCCTTTCTTTGAATCTTAGTAATTTCAGCTCTATTGCAATAAAACATAGACTGGCTTAGGTAGGAAGGGACCTTAAAGACCATCTACTCCAACCTTCCCACAACAGGCAGAGACACTTCTCAACTACTCAGCTGCTTAAGGCATTATCCATGTTGGCCTTGGACACCCACAGGCAGGAGGTATTCATAGCCTCCCTAGGCAGAGTGTGACAACCCTCATACTGAGAAATGTTGTACCAGGTTAGAGTAGATCCCTCCCCCAGTAGAGTAAGCTCACTACAACATGGATTTTTTTTGAAAGTCAGGAAAAATGGAATTGTATTTCTTATGGTTTAAACTGAATACAACAGTATAAGGAGAATAAACTACTATGGAAATATAATGACCTTAAGGAAGATGGGGAACAGGGTCAAGTGGTGGTGAAGTGCAAAAGCAGCAACAGCCAAAACAGTGGCAGGGGAGGATAGCGGCAGGTGCAGCAGAAGCAGCAAGGGGAAGGTACAAGCTGTGCTTCCAGACATAAAGCTCTTGATGCTCCAATGGTATTATATTAACTTATCCATTGTTGCTATTATATGGCCTATCCCTAGAATGTTCACCTCTTCACTCAGAGCTTCCACTTCTAAGTTTCTCTGTTCCCATTGTTTCTATGCTTGAGCTAGAAATCTAGCTCAAACAGCCACAAATATCTTCCTAAGATCTTGTCTAAACCTACTTTCAGCTTCAAATAATTTCCCCTTGTCCTATTGCTAGACACTTTTATGAAAAAAAAGTTCATGTGCAGTCTTCCAGTAGGAGCATTTCAGGTATTAGAAGGCAGCTCTAAGGTCTCCCTGGCATCCTCTGCTCTCTATGTTGAACGACCCCGGCTCCCTCAGCCTATGCTCACAGTAGAGGTGTTCCAGTCCTTGGATATCTTTGTGGCCCTCTTTTGGACTCTCTCCAAAAGCTCTGTATGCTTATGATGGACAACTGGAATCTTTCTTCCCTATCTGTCTAGCAGACAGTATTAAGCCTGTTGCATGTTTCTCAGTATCATGTAGAATGGTTGATCAGTTAATTCACCATTGCACAGAGCCTGGACTTGAGGAGCTGAGGTGTTTTTTGAAGTGTGTATGTTTGTCTGCAGAAGAGATTTAGGCAAAGTATCTCCAGTCCACAAGTGGCTTGTACTCTGTTCTCTTCCAATGCACATTGATTACACCTACAAGTTAGAGTAGAATGGAAGCTTTCAGCAGCCTAACAGTTATAGCTGTGTGCCCCATGCACAAATATTCTGCTGAGAAGCTCTGATCTCAAGCAGGGCTTACACAAGCTCTGTATTGTTTCTTAAAAGTATAATCATAACATTGTCTGTTCAGAAAGTTTTGATCAAGCTTTAAATGTCAATATCCTATAAAACCTTTCTCTCAAACATTTATCAGTGGGTTTTCCCTTATAAGAATGAACAGGGGACTTTGGTCTTCCTTGTGAGTTGTTATGATTTACACTGAAATTGTTTAGCTCCTTTGGATTCACACAGACAGATATTATTTTCCTTTGTGTTACTTTCTAGAAAGCCAATTGTAGGCTGCCCAGAGAGGTTATTGCCTCCTCCCTGTGGGTGTTTGAGGCCAGACTGGATGAGGCCTTGAGCAGCCAAGTCTAGTTGAGAGGTGTCCTTGCCCGTGACAAGAGGCTGGAGTAGATGATCTCTAAGGTCCCTTCCAACTTAAGCCATTTTATGTTTCTATGATTTTATGATACAGTGCATTTTTTAAGCTATCAGTTTACATTTTCTACATGTGTACTTCTTCATGTGATAAAACCAGTAATCCATTTCACATTACTTGCTCTGGTACATTAAGTGGTGGGGAACACTAAGGAAGTTTTTTATTGACCTCATAAAAACTCTTCACCAATATCACTTTAATAACCACAATTGTTTCATCTTCTTGGTTGAACCGTCTGTGTGGCATCTACTTTTATCTATCTTAATACCATTTCCTTTCAATACAGCACTCTTGTGCATGGGCAGAAGTAATGGGGGAGAACATGGTAAGTCAGTGAGATCTCTACCATCTGCTTACAAAGAGAGAAAACAGATGTTAATATCTCTATCAGTATCAGACATGTGTACCATCTCCAGCCTTCAAACTGAGAGGTTAATTGAAAGTAGATGTCATGTCTTAATATATCAAGATTAAAGGAGAGATATTTTGGTGAAATAATAGTCTTCATGTATGTTTTCACTACGATAGTCAGGTCCACACACAGTGCTGCTGAAGCTAAGAAATTGTCATTAACCTTAATAGCTGTGATAGTCTACTTCAACATGCCTATGTTTAATGCCTTCTCTTATACCTTTGTTCCACAAGCAGTTTAATCTGGCACACAACACCAGTGCTGCTAGAGACTTGATATTCTCTTCTCAAGCTGTTACTTCTGCCTCCTTCCCTTGTGATTAACAATAACAATCACACAGGAAACTGATGCAGCTGAGAATTGATATGGGAAGCAAGTAAGAAGGTTAGCTTTCAGGTTAGTTGACTGGTACAGTTTGCTGTGTGGATGTTTGAACACTACTTGCTCGTTCAAGGAAAGGAATGAGGGAAAGTGACCCTAGAGGAGATGGCCCTTTTGGTGGTAGTGTGGACTAACAGCAGTTTGAGCTAACAGTGGCATAGCTTTGGTTTTAGATGTTAATGTTTGTTTTCAGTATTAGAAGAAAGCTGTTGTTACAGGCTACCAAGAGACATCACATGGAGTATCATCATAATATCTGGTCCTATTTGAATGGATGATCCTTTGTACCACCAGAACACTGCAGTCTAAAGTAAAGGGAATATGCAGAAAAGAAATGTATACAAAACCGTTGTGCTCCAGTTTTCAGTCTGGCCATCTGACAAAGACTGAAAATAATACCAAGAAGGAAACCTTTCTAATACACTCTCATGTCATTTACTGACAAGAATGGGGTAGTTTATAATTATTTTCTGTTGTTGGAAGTGAAGTTTATTTTTAAAAGATGATGAATCATGTGGCATTTTTAGCTGGTTGAGGAATCCTGCAGCTGTGGAATTCTAAAGCTGTTGGCCAGCAAAATGTATTCGAAGGTGTAATGCTTTATACAAATAGACTTAATTAGATATTTGCTTTGGCTTGAATTCTCTACTAGTTTGAATGTGGGGGTGCATGAATCTTACATCTCCCTGAAAGTCTCCTGTTGATTGTGACTACTTGGCTGTTTTATGGCAGTACTTGCAGAGAGAATAATTAACTACAAAATGCCTTAAGGTTTTCAGTCTTAACAGATGCTGGAAGAGGAAAGTTGTGTTGGAATAGAATCCCCAACAAATTCTACACTGAGTAGCTTTATAAAGAATTTATTTTTCATTCTGCCTTTAAAACATATAAGTAGTCTTCCTGGAAAAGTAATTCTTTTTTATCTCTTAAACTTCATCCTTTTTTGGTGAATTTATAAGTTTTCCTGAGGTGCCACATTTTGTCGGTGATAGCCCTGCAGCAGAATGCCAGGGAAAGAAAGACAGGGAATAAAACATCATTATTAGAGATGACTTGTAATTAAAAAACCTACTGAGTCTGGTGGGGAGGGGGGAGGGAGGGTGGTCATATGTCAGAAAAGCTTAGAGTAGTACAAGACAGCAGAATAATACCACTGTTAGGAGTTGTAGTTTTGCCTGAATTTTGGAAGAGAGGGGTGGAGAATGGTATAAAGGTAGAGAATATCACTAGCTATAAATAGCTGTAGCATGCAGTAATAGGTGTAGAGAGCACAGGCTGACAGGAGAACACAATTCCTCATGTTGAAGCAAGAAGCTGAAGTCCTTGATAAGTGGTTCTATCTGATATAACTTTGTTCTATGGTGTTGGGCATATTGCCACGTTGGGGCATATGCCATCTATCATGTTGGGCATATGCCACATTGGGCATATTGCCATCAGCTCTTTACCCAATTTTGAGATATTTTTCAGCTGAAATACTGGAAGTGTGATGGAAAGCCCCAGGGGTGATTCAGCACCCTGGAGGCAGCTTGTGGTGTAGATGACAGGGAACAGATGCAAGAACCTACTTTGGCAACCATTGAGGGAAGTGACTGAGGTAGAGATAAGTTTGTTAGAACCACAGAATCAACAGGGTGGGGCTACATGGTTCATCTTTTTTGTATGTGCCTATATGGCCTTAGCTGCAGCCCAGTAACAGGTGACAAGAAAACGCTTTTTGGTGTCTTCTGCAAAAGCTTAGAAAGCAGAGACACAAGAATTATTTGGTTAAATTTTATCTTGAATACTCACCTTCTCCCTCCGTCACTGATGCAGGGACAGACTTCAATGATTTGAAGAAATACTGAAGGGAATTTCAGACCACCAGAAATGTGGAGAGAAGAAACTTAGAAATTTTTGGTGATTCATGTCTCTGAGCTTCCAGGTTTTTAAATTGAACCGGTAAATGGTTTCCATAGAAGTAGTATCAAATTTAAGGTAGCAGATGATTTTCTATTTTCATAATTTGTACCTGAAAACTAAAATGATAAAATGGCATTTCAGAAGTCAAAGATAGGTAATGTAATCGTAGAATGGCTTAGGTTGGAAGGGACTTTCAGCTTAAAACCATTCCCCTTTGTCCTATTGTTAAACACTTTTTTTGAAAAGTTCCTTTACAGCCTTCCTGTAGGATCCCTTTAGGTATTGGAAGGCAGCTGTAGGGTCCCCTGGAGTCTTTTCTCATGTCCCTCAGCCTATCCTTATAATAGAGGCATTCTGCCCCCTGGATTGTCTTTGTGGCCCTCCTCTGGACTTGCTCCAACAACTCTGTGTCTTTCTTATGATGGGTGATCTGTGAGTAGATTTTCTGCGTTACATTTGCAGAATGATAAATATGAAATGTATCCAGCAATTTGACTGTCTGCTTACTAAATTCCAAATTAAAAGTTGTTAGAAAACATATCAGTAAGAGTATCTCTGGAAGTAATAGTAAAAGTAGAAAGTACAGCAGCAGTTTGATTTGTTCTTCTGAGTTAAAAGAATCTCACTTTACCAATCTAAAATGATCAACAGTATTTTAAACAGAATTACTTCAAGCAAAGTTTCCTTTCTTATTTCTTTGAACTTTGTAGTGTGATGCGATGTGCTAACTAGAGGCAAACTGATGTTTCTATTTGTGAATAAAATAGGGGTAAGTTCTATGTTTTTCTCATTATTTCACTTCT
>VWZI01022655.1:6016-35738 GCA_013396835.1 Psilopogon haemacephalus
AACCCTGCTATATGTTATTATACATATTAATGCATAATACATTACATAAATTATTTCTTTATTACTGACAGGTATTAAAATAAGGAGAGGGTAGAGCTGTTGATTTAGGAACAATGAAAAAAAGAAAAAGAAACAAAAGAGAAAAAAATCCCAGTCAACCAACCAAGAACTCTGAAAGAACAAGAGCAAAGAGTAAAAGCCAAATATAACAAGAGACCACTTACAGGTATACAACGTTGCTACAACAGAAGTAACAATGCAGTAGACTCTCTTTAGTTACATTAACTCCATAGAAGCATTTAAAACAGAGAATTCAGAATAAGATTACCCAGATATATTGAAAAAAAAAAGTCCAAAAGCCTGAGATTTACCTAGTTAATTTGACACACTCTTTCTGAGTCTAGATAAGATTATCCAGCCTTAATCTTACAATTCCCTGTAGACTGCTAAAATTTCAGGTCTGACATTGTCTGATGGCACTCAAAATAATAACAATGTCTTGAAGACACAAGAGGTTTCACCAGCTTTGAGAAAGGCCAGCATAATAAATGGAAGGGGCACCAGGTCAGTCAGTCCTGAAAACCACATTACCATGTGCACCTGCAGGCTCTATTGGACCCAGGAGAGGACTAACCAAGTAATTGGACAGACTGACATTTTACTGCAGGTTGGAGTAATTAGGGGTCAGGCAAAACAGGAGAACTAATTTCTGAAGCTTACATTGTTGGATATATTGCCTAAGGTTTAAGGAGAAGAACAGCATAAAGGAGAAAAATGTATATCCTCTGAGGCAGGTAAGATTGGCAGATACAGACAGGACCAAAATGCATAATTTCGGTTCAGCTGTGAAATTCTTGTCAAGAGCCTGAGATATTGCTCTGGTCTGAATTTGCATACAAAGAGAGTTCACAAGAACCACCAAAAAAAAAAAACCCCAAAACCCCCAAACCCCAAGAAACAAAAGAAAAACCAAAACAAACAAAAAAATACCCTTAATGTATTTATATATATATATAGAGTATTGTTCTATGGTAGCTGCAAGTGTATCACCTGTACACACCCAGCAACAGCCTTTACTGTTTCAAAAGTCATTGTGCACACTTGGTCCATGCAGAAAGCAGCAAACAGGACAAATCCCAATCCAATCTTTAACAAGCCTTCTAGCCCTTTGCCAGGTAACTGTTTTTACAGCAACCCTACATTTCCATTTTCCAGTTTTCTCACTGAGGCTGTATGCATTTTTATCAGTTTAATGACTGATACTAAATTATCTAATCATGTGTCACGAGATAGCACTAATTAAATGCAATATCTCACGGCGAAGGGGTCCTAGTGCCCTCCTTGCCGGTTCTTTCAGGTTTCAGTTGGCAGAAATAGACGAACGCATTGCTTAAAGGTCAGGTATAAATGTTTAACAACCAGGACTGGGGAAAACAGAGAGGTTACATGCAAAAACAGATCCCGATCGTGCCTATGAATACCCGCGGGAGCGCGAAGCCGGGTGGGGGAAACACGCTCCTTCCCGAACCTGGAGGGGAGAGGGAAGAAGGGAAACCGACTTAGCCAAAATTAGGGAAAAGGGAAAAGAATAATAGAGGGATACAGAGAGAGAGAGGGAGAGAGAGAGATCAGCCTTGCCACTTAGGAGAGCTGCCGTGCTTCGCTGCCTGCTGCTAGCTGCCTGTTGCCGTGCACGTGGCTGGGGCTCCTCATAGCCACTGCGTGGGACGACGGCGGATGAGGAGGAGAGCAAGGAGGGCGGAAAAAGGGGCTAACGGCTGTGGATCCCCACTTAAATACCCTACGGGGGCGTGTGGAACTGACCAACAGGCGTCCAGCATTCCCTAGCCGACCAATTGATTCAAAACTCCACGCATATGTGCTGCCCGAGATCCCCCCCCCAGCTCCCGGGGCCACGTGGGGTGCCCACACCCCTCAACCTCTACCGGACCTTGGACAGTAGAGGGAGGAGAGAGCCCAGGAATTGAGTCCATTCTAGGGTGCTTGTCGTCCTATGCCGGACGTTTTGAAGAAGTGTTTCAAGAAACTGGAAGAATTTAAGAAAAATCTAATTCAGATTATTTTAAGAACTGGCAGTGTCAACAGGGTAAGTTTAAAATGTTTCCTGTCCTTTCTACCCCACTTCACTGTACAGTTGTGTTGGTTTAGCACTTATCTGCTCCCCCACATTTTGAAATAACCCAGGCTAGGACTCAGTCAGCTGGAAGTTAATAAATGAAGCTTTATATTTACAGCTATGTACAATATACAAGCAGGTATTTACAATATATCAAAGATATTTACAGATATATACAGTAAAAAAGGTAATATAGAAACACCATACCCCACCCAGAAATCAAAATCTCTAAGAGGGGTAATCAACCACCCCTACCACCTTCCCCCTTTCCCCAGTCTTATCTCACCATCTGTTTACACAGCAGATAGGTGAAGGTAGATTGGCCAGGGGGATTAGCAGCAGGAAAGAAATTAGTGAAATTATTCAAATCCAGCTACGAAAGGCAGGGAGAAAGAGCCATGCAAAGCCCCAGCCCAAAGTGGTCTGAAGCCATTTGAACATCTGACTCATCTATGTTTGCATTACAACTCTTAAACATTTTTTTTTTCTTTCTCAGTAAAGCTCTGAGTGAAGTAGTATCATTTTTTTTTTTTCCTTTCTCAGCCTATAGTCTAATTTCTCATTCAAATCCTCGAATTAGTTCAAACCAGCACAATAGTAATACTTACCTGATTAATGCTCTTTTGTTTTACTATATTTTGATTCTTGTGATTGTTCTTTTTTGTAGTATGGACAAAAAAATATCTGAACCATTTGGAAAAATTCTTCCTGGTGCATGCAAAGTCTTCTAGGCTATTCCGGTGTATAAGAGCTAAGATAGATTGTATGGTTCTGCTCTGGCAGGGGTGTTGGTCTCGATCTCTTTGGGTCCCTTCCAATCCCTAACATCCTGTGATTCCTGTGAAAAATCGCATCAGCCACAAGTGGTGAGGGTATTTCCTATCTGCTGGGTCTAAATGTGTTGGAATCAGTACTAGCAAGCAGAAATGGAGAGTCACTGAGACTGTCCAACTAGATTAAAATCTGGAAAGCCATGTTATCCAAGAGACGAATTGACTCAGAGGATATCAGCAACATCTGACAGTGCAGAGCCTGTTTATAGCTTAGCCTTTTCCATTTTCTGACTTCCTAGATAGCTGAATTTGTCTATAGCACCTTTTGAAGGTTTTTCCCAACCAAATCAGAACCTGTTAATAAATTGAAAATTCTGTATGTAGTTGAAGGTGGGGGTTTCTGGGAATAAAATAACTCTGTTTATATAATTCCTGACTTGGCCATGTTAGTCACCCTGCCCATCACAACATATACTTAAATCACAACAAATATAAGGAACAAGAATAGCACTTGCTGTATTGATAAGGGCTATTTAAAGTGGTCTTACATGAAGAGATCATTCGTAAATCTGACCAATGCTATGTTTTCCCATGAAGAAGTAGCTTAAGATGGATTAGATCAGATGCAGAAAGTAGATTTTTCTCTTCAACTAAATGATCAAAATTTACTCTAACTCAGGGTTCCTCTCATTAATCCTCTAAAATTCATTGAGCTCTTGTGAATTAATAATCTGACAGGAAAAGAAAAGAGTATTGCACAAATTTTATGGCATTACATTATCATTACTACAGAATGTGAGCAATAGTGGGTTACTTTTGGGTTACAAATGAAAATTAGATCTGGCAAGATCACATATTCACATGGGACACGCTGCTTACATCACATGCCATACTGCAGTGCATTTCATAATCTACTGGGCTGGCACAAAACAGAATGATACCCTCAGTGTACTAAGGGAACATTTGTGGCTAGCTCCTTGGCAGCAATGTCTTGAAAGAGATTTCAGAATGAAATCCCTGCAGCATTGCTGGGATGGTATTTGTGTACGGGTACTGCAGGGGCTGCCTGTGTGCGCACATGTGTGCATACCAACCTCCTGAACTACTTCTACAGTAAGCTGTACGAAGAGGCAGCAGAGGTTGGAGCTTGGCAGTGATCTCACTAGCAAGAACGGAGCTGCATATGATTACTGAAGTGGAAAACTTTATTTCTGTTGTTTTCAGAACAGTGGGATATGCTTCCAAAAAGCAGGGAAGGAGCTATAGCTTTTTGCAACTGGTGTCATTGCTAGTTATCCTCTCTGATAAAAATGTCAAGGTTTAGGCTCATGCTTCACTCAGCTGTGATGTCTGAGACAGCAGTAATGACTGGTGGTGGGGAATTATGAACAAGAAGGAATACCATGAAAAGGCAAATTTTGTGGTGACAATGGCAGTGGTCACTTTCATAAATCTGTTTGGTAAGGAATGACAAAATCACAGATTCTGGTTGGAAAAGACCTTCAAGATTATAAAGTCCAACCTAACACCCAACATTATCTAATCAACTAATTTGTCACCGAGTGTCACATCCAGTCTTTTTTTAAAAATACCTCTAGGGAAGGTGATTCCACCACCTCCCCAGGCAGCCCATTCCAATGCTAGTCACTCTTTCAGTGAAGAACTTCTCCCTAACATCCAGCCTAAACCTGTCCTGGTGCAGCTTGAGGCTGTGTCCCCTCGTTCTGTCACTGTTTGCCAGGGAGAATTTTTTATTATTAATTGAGATTTCTGGGAAAATTTCCCCGGGGTTCTTTTGGATGTTCGGTCAGCAAGGTAGTTGCACAAAATTGCTTACAAACACTGAATTAAACAGTTTAAACAGCTTAAACAGTCAGAACTTAGAAAACAGGGAGCCTAATAACAAGAGAAATCCTAACCCCACTTAAAAATACTCACAAAACACGATGGGTAAAGAGCGTGTCCCGAGGAAAGGAAAAAAAAAGGGGGTTTTGCCTTTGCTGCTGCTGTAAATGCTACAATGCACACTGCAAACACGTGGCCACTGTGAAAGAGATGCAGAAGATGTCTGTTCCTCCTTTGAAGGGTGAAACTGGCCAATAGGCAATTAGCGTCCATTGTTTGGCCAATACATTCAAAGTACTGCAACCAGGGGTCGACCCTAACACTTTGAGGGACAGAAGAGATCACCTGACTTGTTCATGTGGCACGGAACTTCCTCATTCAAACTGCTACAGTTGCTAAATCCTGCAAAACTCCTGGACCTCACAACGGGAGGAGGAAAGAGCAGAAGTTTGAACTAAATCTGGGCAGAATTTATGCCCTACCAGGACAGAGACCAACCCCTACTTGGCCTTTCAGGTAGTTATAGACACAGTTAAGGTCCCACCTGAGCCACCCTGAGGAAGATGATGAATACATGTGTGCCACTGCATCTTAAGACATGAGACTGACATGGACATGTACATGTGCCTACATATTCCTAGAAAGAGGGCAAATCTACAATTTGGAGTAGCTGGTTTAGCCTCTTGTGCTCCACCACCTCCTGGGCAGCCAATCCCAATGCCAATTACTCTTTCTGTGAAGAACTTCTTCTTAACATCCAGCCTAAACCTGCTCTGGCTCAGTTTGAGCCTGTCCCCTCTTGTTCTGTCACTCTACTCTACTCTACTCTACTCTACTCTACTCTACTCTACTCTACTCTACTCTACTCTACTCTACTCTACTCTACTCTACTCTACTCTACTCTACTCTACTCTACTCTACTCTACTCTACTCTACTCTGACCTGGTGAGACCCCATCTTGAATACTGCGTTCAGTTTTGGGCTCCCCAGTTTAAGAGGGATATGTATCTGCTGGAGAGAGTCCAGTGGAGGACTACAAGGAAGATTAGGGGACTGGAGGGCATGCCTTACAAGGAGAGGCTGAGGGACCTGGGACATTTTAGTCTGGAAAAGAGAAGACTGAGAGGAGATTTAATAAATGTTTATAAATATCTGAGGACTGGGTGTCAGGAGGGGGTGGACAGGCTCTTTTCACTTGCTCCCTGTGATAGGACAAGGAGCAATGGGTATAAGCTGAAGCACAGGAGGTTCCGCCTTAACACAAGGGGGAACTTCTTTACTGTAAGGGTCACAGAGCACTGGAACAGGCTCCCCAGAGGTGTTGTGGAGTCTCCTTCTCTGGAGACATTCAAGGCCTGTCTGGATGTGTTCCTCTGTGATCTGTGCTAGATTCTATGGTGCTGCTGTGGCAGGGGGGTTGGACTCAATGATCTCCTTGAGTCCCTTCCAACCCTTGACATCTTGTGAGCCTATGGTTGCCTAGTACAGATCTTTTATGTCACCTAGGTATCCCCAGGAACTGATGCAAAATTAATACTGAGGGATTCATGGGGAAAAAAAAGAAATATAGAGCTGATTGTGAATTCTTGCAATTCCCAAAGAACAGCCAATCACTGACATATGATTTCAGGATATTTTGTGCTTTTGACAAAAAAATTATTGCACCATGTTTTATTAAACTCATGTGTTTGGGATGTTATAAATGCTAGCAAATATAAATACACTGTGACCTTTTATTTCCAATGCACAAATGACATTGATTCAGTGTTGTCATAGCCTGCCTATAAGTCACGGATAATTATACACTGCATTTGTAAGGAGAGTAGTCCATCAATCTTTAAATATTATGCTTTAACCAAGTTTCAAGGGATGAATAGCTGGATGGAACTGTAATGATATATAATGTGCAAGCATAAAAATTGGAGCCTTCCACTTATCTAGTATATTTTCTCAATTTTATAGTGATGTTCTCTTCTGTAGTTTTGGTGAGATATATAATTTACTTGGCACTAAGCATCTTGCTTCTTAACTATATCTATATGCAGAGAACATCAACATCTAAGTAAATCTGGACAAGTCTTGATTGATTTGTAGATACAAAAGACAGAGTGATTTTAAAAAGTATTTTAGAAAAAGACAGTGGCACACTTTAGGGTGTATGATCTCAAACTCTGGCAGTTTGCGGAGTTTAAAGTCATGCATTTCCAATGGCCATCCTTTAGCAGGACCCCTAGAGGTTCAGCTGGGATGCAGGATTTGTGCACCAGCACAGCTCTGACTCTAGTAACCCAGGTATATCTGAAGCATGACTCATCTCATTCAAGGGTCACCAAGTCCAACCAAGAACCCTACTCTTCTAAGTTCACCCTTAAACCATATCCTCAAGCACCACATCCAAACAACCTTTAAATACATACAGGTTTGGTGACTCCACCACCCCCTTGGGCAGCACATTCCAATGCCTGACCACTCATGCTGGGACATTTCCTAATGTCCAGTCTAAACCTCCCCAGTCACAGGTTAAGGCCATTCCCTCTTCTTCTATCACTATTTACCTGTGAGAAGAGACCAGCAGCAACCTCTCCAAAATGTCCTTTCAGTTAGCTGTTGAATCACAGAATTATTTTGGTTGTAAAACTGTAGACAGCAATGAGGTCTCCCCTCAACCTCTTCTTCTTCACACTACTCATCCCTAGCTCCCTCAATTGCTCTTGATAAGATTTATTCCTCAAGCCCTTCTCCAGCTTTGTTGCCCTCTTCTGCACTCACTCCAACACCTCCACTGGAGGTGAATCAGTGGTTGGAAGTACCTGTTTCTTTCCATTGACTATCAAGGCAGTGTAAGCAACTCAAGTGAAGATGTTAATGATTTAGACATATAGAGGTTTGTCAGACATACTGGGTTGTGACGTTCCAGTATGTTAAGAGGGCCTACAAGAAAGTTGCGGAGGGACTTTTTAGGATGTCAGGTAGTGATAGGACTGGGGGGAATGGAGAAAAAATAGAAGTGGGCAGATTCAGGTTGGATGTTGGAAAGAAGTTCTTCACCATAAGGGAGGTGAGACACTGAAACAGGTTGCCCAGGGGAATGGTGGAAGCTTCATCCCTGGAGATATTTAAGGCTAGGCTGGATGTGGCTCTGACCAACCTGATCTAGTGTGAGGTGTCCCTGCCCATGGCAAGGGGGTTGGAACTAGATTATCTTTGAGGCCACTTCCAACACTGACAATTCTGTGATTCTGTGGCCTTGCGCCTTCACATGAAAGACGGAGAATCCCTCATTTATATGATCAGTGTGGGAGCAATGGGGATTTGGTGATGGTTCTCAACCTGCTGCCCTGAAGCATCCTGGGGACAGAATAGTGCATCCAGGGTTCTGCAGAGATGGGCCATATCCACTTCAGGTTTTATCTGCCAACAGGGAAACATCAAGTGGTAATTGACGTGGTAGTAATGGCATGAGGGGTAGAGACAAACTAGTAGATAAAGACGTATCTGAGCATAGACAAGTCCAAAGACTGACTGAGGAAAGTACACTCAAAGAACAGAATAAAGGAAAATCAGTAAGTCAGCTCCAATAGAGGCACAACTGAAATGCCTCTACACTAATGCAAGGAGCATGGGGAACAAACAGCAGGAATTAGAAATATTTGCAAGTCTCCAGGGTTATGATGTCATTGGTATAACTGAAGCATGGTGGGATGTATCTCATGATTCGAGCATAGGGGTAGATGGGTATAGACTGTTCAGGAGGAACAGGCAGGGGAGAAGAGGAGGGGGCATAGCCCTCTACATCAGTGATAAACTGGAATCCATGGAGCTCAACCTGGGGATGTCCAAAACCCCACCTGGAGTACTGTGTGCAGTTTGGAGCCCCCAGCACAGGAAGGGCATGGAACTGCTGGAGAGAGTCCAGAGGAGGCCACAAAGATGATCAGAGGGCTGGAGCACCTCTGCTATGAGGTGAGAGAGAGTTGGGGCTTTTCAGCCTGGAGAAGAGAAGGCTTTGAGGACACCTTATAGTAACCTTCCGGTATCTGAGGGGGGCCTACAGGAAGGCTGGGGAGGGACTATTCACAGGGTCTTGTAATGACAAGATGAGGAGTAATGGGTTCAAACTGGCAGACTGAAGATTTAAATGGGATGTTAGGAGGAAGTTCTTCACAGTGAGGGTGGTGAGACACTGGAACAGGTTGCCCAGGGAGGCTGTGGCTGCTCTCTCCGTGGAGGTGTTCAAGGCCAGGCTGGATGCGGTCTTGAGTGACCTGATCTAGTGGGAGGTGTTCCTGCCTATGGCAGGATGTTGGAACTGGATGATCTTTGAGGTCTCTTCCAACCTAAACCATTCTATGATTCTATGATCAGTAAGTACTCCTTTAGCAGTTTGTGCAACTCTGACTGTGACAAATAGGTCCTGTCTTTGAATCTGACCCTCACATCTGTAATTTCCACCTTACAACAACTTTTCTCTGGCAAATGGAAGATCCCTTTAACACCAGTAATTTTCCCAGTGAACACACTTTTCCTTCTGTTAATCATATCATCACTTCTACTCAATCTTTCAAATTCTACAATTTCAATTTAAATGTTGATTTAATATCTACCTGTACAGATGAAGTTTTCTTAGGAAACATACATTGATTCTGGACTAAGGTTCTCTGAAGTGTAGTTTTCTCACTGCAAAGCTGGCAGCTGGGCTTTCCTCCCTCTGTAATACATTGCTGATGCTGATTAATCAGAGGAGGTCTTGCTCATTTAGTGCAGCAGAAGAGTATCATGCAATAGAGAAAAAAAAATACATTATAAGCAAATTAATAAGTTTTACAATGGTAACAAAAATAATTTTAGATGTTAATGAGTATTTGTCACCTTGAGTTTAAATTGGTACAGTCAGTATTTTCCCGGTTTATTGATCTAGAGAAAAAAGAATTGCTAGATTTCAAAAACATGGATCTTTCCTATTACCCTTTGTAATTACAACAGTGGGAAGAATAAATAGTCATAATTTTTGCTTAGAGCATGGTGGCATTCATTGTGTTGGCCATGATATACACTTTACTGAGGAAAGCAAACTGAAAAGAGATAGGAGTAAGAAATAGAAAACCACCTATGGCAGGTGTATCCCTTACAGAAATGTAATATTTAAGGATAATAAAGCAAGTATAAAGCACAGTATTAAAAAATAAGAAAAACTCTCATCCTAAAACAGTACTTTCCAGCTATTTTTTTAAATTCACATTTTTGTTAAAACAAAAATTAATTAATTGATGTGTTCATAATTCATGAGAATTTTCAGCTAAACTCACTCTCCTGATGGGAAGGTACCCATTGATGGAGCAGGTCCAAAGCAGGGCCACAAAAATAATCAGAGTCTTAAAGAACCTCTGCTGCAAAGACAGGCTGAGGGATCTGGAGTTGTTCAGCCTGGAGAGGAGAAGGCTTTGGGGAGACGTAATAGCAGTCTGCCAGTACCTGAAGGGGGCTACGAGAAGGTTGGAGACAGACTGTGCACAAAGGCATGTGGTGATAGAACCAGGGGTGTGCTGGTTTGAACTAATTGGAGGATTTGAATTAGAAATTAGACTATAGGCTGAGAGAAAAGCACTGACAATGCTACTCCACCCACAGCTTTACTGAGAAAGGAAATAAAATTCTTTTAAGAGTTGTAACCCAAATATCGATAAATCAGATAGTTTCAGACCTCTGTCTGGGCTGTGGCTGTCTCCTTGCATGGCTTCTTTTCCCTGCCTTTTGTAGCTGATTCTGAATAATTCCACTAACTTCTTTTCCTACTGCTAACCCCCTGGCCGATCTACCTTCACCTATCTGCTGCATCAACAGATGGCGAGATAAGATTGGGGAAGGGGGGAAAGGTGGTAGAGGTGGTTAGAAACCCCTCTTAGGGATTTTGATCTCTGGGAGGGGTGTGGTGTTTCTGCATTACCTTTTTCCTGTAAATACATTGTAAATATCTGCTTGTATATTGTTCATAGCTGTAAATATAAAGCTTCTTTCCTTAACTTCCAGCCAGCTGAGTCCTAGTCTGGGTTATTTTACAGAGTGTGTGTGTGTGAGGGGGGGGGAAGGGGCGGGGCAGGCAATTGCTAAACCACCACAACCACCTCTGCTACAAAGACAGGCTGAGGGATCTGGAGTTGTTCAGCTTGGAGAGGAGAGGGCTCCAGGGAGATGTAATAGCAGTCTGCCAGTACCTGAAGGGGGCTACAAGAAGGCTGGAGACAGACTGTGAACAAAGGCATGTGGTGATAGGATCAGGGGCAATGGCTTCAAACTAGAGAAGAGCAAATTCATATTGAATTTCAGGAACAAGTTCTTTACTATGAGGATGGTGGAACACTGGAACAGGTTTCCCAAGGAGGTTATTGTGGTCCCATCCCTGGAGATATTCAAGGTGAGGCTTGACAGGGCTCTGGATGACCTGATATAGTTGACGATGCCCCTGCTGACTGCAGAGGGGGTTTGACTCGATGACCTTCAAAGGTCCCTTCCAGCCCAGACCACTCTATGATTCTACGATCTTGGCAGATCTTGGATAAGGCAACAAAATAAAAAAAGATCTAAATGGTGGAAAACAAAATTTGCTAATGATCTTGTGATGGTTTGAACCAACTGGAGAATTTTAATAAGAAATTAGATTATAGGCCGAGAAAGGAAACCATTCCAGTGTCTCCTTCACTCATTTGTTTACTGAAAAATGTATAAAAGTTAGAACCCAAATAGACCACTTTGAGCCAAGCTGGCTAATGCTTGTCTCTCTTTCTCCCTGCCTTCTTAGCTGGATCTGTATAACTTCAGTAACTTCTTTCCTGCTGCTAACCCCACTGGCTGATCTACCTTTGCTTATCTGGCATGTAAGACAGATAGTGGGATAAGATTGGGAGGTGGGGGGAGGTTGTAGGGTGGTTGGAAACCCCTCTTTGGGACCATGATCTCTGGGAGTGGTGTGGTGTTTATATTATTACCTTTTTACTGTATATTTCTGGAAATATCTGCAATATATTCTAAATATCTGCTTGTATGTTGTGCAAAGCTGTAATATAAACTTCATTTTCTTAAATTCCAGCTGTCTGAGTCTAGCCTAAGTTATTTCACAACTGGTGGGAGGGAGTAGGGGGGTGGGGAACTCCCAAACCACCACAGATCTGTTCAATCTGCCTATGTAAAAGAGATGCCAAAAATATTCTGACAAAGTCTATTTTTTGAGAATATTTGACAACTAAGTGTAGTGGGTTTGCAGTTACCTGCCCCCCCCACCTTTTTAAACCCCAGCTAAAACTCAGAAAATAAAACACTGGAAGTTAATAAATGAAGATTTATATTTACAGCAATGCACAATATACAAGCAGATATTTACAAGATATAACAAATATTTACAGATATATACAGTGAAAATGTAATACAGACACCACACCCCTCCCAGAGACCAAAATCCCCAAGAGAGAGTAACCAAACTCCCCCTACCACCTTTCCCCCCTTCCCCAGCTTTATCTCACCACCTGTTGATGCTGCAGATAAGCTGAAGATCAGTCAAAGAGATTAGTGGCAGGAAGGAATTAATGGTTTTAGTGATTTTACTCTGAATTAGCTAAAAGACAGAGAGACAAAGAGGGATCATGCCAGAGAAGCAGCCGCTGCCAGACACAGACAGAAGCAGACTGTTAATCTCGTTGTTTTGAGAACATCTCTTAAAACAACTTTTTTTTCTTGTCAGTAAAACTTGGTGAAGTGACACACACTGTGTTTAACTCTCTCTCAGCCAATAGTCTAATTTCTCACTCAAATTCTCCAATTAGCTCAAACCAACACACTAAGAGATGTGGGTTATTTAGGCAAAGCTTATAAAATCTATTTAGACTTTGACACCTAAACTTAAAGTAACTTCCAAACTGACCAGTCACTTTTTGTCTGTCACTAATTGTACCACACAAAAAAAATCTGTTGAAAATATTAATAATTATGATTTTGTCTTGCTCGAAATGGATCTCAAATCACTGCCATTCAGATTTAGACACTCACACCAGATGGCTCTCTCAGTCTTGAACCAAATCAGTTCAGATTTGGATCTAATTTTACCAGTTATTTTCTCTTTCTACTATGTGACAAAGCAGTTCATCAGTATGAAAAAATTTTATTCTTATCACTGATTTTACAAAACAAGTGAGTATAGAATGTTAATAATTAAAACACAAAGTAGATTTTCTCTACAATCTCATTAGAAATTAACTTTTTAAAAGAAAAAAACTTTAGAGACATTAGAGACACAAATTTTACTTCAGCTTTAAGAAAATATAACTATCAAATCTATTCTTTATTCTTTCTCTGCACAGAACAAGTAATCCAGCAGTTCTAAAAAGTAGACAGAGATACTTCAGGAGGAAAATAAGAGGTAATTTTTTTTTAATGTAGTTTAGATCCAGGCTATGCACATGTACCTGAATATTATCTTAAGAAATTGCAATTCCATGAAATAGAATTGATATTTCTTCTGAATCAGACAGACACATCCGGGCAGATATCCTCCCATCCACTGCTTTCCTCAGAGTTTTTACAACTGAGGAAAGGTTTCCCTATTCAGACAGATTTGTTTAAAGATTCATTATCAAAGAAGACTGTAGTAGGTTAGAACTGGGCTTAGCTGGGGTTAATTTGTCTTCAAATATCTTTCTAATGCTGTGTTTTGCGGTGCTGTAGCTGAGCACTGATAAAGCACCAGTGTTGTGACTACCACTAAGCTGAACACCCAGGCTGGGATTTTTTTCAGCATCTCCCTGCCCCAAGATGCTGAGAGGACACATCTGAACCAGGTGATCCAGACTGGCCAAAGGGATATTCCATGCCATGACATCAGCTCAGATATAAGAACAAGGTGAAATAAGGAAGTTTGGGGGAAGATTCATCCATGACATCTGTTCTCCAGAAGTAACCACCAAGCACAGAGAGCCCTGGTTCCAGAGACCAGAACATTGTCCAGGTGATGGGAAGTAGAGATTAACATCTCTCTCTGCTTCTGCTTCTGAACGGTGTATTGCTTTTGCTTCTTTTAATTGTTAAATTGCTTCTATCTTATAAGTGAACTTTGTTGTATTTTCCCCTCTCCCCTGTCCATTTAAGAGGGGGACTGATAGATCAGCTCTGGTGGGCATTTGGCCACCAGCCAGGGCAAAACCACTACAAAGACTCTCAGCCTGTTTTGACAGGGAAAACAAGCAGCTCATCATCTTGAATCCTTTGAAATTGAGTTTGTTTTATTTTTCACACTGTCTTGGAAAGCAAAATACAAAATGTGGAGCTGAGGACATGACACAAAAATGGAAAAAATAAAACTTGCAGAGATACTAATACTCAATCGCTGGGAAGATTTAGCATAGGATTCTCAGAGAAGTTCAGAAACTCAAGAGAAATAAAGTATGTTCAGCAAGTTCCTGTAGCTGTATAATTCTTTTTAAAAATTGTTTTCTGCTTCTTTCCAGTCTTCACAGTTTCACCATTCAGCTGCTCTTTCCAAGAAATTTGCCCAGAGTTTATTCCTGGGGGCTGAGATTTAAATAAATCCAGTTAAGGAAATTAGATACTTGTTACCAGTTATTCTTGATCAAAACCAGAGTTTTGGTAGCAACATCTGTTCAACTATTTAAAACTAAGGAAAATAGCTTACAGTTGTCTGTGTTGAAAATTAGCAATCCTTTCCTTCTATTAATTTGGATGGAAACAACATGAAGGTCAAGAATGCTGCCTATTTTAATAAATTCACTTTACATCAGAAAACCTTTGAAAACCTTTAAATTCTTTGAATGTAAAGTGTTTTGACATTTAGATCAGAGATGCTTGCTGAGAGAAACCAGTTTTTTTTATGATTCTTTTTTGTTTTCAACCACTTTTAACAAACAATGAGTGGGGAAAGGATAGAAGAAAGTGAATAAGATGAAACAGATGGAAGAGTCTCTACTAGAATGACATTAGTATAGACTTGCAGCAGGTAATTTAGTCAAAGCACACTTGCATGGTTTGCTTAGCTGAGCAGAACGAACAATAAGATAAGCTGAATGAAGCATATTCACAGGCTTTCACTGAAGCAAAATAAAACAGAAAAAAGGGGGAAAAAAGCTAATTTCACAGACTGTGCTGAACAGTGACCCCAAGACATGGAATAAACAGAAAGTATGATTTATTATAGCATTCTTATTACGGAGAATAGTATATCAAGAAGTACCAGTGGAAAAGTGCTTTTTTATCATCTTGTAGCTCATCCTTTCTTCAAACACTGAAAAAGAATTAAAAAAGGTGCCATGACCTACAGACTCCAGGTTTCCATTTAGGCATTCTCAAGTTGAGCAGAGCATCTTTTTTTGCATTCAGTAGACTAAACCAGAAGAAAATGAAGAAAAACAGTGACTCATAGGCAATTGACTTAAATGAATCATAAGCATTTTAAATGGATATGCTGGATGCTCTCTTAAAAATCAAGAGAATATCTCAGAAAGATAAATTATGTATGAAGGGAATTCTGTGATGTCTCTTTCTTAAAAACTATGAATAACATTTTTTAAGTGGTGTGTATGTGTATACTTGGTATCTAAAGGGAAAGTAAATTCCTTTGTTATAGTGGTATAGCCTGTGACACAGGGCTATGACATGAGTAATTACATGAAATTATGTTTTCTCTCTCATATATACAGACACAGAGAACTATGTATATCTTTACCATGTATTTTCCACTTACAAAGCCTAACAAAGGATTAGGGAGCTGGGGTTGTGCACGTGGAGAAGAGAAGTCACTGAGGACACCTAATAGCAGCCTTCCAGTACCTGAACAGGGCTACAAGATGGAGTGACACTGTGCTCAAAGGCCTGCAATGACAAGGTGTGGGGCAATGGCTTCAAACTAGAGCAGAGCAGATTTAGATTGGATGTTAGGAACAAGTGCTTTACCATGAGGGTGGTGGAACACTGGAACAGGTTGCCCAGGGAGGTGGCTGGGGCCCAATCCCTGGAGATACTCAAGGTATCCCCCTATACTCTGCCCTGGTGAGACTCCCCCCTGGAGTCCAGCTCTGGAGCCCCTATTACAAGAGGGATGTGGACATGCTGGAGCATGTCCAGAGAAGGACCATAAGTATGATCAGAGGGCTGGGGCACCTCTCCTATGAGGACAGACTGAAAGAGTTGGGGCTGTTCAGTTTGGAGAAGAAGAGCCTCTGAGGTGACCTTATTGTGGTTTTGCAGCATCTGAAGGGGGCCTAGGGAAAATCTGGGGAGGGACTTTTTAGGCTATCAGGGAGTGAGGGGACTAGGGAGAATAGAGCAAAGCTGGAGGTGGGGAGATTCAGATTGGATGTGAGGAGGAAGTTCTTCACCATGAGTGTGGTGAGGCCCTGGAATGGGTTGCCCAGGGGGATGGTTGGGCCCACTTCCCTGGAGGCATTTAAGGCAAGCCTGGATGAGGCTCTGTCCAGCCTAATCTAGGGTAGGGTGTCCCTGCCCATGGTATGGGAGTCGGAACTTGATGATCCTTGTGATCCCTTCCAACCCTGACTGATTCTATGATTCTATGATGGTGAGGCTCAACAGGGCTATGGGCAACCTGAATCTAACTGAGGATGTCCCTACTGACTGCAGAAGGGGTTGGACTAGATGACCTTTGGAGGTCTCTTCCAACCTGGACCATTCTGTGATTCTATGGTTTCTATAGTTGGTACAAAATAGCTCAGCAGTTCTGAAAATTGTTTTTTTTCCTTTGACAGACCACATACCTGTTCTTACTCAGCACTCATTAAGAGAATCCAGCCATATCCTTGCCATCATGAAATATTATCTATTGAGAGACACAGCACACCAAGCTAAAATATAATACTACTCAATACTGTAGCACTGTACACACATGGGGCAAAATTATTTCCATGCTAAATTCATGCACTTTTGGATTATGCTTGATGGATATAGGTCCTATATTCAGCCTATCAAATGAATAGCATTAACCTCAGACTAGTAGGTATTGTTAAAATTTCCACCTGCTCCTACCTTTCCAACTCTACTCAGCAAATATACTTTCATCTTCACCTTTTAGACAATGTTCTTTCCACAGAGTATTTTCATACAACAGAATTAATAATATTTCTCATGATTAAAGAAACACAGAACCTAAATAACCAACATAATACAAATCACCTCCTATGAACTTTCCTTTTATCTTCCAGGATTAGATCTACCCAATAGAAAACCCTCAGAAACACAGTTGAACAGAACAAGAATCTAGCTAAGTCTCTTGGCAAACAAAAATTTGGCCAGGCTCCAGCTATTCTACAAATTCATCTATGACTTACATTGATTTTATGTATTTTTTTCTAGGATGGATAGCCAAACTTTAATTGCTGAATACATTTCAAAAGCTAGTATTAACCTTATTAAAGGTTACCCTTCAATGAATACTGTTACAAGTTGAAAGTAGTGCTAGGTAAAATACAACTGGATTATAGAATAATAGAATGGTCTGGGTTGGAAGCGACCTCCAAAGGTCAACTAGTCCAATCCTCTCTGCAGTCAGCAGGGGCATCCTCAACTAGATCAGGTTGCCCAGAGCTGGTTCCTGCTATCTAAGTTGGCTAGAGTACTGCTGAAAGGCACTGCTGCGTGGAAAGGAATATTAATTTATACTAGTGGAAGGACTAGCTACTATAAGGAAAAGCTTTCCACGAATGCTCATGGAAGCTGCTGGCATTTATAGCACATCTAGGGTACTGAGATCTTTTTTCTAGGAAAAAATCAGCATCACTGTAGTTACTAAGCCCTGACAAAAAGCTCCAACAAATTGTCTTTTTATATTCTTAGCTGATATGACATTGATGACTCCTGCTTGATTATACATGTAAATAAAGTAGTGGCTATCACCTTTCTGTGATGATGTTGCTCTGAGTTAATGATGAAGTGGGGCATGGGGAGGATGTGGGACATGTCAGTGCTAATGAAGATTTATTCAGTAGTGACATTTGATCAAATATCATTGGCGAAGCCTTAGGTTTCATTAGTTAAAGACATAAAGCAGTCTGTCTGATTAAAGGAAGAAAAAGCAGTGGGGAGCTCACATAAATTACTACAGCTTAATTAGGTACAGACAGTTTAGTGAGTGTTTATTACCAGTAGAAAGGAAGATTTTCCAATTAGATTAAAAGGTTTTGAAAACAACTCTTACAGCACACAGTGATTTAGACCCATTGCTGGAATAATACATTGTAAGAAGCTGTATTAATTAAAAGTAAGCTGGGAAGTTATCTGCATTTCTTCATTGTTTGTCAGTGGAGACCCCGATGCCTAGGTGCAATTTACCTCACAAGATCAATGTCTGGACCTGGCTAATTTTCAAACTGCCCTGAAAATTTATATGGATGGAAAGGGCACCTACATCATGGCTGAAAATACCAATGAGATTTGTTTGGGATAATCATGAAGAAAGTCAAGTCGTATCAATCACCAGAAGTGTACCCTGGCCATGATGCATCCTTTGGGCTGGCATCCGTGCTGTAAAGCTGGGCTTAAAGAAAAGACATTTTAATCAAAAAGGAACTGGATGCCAGTGAAGTTCCACAGACTTATTGTGAAAACTGAAAAGGTGTTAAAACAAAAGTGAAAGTACAGCATATGCTACGTCAGTGGTCAGCTGGTACTTCTGAAGAGCTATTGAAGTTACTTGGTGCACAGTGTAAGACCATGAATCACAAATTCCAGCATCCAACAGCGCCAAATGTGACTTCCAGCAGTGCTGGTCTAGCTGGAGTCTAGGTCTGCTTTGCCAAAGGATTTTTGGATATGGACTGTGAAAGGTCATTGTCCATAGCTCTGAATGACTGTTTGTTTCGCAGGCAGAATGGCATGGGGAAGGCAGGGGGAAGAGGAGCAGAGGGAAAGAAAATAAATTATATTTAAATTCCTTATACTCCTACTGTGCCATTCAGATTACTCAGAGGCCTGCAGCTGCTTCTAATCCCACTTTCCCAGAGTTGTTTATTGTGAAGACTGGTAGAAATGAGGCCAACAAATGGAGAAATAAATAATTTTGCTTTTACATGTCTAGTTTAATAATGGCATGCATGATTCCACACTGAAGCCTTTCTTTTACCTTGCATATAAATGGGATGAAAAAGAATCCAAATATTACAATATCGAACTCTCATTTCTTTGGTTCTTTTCCTTGCAACATTTGCACATGCAGCATTTCTCTTCTATTAACACAGATCACCAAAGTCTAAGTTTAAACCGATGACATCAGGGGTGCTGATGTTGTTCTGACCAACTGCTGTCAAAGCAGAATTGTGCCTTTCCATCTGGCTCTAATGATAGGTCCTGCAGGCCTCAGAAGTCTCTGTGTGTGCATAAGGGTTGTGGTGACAGGGAAGTTGCTAAGGTACTTTCCACAGGAGAAAGAAAACTAGGTATGCAGGGGTTATTGTCCTTCATTGCACTCGTTACATCATGCCCCACTATCTGCTGTCCATACGTATATATGTATATTCTCCAAGCACGTGGAAAACTACATTCTCCCCCAGAAGGTTTCCTCGTATTTATAGATGGAACAAGCAGTTCTTATGCATAAACATTTCGATGAGTGCAAAAATATTATTTAAAAGCACACAACCAAATAGTGGTTTCTTTTTTAAAATGGTGTTCATTGAAGGTGCAACATCATGGTACTCACCATCTGAAAAGTCCCACTGTCTTATACACATTTGCCTACTGCATGGCTTCTAAGTTAAACGCTTGAGCCCTAAAGATCTTATCTCTTACTTCACAATGAGCAGAGTTCATGTAGTCCATATTCCAAGTGCTTTGTCCTATACAGTTAAGCCACAAAGATTTCACTGGAGCTTCTTTTCTATATTTCACTAGATATTACAGCCCCTGCAATAATTAGACTTCACCAAAACAATTAACAACCGTTTTTCAAAACAACAAGGTACATTCAAACCCCTCCAGGCATCTCAGGCAGTATTTCTTTACCGTACTGAATAACTGCTCATGAATAAAACACTGATATTCTTTGTAATGTAAACACCTTGGCAAAACTGGGCTTTGGGGTTTTTCTCTCTATAATTGGAAGGCCTTGTCATTTAAGGAAACAACATTTGTTACAAGCAACTTGACTGTGAAGGACTCCTGCTATTACACTAAGTACATTTAATTATGATTTATTGGTGCATAACAACCTTTGGTAACATTGTCAGCCAACATTCATTTTTGCTTAATTAAACTCATTATAGCTACATTATAGCAACACTTTGCTACATGAAGGTGGGGGTGGGGGAAGAAGCAAAAAATGGATAAAATGCAAAATTCCATCATTAACTGCTGGAAATTAAGGGTGTGAGGTAACTAAACAGTGGATTTCCTAGTATTAAACTGCTGGTGCTACTAACAGGAGGAAAGTCTGAAAAGGTTACAGAATCACAGAATCATTGAGACCTCTGAGATCATTAAGTACAGCCTATAACCTAACACCATGACATCAGCTAAACCATGCCACCAAGTGCCACAACCAATCTTTTCTTAAAGACCTCCAAGGACAGTAACTCCACCACTTCCCTGGGCAGTCCATTCCAGTGTCTAATTCCCTTTCCCATCAGGAAGTGCTTCCTAATATCCAACCTAAGCCTCCCCTGGTGAAGCTTCAGACCATGCCCTCTTGTCCTATCACAAGTTGCCTGGGAGCAGAGCCTGACTCCCACCTGACTAAAACTTCCCTGGAGGTAGCTGTAGAGTGTGATAAGGACCCCCTGGGTCTCCTCCAGGCTGAACACCTCCGGCTCCTTCAGCCTCTCCTCATCATCCTTCCCCTCTAGTCCCTTCCCGAGTCTCATCACTCTTCTTTGGCCCCACTCCAGCACCTCAATCTCTCTCTTGCAGTGAGGGCCCAGAGCTGCACACAGTGCTTGAGGTGAGGCCTCCCCAGTGCCAGTACAGGGCAGAATGAGAGCCCTGGTGCTGCTGGCCACACTGTTCCTGATACAGGCAAAGGTGCCATTGGCCCTCCATGCCAGCTGGCACACTACTGGCTCATGCCCATGCAGCTGTCATCTAGGACTGCCAGGTCCTTCTCAGCTGGGCTGCCCTCCAGCCACTCATTTCCCAGTCTGTATCATTGCATGGAGTTATTATGGCCAAAGTGTAGGACCCTGCACTTGATCCTGTAGAATCTCATCCCATTGGCCTCAGCCCATTGATCCAGCCTGTCCAGGTCCCTCTGCAGGATCTTCCTACCCTCCAGGAGATTGACTCTCTCTCCCAACTTGGTGTCATCTGTGAATTTACTGACAGTACACTCAGTACCCTCACCCAGGTCATTGAGAAGTTGTAGCTGTGAGAAGAGACTGACTTTTGGTCTGAGCCATAGAATTACAACACTCTTGAATGAGCTGAAAAGTCATGTCTTGGGACAAAGGCAATGGCATCCTGAATTGCTCATCAGGTTTTTTATTGGGTTTTCAAGCAGCAGAATTTGTCTAAAACACCTCTCTTTTTGGGGGAAAAAATATCTTGGAAAATAAATATAAAATACCTGTAGTAACTGCTTTTGCCCCCAAAACTGGTGAGATGGTGTATCGCTTTTTTTTTTTTTTTTTTAATTCAGTGTTTAAAAGTTATATATAGGAGAAAAATATTGGAATTATTAATCCTCAATAAACATACCGCTTCCTAAATTTTTATATAATCGATTTTAAACAAAACAAAAAAAATCTCTGAATGCAGTTCTGTGTGAAATGTAGGGTGACACACATTATTTCTCTTAAATTTACTAGAATCACGGTTTGACATCATTCACAGACAGTGTTTAATGGAGATATGGTCCAAACAATGTGTGAAACATGCTCAAGAACTTCCCTTTCTAACAGGATTTACCTGTGCAACTCCTGGATGAAGATTAAAAATTCGTCCCTTCTTCCTTTCTACTGTTAATAATGAGGTCAGAGCTAAACTGCAGCCTGTCAGTACTCCTAATGAATATGTTTTACACATCCTAGCTGTTTGCTTGCTCAGCAACAGCCTGTGCTATCTGGAGGCCAAAGATAAGTGCTGAGGGATTACCTTTAAAACAATCCTCCCAGCTCTTTTTTTCACTAAAAGCAGAAAGCTGGAACAAAAACTAAGCTATAATCTTTGTTTCTGTGGACTGGGCAATGTTTAACAATTGAAGGTCCAGAAAAAAGCCCTTGAAAATCAGTATCAAAGCTTGACCAAAGTGCTGTGGCTATGGCAAGGTCAGGGTGTCTACATCAACTCCCTCGCCTCTCTCTCCACTTTTTTGTCTATTGTACTCTCAGACAAGAGAGATATCCAGCACAAGCATCTTCAGTCGTAACTGTTGCCACCAAGTGAAGTCTATGCACTGCTGGCCCATACCTTGCAAGGAGCAAATGAGAAGAGACAACTGAGAAAACAGAACAGTACTCTGCGCACCCTTCCCATGCTCCAGGTGAGCCAGGCAGACGTCCAGATCAACTGGTTATTATTTTGGCCTCATCTATGGCAGTGCACAGTGTTGGGCTTCAAAATTCTGAGCCCCTGCTGGCCACAGGTCTGTCAGTGCCCCAGATTTACAGGATCATTGCTGCACAAAACTTGCTCAAAGGGCAGCATTTTCCCTTCTTTGAAGGGAATTTCTCTCAGAAATTGTCTGATTTGGTGTCTGCCCCTCCATAAAATGAATCTTTCATATTTGTAACTGTGACCACTGGGGTTTATTTAAGGACTTTGAAAGATATACAGGTGTATTTAACTGTGACCACAGCATCACCATGTGCACTAGTCAGAGCTGTTTTCCACAAAACATCTAAATTTCTCCATAGTCTACCAGTATCTCTCACAGGCTATTAAACAGTCCTGTACTCTGCCCTCCTCAGTGCCTTCCAAACACTAAAACACAATATGGACCTCTCCACACTCAACAGACCAAGAATTTAATTGATCAAGCAGATTATTTTCTTACACTGCAAATTCTTCCAAGGTATTAGTAAATACTAGATGTAGCTTGAACTTGCCCTGAATTTTAAATCTTTACTTTAAAAAANTCCAGGTTACAAAAAACATGCAATTAGTAAAAAAGTTATTTTCTTTTCTTCTCTCTACCTGAAAAAAAAAAATTCCTCAAATTCTGTGGTAGCTGTGTCTTAATAAAAAGATGTTTTCACATTCATGCTACAAACCCATCTGTGGTCTTGAAGCACCAAAGAGAGTGTGAACACGAAGTACCAAAGAGAGTGAAAAATTTTAAAGGCAACTGCAGAGGAATTGAAAGGCTAGCGACCAGCCAAAACAGTTTCCAGCATACCACCATGGAATGAGAACTCTTTGGGATCTTTTAATGATGTAAGAAGTTATACTTGCTTGTAAACTTAATTGAAAGGAGCTGCATCTGCTGAGGAAACAGCCAGCACTGTGGGCTCCAGCTCTTAACCTGCACTTAAATTCAAAGCTATTCCTACAGCACGCTTTCTATACACTGCACACCTTGTTCCTATGTACAACTGCGGCATGTATTTCCCTCTGCAGACATAAAACTGCAGGGAAAAGGCACATGACTATTCAGAAAAGAAAATCAAACCTTGATTTACCATCTGAGGGGCTGCAAGGTCACTCAGCTGCTGAGCACCTTGTTGTATTTCTTACCCTGAAAGAGCTCTCTAGGTTAATGGGTAAAGACCAGCCCATCCTAAATGTCACCTCAAATCAGGAAGTGCTCACTCAGTTCTGTCACTGAGGAATGGCAAGATCATTGTGGCCTACTGCACACGATGATTCCTATAGGTATTTTTTCTGCATCTGCCATGCACTTATGAAAACATCTCAAGGCTCTTCTCTTACCACCACCACATATTTACCACAAATGCTCACAAGCTTCTTTATTGCTTTGGCCACAAAAGACAAACATGTAAGCAAATGAGCAATTGCATACATAATTTATTTTACCTTGTTCTTTTGCAGTGCAGTGCAGTGTCTCCTGAAGTTTCAGACACAGACACCACAGCAATGGGAAAGCTTACTGACAGGAAACACGAACAGCTGGGCTTGAGCATTATGAGTTAGAATGCTTTTCTACAAATAGAAAAGGCAAAAATAACAGAGACAGTTAAACTTTTCATGCATAACTAATAAATTGTTGTGAAGTAATTATTCTAATATTTTACGTAATGATACCAGCTCTTATTGAAACAAATGGGAAGATTGTACAAGTCCCTTAAATCTTAGCATAGGTTTGATGGCAACACACTTTCTTTTCCAACATCATAACACGAAATTCTATCATTAGATGCTATCATTCTATCCACAAGGAGCTGAGGTACTAAGAAATTTGTGGCTCGGTTCTTTTTCATGGTGTTTGGCATAACAGAAGTCTTTACTTCTGTTAGGTATGTTCAGTACTTCAAACAAACATGTTCCAGATTAGTGAAGCAGGACAAACCCAAAATTAGCTATTCCAGACCAGTGGTTGATTAGAATATTTTTCAGCTGAAGTGCTACAGATATCTAATAGACTGCTATGACTCTGCTGTGCTGGCTGTTGTTTACTTGCTTTATAAATACAGTACTTATCTTCAAGCATCTCCATTTTGGTTTTATTTGTTTGTTTTTTTCCTTACAGACAGAAGATTAATGCTTTTCATCAGTGCTTTACTTTTTAAAACACTTTAATATATATTTCAGTGACTGCAGAGTTCCCATTTTCATAGTGCTAGTTAAATAAAGGAGTTAATGAATCATTTTGGTTTATGAATTTTGCAGAGTTATGATCACTGAGAAAGACTTTGTAGGAAGAGCTCTAGTAGCTAAGCACTGGATTTATTAGGTTATGTTAAAAACGAGTTACCAATGAATATAGTGCATTTAAGACACTTTATTGCTGAGCATTGGTGTCATATATTGCAGAATCCTTGGGTTTTTATGTCCCAGCAGAATGAATGGGTAATATAGACATCACCATTATTTTGCTTTCACAGCCAATAATCTAATTTATCTCATTAAAATATTCCAATTAGCCTCAAACCAGCAGAGATCCTTTCAGTTTACCCTGCTTGACCAGTTTAGGAGGATGATGGATGTGAATGTGGTGATTTGGGATATCATAGAATCATAGAATGGTTTAGGTTGGAAGAGACCTCAAAGATCATCCAGTTCCAACCCCCCACCACAGGCAGGGACACCTCCCACTAGATCAGGTCACTCAAGACCTCATCCAGCCTGGCCTTGAACACATCCAGGGAGGGAGCAGACACAACCTCCCTGGGCAACCTGTTCCAGTGCCTCACCACCCTCACTGTGAAGAATTTCTTCCTAACATCCCGTTCAAATCTCCCCTCCGCCAATTTGAACCCATTCTCCCTCATCCTGTCATTACAAGACCTTCTGAAAAGTCCCTCCCCAGCTCTCCTGTAGGCCTCCCTCAGATACTGGTTGGCTGCTATAAGGTCTCCTCGAAGCCTTCTCTTCTCCAGGCTGAAAAGCCCCAACTCTCTCAGCCTGTGCTCATAGCAGAGGTGCTCCAGCCCTCTGATCATCTTCGTGGCCCTCCTCTGGACTCTCTCCAACAGTTCCATGTCCTTCTTGTGCTGGGGGCTCCAGAACTGGGTTGGTCCCTGTTTGCATGGATGTTTAAGCAAGCACTCTAAATGGAAATGCACTTGACATTTTTGTGCCTAGCTGTCATCAAACAGCATTAGAATTCAGCTGATCACATGGAAGATGATTAAACAAATTTCTTTTTCATTCCCAGATCCTTTTAATGGGAAAATGGAGGGAGAAGACATGATGAAAATTATCCTACATGGAAAACAGTGTCTTAGCAGCTTGGAGAGGAATGCAAATTTGCACACACCCTGCAACCTTCCTAATGCAAGTATCTCATTGCTGTATTATGTTAATAACCACAGGATCCAAGAGTCACATGCGATTCTCAGATACTCTTATAGACTGAATATGCAGTGAAAAGCCTTGGGATTTAGCCTTACGCTGACACTGTACTGGGTACTAGGTGAGGAGAAACTTACCACTGGTTTTCAGAGTGGCTGTATTCGCACTTTTCATATAGTTAGCATAAATTCTATAGTGCCTGGTAGCACTACTCTCAGACCTGCTGAGTGTGGAAGGGGTAGAGGATTCCAGAAGATTTTAGTCTGATGGACTTGGCCTAGCTTGTGGATGTGTTCATTCTACCTGGTCGCCTTCATATGCACTGTAAATAGAATCACCCTTTAAACCTCCAACCAGTGTGCAGTATCTTCATTCTTACTCTCCAAAAGGAGAATGATTTCTGCCCTCCAGTCTCGGGTAGCTCGTGGCCTCAATCTGGGACACCATGCTTTGCAGAAACTGCGTTTGTGTTTGTAATGTTCAGTGTGCAACAGAAAATGTGAGTTTGCTTAATGAGAAAGGGCTATAAAGCTCCCTCTAACATGAGGCAAAGGGGCAGTAACATGCATTTGGGAAGTTGCCACAAAGCAACCGAAGTAAAGCAGTTTGTTTCCATGTGGTACTATTTCGCATATCAAAGCCTTAAAAAAAACTGCAAAAAAGCTGGATTCAATTATCTCAGAGGTCCTTTCCATCTTGGATCAAAGGTCTTGATGGTTGGACTCAATGATTTTTCCAAGTAAAATAATTCTATGATTCTCTGAATCTGCATAGATGACTATGATGTGTGTTACAGAAGTCTCCCCTCTGAAATGTTTTTAGAAATGCAGATAGATTGAAACTTTGTCACAAAGTTAATTCCAAATTAATTGTTTATTTCTTCTCCAAAGAGATTAACCACATTTTGTAATTAAAAACTGGTTCTTCTATGTAGATATGCAAATTTCCCCCTCTCTTTTGGGCTAGAAACTTCAAGAAGTATATTTCTTTTTTTAGGTGTGGAGCTGAAAATGCAGTTTTTATGCAACTGCAGTTGTTTTCATCAAGGGTTCTTCAAATTGCACATATGGCAACAGGCATTTTTGAGCAATGTCAGTTGCTGTGCACTATTAACAGTGAAATTAAAAATATGCAGTTCTTGAGACACCTTTACAGAGAGAAGGATGTACTTGGGAGAGATGGAAAAAATAAAGCAGCTAAAATAGTTTTCAAAATCTGTGTTGTACACTTCCACACATATGAGAAGCCTGAAGTGATTGGCAGTCCTCATGGATGAGTATCTGTGCTGCACTATGCTCTTTCATAAAGTGCATTGGGAAAAAACATGACTTGATAATTTCCATATGGAAATTCCTTGACTGTTCAAGGTTATTGTGAAAGATAAAATGCACTTAATCAGAGGGGACTGGAAAACTTACCAATCTGTTCAGTTGGATCACCAATGCTCTAAAGACGACAGTGGCATTACAATAGTTGCCACAGGCTGGAAGAATAGCTATGACATCATTGTCCTTGAGATTTACTCTTGAAACCTGACATAGTTCTGTACTGGCTAGAAGCTGCTTTTAAGCCAAGGAGGTGGTGAAAAAATGTGCCACTTGGTACTGAAGGTTTTTCCCCTTAGCGGTTGAAGATTTGGCAAAATAAAGAAGAGTGCTTTGCTGTTGACTGTGTGGCACTGGACATCTGTCTTTTCTTTCTGAAACTATGCTGTGTGGCAGAGTCACTTTTATTAAAAAAAAAAAAAAAAAAAGTGCTAGGATGAGTTTTAATTACCTCTCCCATGGAGGGGATCAGTGTAAAGAGCAGTGGGTTACTTTAGCAGAGACTTAAGTCTCCTGTGTAGTAACTTCTTCAGTGTCATCACAGTCCGTTAAAGGGAACTCAAAAAGGGATTGTTTGCGGAAGTGTTGAACTCGTAAGAAACTTTCTCAAATCGTTAATGTTTGCCAACAGACATGTCTTTTTTTTGTAATTTAGTAGCAGCTCCAGTCTTCATTAATCCCCTTTTTTTTGCAGGCCTTTATCTGAGTGATACTGTGTAGCAATTTGCTCTACAGCTCTGAAAAAAAAATCTTTGCAAAGCAGAGCTCTGCATGCTTGTGGTTCACTGCAATTTTAAAACAGGAATAGCACTTCAAATTAAAGTAGATTTCTGAAGATTGTAGTACATACTAAATACGTACTAAAGGCATCTTTTCTATTCAGGTTAAATCACTGTTCTGTTGCCAGTGTTTGGAATGTCATAGAATCATAGAATGGTTTAGGTTGGAACAGACCTTAAAGATCATCCAGTTCCAACCCCCTGCCATAGGCAGGGACAACTCCCACTAAATCAGGATGCTCAAGACCTCATCCAGCCTGGCCTTGAACACATCCAGGGAGGGAGCAGACACAACCTCCCTGGGCAACCTGTTCCAGTGCATTGCCACCCTCACTGTGAAGAATTTCTTCCTAACATCCCGTTCAAATCTCCCCTCTGCCAATTTGTACCCATTCCCCCTCGTCCTGTCATTACAAGACCTTCTGAAAAGTCCCTCCCCAGCCCTCCTGTAGGCCCCCCTCAGATACTGGTAGGCTGCTATAAGGTCTCCTCGAAGCCTTCTCTTCTCCAGGCTGTAAAGCCCCAACTCTCTCAGCCTGTGCTCATAGCAGAGGTGCTCCAGCCCTCTGATCATCTTCGTGGCCCTCCTCTGGACTCTCTCCAACAGTTCCATGTCCTTCTTGTGCTGGGGGCTCCAGAACTGCACACAGTACTCCAGGTGGGGTCTTACTAGAGCAGAGTAAAAGGGGAGAATCCCCTCCCTTGCCCTGCTGGTAATGCCTCTCTTAATGCAGCCCNTCCACCCAGACCCCCAGGTCCTTTTCCTCAGAGCTGCTCTCCAGCCACTCACCACCCAGCATGTATTTGTGCTTGGGATTGCAGTGAACCAGGTGCAGGACCTTACACTTGGCCTTGTTGAATTTCATGAGGTTAGCCTGGGCCCACCTCTCCAGCCTGTCCAGGTCCCTCTGGATGCCATCCCTGCCCTCCAGCAAGTCAACTGTGCCACACAGCTTGGTGTCATCTGCAAACTTGCTGAGGGTGCACTCGATTCCTCTGTCCATGTCACTGACAAAGATGTTAAACAGCACTGGTCCCAGCACTGACCCCTGAGGGACGTGACTTGACACTGTGCCCTTGATCAACACTCTCTGTGTGCAACAATCCAGCCAATTCCTTATCCAGCGAGTTGTCCACCCATCAAGTCCATGTTTTTCCAGCTTGGAAATAAGGAAATTAATAAATAAGTCTGTAAACTGGTACGTAAATAAGGAAATATTTCCAACTAATTTTAGTGAAGATGCAATCAGAATCAATATATCACAGAATCACAGAATGTTACAAGCTAGCAGGGATCTGGAGAGATCACCTAGTCCAACCCCTCTGAGAGAGCAGGATCACCTATACCAGGACAGAAATGCTCCACACAAGTCTTGAATATCTCCAGAGAAGGAGACTCCCCCTGGGCAGCCTGTTCCACTGTTCTGTCACCCACAGGGAAAAAAACCAAATCTCCAGTTTCCATGGAACTTCCTATGACTCATCTTCCACTCATTGACCCTTGTACTGTCTTTTCCATCCTCTTGGCTCTCACCTTTTACATATCAATAAATATTAATGAGGTCACTCCTCAGTCTCTTTGCCAAACTGAAGAGACTCATCTCCTTATTTAAAAACTGTTTATAAAAATCCACATACTCAAAGGCAAACAAACAGAAAACAAAACAAAAAAAAAAAAAAAGGAAAAAAAATAGGTAGAAAATACAGGCCAGATATGCCTCTGTCTTCCAGAGGTTTCTATTCAGGCAGAAGATAGATACGTTTCAGTCTAAAGCAGTTTGAGAAACTTAAGAATATGCTGCCTAACACACACCACCAGAACAGCTGATATTTGTTTGTCTGTGTTATGTTTGGTTTCACAGATGAGAGAGGAGAGGAGATTCAAGGAGATTCGAGGAGAGGAGATTTGAGGAGATTCGAGGAGATTCGAGGAGATTCGAGGAGAGGAGATTC
>VWZI01022697.1:0-19345 GCA_013396835.1 Psilopogon haemacephalus
CCCTCTGTTCCTCTCAGAAGCGAATCACCTACAACTACGACTCTCAATATAGCAATCATGTGGCTTCATCCAAATATGGTAAAACTTAGCTTACTGCCATGCTGATAGATTATCCAATGTCTGAAGGCCCATTCGTCTCAAGCATTGATATAAAACAGGTAAGCAGGTAACACAATGTGCCTCTGCTCTTATTTTGTGCTCTCCTGCCATATCTGTGATAAGAGTTTGAATATCAAAACTAATAAACAATATTAATTTGGGAAAAATAATCTTGCATTAATCAATGACTCCTCTCCATTACAGTAAATGTTGGTGTTTTGTTTCCTTTTTTTAAGAAGGAGTTCTGGGGAAGGAAGACAAAGAGACTGAAAAGGGGTAGCTGTTTATAACACAATCCAGCAGACAGCTAATAGCAGTGGCTACATTCTTAATGTGAGTCTCCAGAATGACTAACATAGAAGCATAGAATGGCTGAAGTTGGAAGGGACCTTAGAGATCATCTACTCTAACCTTCCTGCCATATGCAGGGACCTCTCTCAACTGAACTTCAGTTGTTCAAGGCTTCATCCAATGTGGCTTTAAACACCCCATGGAGGAGGCATCTATAACCCTTCTGGACAGTCCCACCACCCTCATTCCTTCCCCAGCTTCAGTCACCTAGGAGTTAGATGTTGTAAGCTAGTCATTTAAGCTGTCAGTAGAGAGAAAAGGTTGTCTAATAGAGAATGCAACTCCCTGACTAACAGAGGGGTAGGCTGGATGAGTGGGGGGAATTTTCTGTTTCCTTTAGTTTCAGCCAAGATAAATAATCTGATAACAGAGTGCCCTTTAAACTTGGAACGCAAGAGTTTCTGAGTGGAACAGTGTTCAATTTAAATTATAGGCTTGTTCTCTGGTTTCCACATAAAATGACAGATTCTATCCTCTTGAATTCCATTTGGCATGTTTATATCAGTAGTCTGCGAGTCTGATGTTAGGGTATATGGAGAATGAAGATTTAGAAGAGTGTTTTCAGTAAAATTACTTGCAAATGCCGTGGACACTAAGGCACTTGTGAATACCTTTTGAAAAAACGTAGTTAATTATTTACAAAAGTTACACTTTAGTGAGTTTTCAGAGGTGGTGAAAACTGATGATGGAGACAACAATGGCGATCAGACTTAAAAGCTATTTTCTCTTCATATTTATGTGTTTGGGCAAGCTCTTTGCAGAAGGTAAATATATTGAATTCTATCATTGACAAGTGTACATTGAATTTAGGGAACGTGGTGTCAGTAACTGAACTGAAATGTCTTTCAAATCTTTACCAAGAGTAAGCACTGCTTTTGAAACAATAGTTTTGTTGTGAGGTGGCTGATGGTCACAATTCAATTGCCACTGCAGCTGAGAGATAAAAATTGGTATCTAGGCTTCAAAGCTGAAAAATTCTGACTTGTACTCAGGAAAAGTTTATTTTGAGTTCTATTTAAGCAGTTTTGAGTCACTTTTACAAATTGAGATTTATACTATTAAAATATTTTATATATTAAAATACCTTATATATTGAAATATTCTATAATTAAAGTGATCAAAGTGTTTTGGCTTCACCACAAGGCAAAAGAGTGCAAGTTAAATGCAATCTCCAGAAGCTAGTCTGGGGAGGGTCTTGATTTCTTATCTCTATTTTCAGCATTGCTTAATATTCCTGGGTTTATGTAGTTGACATAGTATGTGGACAGCAATTTCACAAAGCTATGGACTGTTATGTGAGGGTAACCGATTAATTGAACAGGTGTTCATTTTAATTTGGATTTCATATTGTATCTGCTAATGCATATTTAACTCCAGCATATTTGTTGCAACTACCTTTCTTTTCACTGGAGTTTTGTCCTCATACAAACAAATTGAAATTACTCTGATATTCTTTGGAAAGTCAAACAGAAGGCATGTAGGCAGCACCCATTTTGTCTTTTAATTGCCCTCAGTTTGGGGGTTGGTTTGTTGTTTGGTTGTAGGTTTTTTGCTTGTTGGGGTTTTATTTGATTTGTTTGGGTTTGGTGTTGGTTTTTTTTACAGTTTTTATTTAGGTGTGATAGAGGAAGGGAAGTACTAAACAATTATCTTGGCAATTTCTATTTAGTGAAAATACTGCAGTAAATTCTATTGGCATTGAGTGAAGGAACAATATTTGCACTTTAATATGCGTGGGATGAATGCAGCAGTGTCAGCTGGTGGGACAATTCTGTCCAGTTATGTTGAGATTGATGAATGGTGGTGGTGGTCCAGATTCTTCAGGTTAGATTGCTTTGTAATGCCATGCAGAGAGTAATCCCAAAGGATGGTTTTATAAGAAACAATACTGTGACTATTGCTGGTTTGGCTTCTGGGGTTTGGGCTTATGTGTTGTTGTGGGTTTTTTGTAATAATGTAATTTTCAGCATAATTCCTTTGAAGGAATTTCTTCCTGTTATTGGTTTGGTCTTTTCCTTAACCCCTTTTCCTTCTTTTATTTCTATTGACTCGTGCTGGTTTAAAACAAACCCTCTAGCCTAGTTCTTAATTATAAACAAGAATAGGAAAAGTCCAGAGATGTTGACTAGAAAATAGTAAAATGTAAATAAAACAAGGGATTGGATACAAAAGAAAAATAAGTCTATATCATTCCATTTGCTTGCTGATTAGGATAAGATTTGCTACATATACTATTCTTTTCCTTCTCACTGCAACTCTTCTTTGCACTATTCCCTTATCTCTTCTGATCTTCTGCTAATGTATTGTGTTTGTGAGGTGTGGGGAAGGGAGAAGGGAAGGGGTGCTGCTGGTAGCCCACTCTAGGTTTGTCTAGAGGGGTGGGGAACAATTCAAAGAGGTCCTTGTGTTGTTTCTGAATTGGAAATACATTTTATATGTATTCATTGCATTTTATAATCTTAGCTTGCTTTTGTAAATATAGTTTCACTTTGCTTCCAAACTTTCTGAGCTAGTCTGGTGATTTGTTCTAGAAGTAATTTCAAACCACCACAACTCTGTTCTTAAATTCTGTTTATTCACTAAGTTTGCAGAATCACAGAGTCACAGAATGTTAGGGGCTGGAAGGGACCTCGAAAGATCATCCAGTCCAACCCCCTGCAGAGCAGGATCAGCTAGAGCAGATCACATAGGAACACATCCAGGCAGATCTTAAGTATCTTCAGAGAGAGAGACTCTACAGCTGCCCTAGGCATCCTGTTCCAATGTTCTGACACCCTCACAGTGGAAAAAAAATTCTTCCTCATGTTTACATGGAACTTCCTATGCCTTTAACTTGTATATTCTCTCCTGACAGTTTGTCATTATGTTCTGGTAACATTTGCTGCACTGAGGAGCTGTGGCATAGCTTATCTTGATACTTGCCACTAGATTTTAGAGCAGTTGTCCTTTTCTGTTTATGCAAACAAAGGGTGCTGGGCTAAATAGAGTCAAGTATATATGTCCTGCATCAGTGTTGCCCAGTTTTCATCATAATTGAATTCTACAGCCTGTATTCCTGCCAACACAAAGAAGAAAACTTGATGTAAATATATCACAGGAAGCTAGGGTTTGGAAGGGACCTCCATAGATCAGGTCCACTCCCTCTGATGGTGATTGAGAGACAGGACTCCCACTTGATGCAAGTAGAAGACAGATTTATTGACATAACAGCAGAGTATTTATATATGTTACAGCTGCAAGCAGAATTTTTCTACTAGTTTGCTCAACAGTCACATTGTCATCTTGCCCAAATTCCTCAAGACAAAGCAACAGGCAATTTTCTTTTTCCTGGAACTACATCTCTGTTTGCTGTTCCCAGGGCTTTCTTTCTACTAGAGTCAGAATGTTCATATCAATTTTTGGACACATTGTAAAATAGATGGCAGACAAAGCAGTAAGATTAAACCAATAATTAATAAATAATTTATAATCACTCTTTTAAAAAGCATTATTTTACAATTCCCGACTCTATGTATACCCATCCTATCTAAAAATACCTACAAAACTACAACTTCTGAAGATGCAGTTTTTGTCTGTCTTGATCCCAAATAATGTTGTTCAACAATGATGGGGTCTGGGAAAATGTATTCAGCTACTCCTCCAGACACTCAGGAGCCTTAGAAGAGATGGGTAGAAGTTCTTGGAACGGTCTCATGTTTTTTGCCAGAATTCACCTTGGTCCACTTTTTGTGGAAACAAAAGCACAACATCTTTCCCAAGTAACAAGGGTGTAGGGCCCCATAATTTTGCCTGTTTCAAGGTCCTTAATAAGAACTGAGGCTCTCTGCCTTAATTCTAATAGTGGGGTTGTTTTTTTTGTTTTTTTTTTCCCAAAATGCCTCACAATAGGGGAGTCTTATCAATTGTAGAGCAATTTAAAAAGTTAAAGACATAGTGCTTTCTGTAGTTGTGTGCTGCGAGTTTCCCCATTCTCCCTTTCTGTTGTAGCAAATGAAATAAGTCCTTATTAGATACTTCTTTTAAGACATCAACCATGCCTGCAAGATAAGCAGAGTCAGTTATTAAATTAAAAGGGTTAGATCATTATTGCAAAGAAGAGGTTAAAGCTTGCTCTGAATAGTTTATGCTTTGGTGCATGAGAAGAAAGTCATCCAGCAAAGCCTGCCAGAGCCATTGGGAGTACATCCAAGGTCTGTAATAACCACTGTAGGTAGGTATTTGTGATTGGTAGATTACTGTTGTGGTGGTTGTCACGTCCATTCCTGCACTGCTGGTGGTTGCTGGGCAAAGACCTGAGGAGTTCCCACTGGAGTTGCCTAAGGTGACTGTGTGCAGCACTGTCCTGTGCACCAGGTCCATTTTCCTTGAAGTGGATGTCCTTGGCATCAAACTTAGAATGGTATTGGTTAGCAAAATGTCAACCTGTGTTACATTGTGGGCACACAGCCAGTGTTTTTGGTTTAGCTCCTGTTCTCCACTGTTTCCCATTGGGTAAATTACATAGTAGTTAAGAGAAGCTAAGTAAGCGATTTAAGATTGTAGAGGGTCATGGTATAGGCACTAAACATAGAAGTGAGTAAGCTGGAGAAATATGGGGAGCTGATTCCATGTTCAGTTACAGTGCACCGAAGTTCTTCTATGACAGAGAGGGTTCTGATGTCCTTGATATATCACCAGAGCTACTGTTTTTTGAGCAATGCCCAACTCCCCCTCCTTTAAAGCCTGCTGCTTTAAGCAAGCCAAATTATCACAAGGATCCAGGGGAGAGAGATCTGGCTCTTCTTCAGAGTCTACGCCACCGGTGTCAAAACAATTATCGTCCTCATTCCCACTGTCGTCAGATCTATAGTCTGTAACAAAGACCCCAGTCGGTCTAGATGAATTATTTCTCTCCCTCCTTTTTGGAACAGAGGGGGCTAATGGCTATATCCCCACCAGGCTGTGAGGATGTGGGAACCTCAGTAATATTAGCAGTTGAACTGTCTGCATTATCGCCTGTGTGTGATTTCTCCTGAGCTGTCATTGTTTCCAAATCTGCCCTCCAAGAGGGAAGCATACTTGCTGCTGGTTTGTCCCCTTTAGTGGCAGCATGCCATAACTTGATCCCTCCTTGGTCCTATAAATCTTTTGTAAAGATGGTGTTTGGGGTTACCTGCAACATTCTGCTCCCAGTCCATTTTAATATTACTTTTAAATCCTGAGGGGGTAAGTTCTTCCCATGTTTTTCTAAGAGTTTAGTCATTAGTTCAATTGTGTCTCTTGGCTACACATGATGTTCCCTACAGCTCACTTCCTTGTTCCGGAGGGATTGCTTGCTGGCTCCTGCTTCCTTTCAGCAGTACTTCAGTGGCTTACCGCCGGCCATTCAGATAGGCAAATTATCTCTTCTTCACATGGAGCACCATTTGATGGTGATGGAGAGACAGGACTCCCACTTGATGCAAGTAGAAGAAAAATTTATTGATGTATCAGCAGAGTATTTATACACTTACAGCTGCAAGCAGAATTTTTTCACTAGTTTGCTCAACAGTTCCATTGTTGTCTTGCCCAGCTTCCTCAAGACGATAGCAAAGTGTAATTTCTTGTTTGCTCTTCCCAGGGCTTTCTTTTCTACTAGAGTGAGAATGTTCATGTCTTGCACCAGCAGTACAGAACTTCTTGTTCAACTACCCATGTGCCCCCCTACACCCTCCTGCCAGAGCAGGACTGTAGAAACTAGCTCAAGTCACACAGGAACGCATCCAGACAGGTCTTGAAAGTCTCCAGAGGAGGAGACTCTGCAATCTCTCTGGGGAGCCTGTTCCACTGCTGCATGACCCTTACAGAAAAGAAGTTCTTCATGTTGAGGTGGAACTGCTGTATTTTATACCCATTACCCCTTGTCCTGTATCTTCAATTCTGTGCATTTTACAAGACTTGCCATGCTTGTAAGTATTCAGAATGTCATTCACCCTGTTTGAAAGCCTGTGTCAGTCCAACTGATGTTAAATAATTTAATGCCAAAAGGTTCATAACTGGGTTGAAATTTCTAGTGAGAAATATTTATCTTTTCACAGATAAACCTTGTGATTTGCCACATATAGAGCATGGACAAATCGCACAGTACTACTACAATTTCAAAAGCCACTATTTCCCTATGCACAAGGAAAAGAAGCTTTCTTATTCTTGTATGATTGGTTACACAACTGAAGCTGGGACTCAGGATGGGAGAATAACTTGTATAGCAACAGGATGGTCTCCAGTGCCGCGATGCTACAGTGAGTTAGCTTTATTAACCTCAGTATTGATTTTCGAGCTGAATTTCCTGGAATGTGCAGGAAGAGGAGCTGCATAGAAGGTGGGATAAAATGTGGAAGTTAGCACAAGGAGGTGAATTCAATCCTGTATGTTTTTGGATTGCATGTGTTTATATGTGAAATATTTTTGCACTAATACACGGTTCACAGAATCACAGAACTGTCAGGATTGGAAAATGCCTCAAAGATCACCCGTTTCCAACCCTCCTGCCATGGTCAGAGACACCTCACACTAGATCAGGTTGCTAAGAGACCCTTCCAGCCTGACCTTAAAAACTTATGGGGATGAATGTTTCAAAGGTGTTTACCTTATGTCTTTATAAGAAAACCATGCAAGTTGCCCAGTTTCCTTATTTTAGGAGAACTAATAGTTTCCCCTGAAGACACATATCCTGTAAAGGCTTCCATTTGTTTGATGTATTGTTTGATCATTGTAGTACTGTTTTCAGTTGGTCAAGAAAACAAGATTAGATCAGGACAGCTAAAAACTTGTTTTTGCTTATCAGAGAGCAAACATATTCCATTCATTCCTTTTTAATTCTAACCAAGCTGTATCTTTTCATTTAGAAAAATGTAACAGGCCTCTTTTGGAGAATGGGATTTTTTATGGTACAGAAATATACTTCAAAATACATGAGAAACTGCAATATAAATGTAATCCAGGCTACTATGCTCCAAGTGGTAGTGCTGAAGATACAATAAAATGTCAGCCAGAAGGATGGTCCTCCCAGCCAAGCTGTACTAAAAAAATTGGTAGGATTATGCATTTTTCTCCTTTATAATCTATTTTATATGTACAGAATTCCACTGCCCTTGCTGTACCCATAGGGCCAAACTGCCTAGGTCATGTTATCATGTAAATAGCTTTTAGAATTGGCAAGGTTGGAAGGGACCTCAAGTATCATCTAGCTCCAAACCCCTGCCATGGTCAGGGACCCCTCACACTAGATCAGGCTGCTCAGAGCCCCACCCAGCTTCGCTTAAGAAACTTCCAGGGATGAGGCTTCTACCACTTCCCTGGGCAACGTGTTCCAGTGTCTCATCACCCTCAGGGTTAAGAACTTCTTCCTAACATCTAATCTGATTCTACCCACTTCTAGTTTTGCACCTGAAAAACTTGTGTGAAACCTGACGTGAATATTATGCATTTGCTTTATTTGTTTAAGAGTCGTGCCAAGTGCCAAACTTACATCATGGCAGCTACTTCACAGCCCGTCAAGAGCTTCAGGTGAATGAAACACTGCTCTACAGATGTGAAGAGGGATATCATACTGCAGGAGGAAATACCACAGAAGTAGCAGTGTGCCTACCACATGGGTGGTCCCTTACTCCAAACTGCACTAGTATGTAATGGACTGGAAAGTAATTTCATTTGACATGTCATTCTACAAATGAACCAAGATTTGCTTTGTAAGCCATTGGGGGGCATGGAGGGAAGCCTTCCTCAACTGTTTTTCATTACTGTGTGTTTTCTTCCTAGAGATAACTTGCTCCTCTTTGAGTGCAGTAGCACATGGAGGCTTCTACCCAGTGAGGAAAATCTATGAAGAGGGAGATGTAGTTCACTTTTTCTGTAAAGAAAACTATTCTATCAGTGGATTTGACCTAATTCAATGTTATTATTTTGGATGGCATCCAGACCCTCCAGTGTGTGATGGTACTTTATTTTTATAGTTTTACTATGTTGAATTCTTGGTGAAGCCTTAGCATCTTTTTTCATAAAAGGCTTTATGAATGCAAAATAAAAATATGTGCCAATTCACAGCCTACCTGAAGGGCATGGAGCCAAGGGAGCAGGAGGGAGGCAATAATAGCTGGAATTAGTTCTCAGTGGACACTAATAATAGAATAGATACTGTCTCTTGCTGTTCCTCTGTGCATCGTGTCCTGGGAAGTTTCACGTAAACATGAAGAGGTATTTGTTTCACTGTGAGGGTGACAGAACACAGCAACAGGCTGCCCAGGGCAGTTGTGAAGTCTCCTTCTCTGGAGATATTCAAGACTAATCTAGATGCATTCCTGCGTGTTCTGGTATAGGTGATCCTGCTCTGGCAGAGGATTGGACTGGATTAGTTTTTGAGGTCCCTTCCAGCCCCTGACATTCTGTGATTCTGTGAAGTTATTCACCCCCTGAAGCTCAAGTTGAGCCATGTTCAGATTGCATGAAGGTTTAATCACACGTGTTTAATCCTTCCTTGTGAGGTGGGAACATGCCTCTTCAGGGGCATTAACCATAGCATTTGAAACAACTTCCTTCTGATCTTGGCAACTGTAGTACTTCCCAGTTTTATAGCCTCACCAAATGATGTATTTTCAACAGCATTAGCTGCAAAGTTTATCCTTGGAGCAGAAACAGCCTTTTAGCAATTACACTCTCTTCCCAATCACTGAGGAATAACAGAGATTCTCAGAAATTACATTTTCAGAAGTACAACAGGTGTAGTCAAGCAGATGGGATCTGAGCTACAGGAGAAAACAGTGCAAATCAACATTTAGGCTTGCTGAGAACTTGGTGTTCGACACTGATAGTTGTGCATTGTTGTTTTAGCTGGATATCGTTTCCTCATAAGGATTAGTTCTGAGCTTTAGGAGATCTCAGCGCTTTACAGTAATAAATTCTCTGGTTTATATGTAAGAGATACTAAGTGCTGATGGCAAAGGTTGGGACAACCATTTCATTGCTTTAAGCCAAATCTGTGGTATTCTTTCCCAGTATATTTTTAGATTAATGTTTCCTCTGAAGTGTGTTTTCTAAAACAAATATTTGCTGTGTGGTGTTGCTTGAGTTTTGTTTAAAAAAAAACCCAAACAGCTGTATGTAGTCTTTGAAAAACAGAGATATTTTAAGCAGTTTTCAGTAAAACTAGTATTTAGTTATTTCTTTGCAAGGATCTTGTAGAAGACTATGGAATGAATATGAGGATGAAATTCATCTCCCTTTTCTAGGAGGCACAGTAATACTTCAAAGGCACTAGAATCTCTCAACCAAATGGCATAAGTTAGGAGCCCAGCCCTGTATTTGTTCTGATGGCACAACACAGAGTTTTTTCATGTGAGCACAGAGAAGGTGGAACGCTCAGGAGTATGAAAACAAGGTCTAAATCTACTTTTGAGGATAGATAATTGCAAACTTAATTTGGGGATAGGAAATGGTATATGATTATTGCTGCATCTGTAGCATTAGAATTAACACATAAGCAGTTTTAAATATATTAATGGAGCATATGGGAAATCTTTGTTTTCTGGAGTCCTTTGGAGAATTCTTTATTAACTCTACATGGTAAAGCTACAGATTTCTTTTTATAGCAATGCAAGAGCATAATACTCCTATTTTATGTTCTATTTTTTGCTCTTGTTTCCTATTTTGTGAAGAAAATGGGAGTAAGCAATCCCTCTGAATCAACCAGAAATATCTTGAGAGCAACAGGCTTGCAGGTTGAATTGTAAAATCATCTACATGGTTTGGGTTAGTAAGAAAGCAATATGCTTTATTTATCTATGTATCTATCTATTTATTTTCAGATGTAAAAACTAAATGCCCTCCACCACCACTCCCTCCTCATGCCCATATCCTCACAGTTAGAAGAACATATCGTAACGGGGACAAAGTTAATATACAGTGTAAAAGGAACTTCAAAACACAAGGATCTGATGAAATCCAGTGTGAAAAAGGAAAATGGACATCACCCCCTATTTGTATTGGTTAGTACTGTTGTGAAGATTGTCAGCTGAACAGAAACGAGTCTACAAACACTGCCTTGGTTTTTTTGAGAAGCCTTAGCTTTCATACCTGCAAAAATATGTCCTCCTCGGTTAAAATGCTTGAGAGTTGAAGTTCTGCATAACCTGTAGGTAGCCCACTCCTCACCAATTAAAGAAAAGAGGGTGGACTAGGTGCATTCAGATGACATCTCTGTTAAGTATACATTTTTATTATGCCTTACAACCCATGAATGTGTGTTTTGGTATTTGAAAATGAGCTCTTTCTCAAAGTACGAGTTCTGAGTTTCTATTGTGGTTGTAGGAACTGTGGATAAACAAGAATCTGAGGCACCACCATCACTCAAGGCAGATGCAGTTCTAAGAGCAAGCAAAACACATCACAATGAAGTTACAAGTAGGTGAACATTGTTTTTATATTTACAAGCACCTTCAATACTCCCTAATGGTCTTATAGGCATTTAATGACTGTTTTTTTACTGTTATTTTGCTATAGCACAGTCCCTGACTCTTTAAAGTGTTTGCACGTGCTATGGATGTCAGTGTAGCAGTCTGCATGGATGAAAGGCCATTGTTGCTTTTGCTTGTCTACTGACCATAAACTATGCCTATAAGCAATTTTAATTTGTTTTATACTTTAGCATTTGCTTTCAGTTATTTTGCACTGTTTGTACTATCTTGCACTATATGTATTATTTGTTAATGTTGTCTGAACATGCAAATTCATTAGTGTTTTGCTGATAGTTGAATTAAATAGTTCCAGTGAGTTTTCTTTCACTGTTTTTTGAACAACACATGGGCCATCTCATCACAGGAAAAGAATTAATCCATAATGAGTGTAAACCTGCAAGATCCAAGGGCTGACACAGATCACAGAATCAGTGAATTTTAAAAGTTGGAAGTGATCTCAAGAATCACCTAGTTTCAACCTCCCTGTCATAGGCAGGGACACCTTACACTAGATCAGGTTGCTCAGAGCCGCATCTAGGGATGGGGCTTTTATCACCTCCCTGGGCAACCTGTTTCAGTGTCTCATCACCCTTATGGTGAAGAACTTCTTCCTCAAGTCTAATCTAAATCTCTCCTCCTCTAGCTTGGATCCATTCTCCCCGTTCCTATCACTACCTTACACCCTAAAAAATCCCTTCCCACCTTTCTTGTAGCCGCCTTCAGATACTGGAAGGCCACAATAAGGTCACCTTGGAGATGAAGAATGTAGAAGGAAATAGAATGTCAGTTCAGTAAGGCACGTGTAGAGTTTCTGACAACAAAAACTGGAAAGAAAGTATTGGTTTACATTTTATTTGTATATAACTTTTTTTTTACTCAATCTGATACTTTAGTCAGCATTAACACTGTTCTAAAGGTCTAATTGTTTATCTTCCTAACTTGCATTAGAAATGCAGCAAGGCTGTGCCTCTCCCCCTGTGGTTAAAAATGGTGTTCTTCTTGGTCCCTTGTTGCCAAGTTACAAAAATGGTTCCTCAGTAGAGTACAGCTGCCAGAGTTACTATCTTTTGGATGGACCTCAAACTGTTTATTGCCAGCAAGGAAACTGGACGGAACAACCAACTTGCTTAGGTAAGTCTTGTAAGAAAAAGAAGGTTTTATCATGCTTAATGTAGACAGGCAGAATTGAAAAGAACCTCCAGGTATTTCCTTTGGGATCACCTTTTCTCTCTCGTTTTGGTTAATAAAGATTCTGGAAACATGATGTTGTGGTTTGGAAGTTCCCCATACACTAGATGGGGACCTTTGGGATCACCTTTTCTCTCTCGTTTTGGTTAATAAAGATTCTGGAAACATGATGTTGTGGTTTGGAAGTTCCCCATACACTAGATTAACCAGACTAACTCAGCCGTCTGGAAGTTAAGTAATTAAGCTATATTTACAGAATGCAGAAATATACAAGCATATATACACAATATATATAGATATTTACAATTATATTAAAAGTAATACAGAAATTCAAAACCCCTCCCAAACAGTCAAACTGCCCAAGAGGGCTCCTGACCAACCCCCTCCTTTCTCCCTATCACCCTTATCTCAAAAATAACCAGATAAATCTCCATATAGCTCATGTGATAAATCTGCAGAGGTGAGATACCAAAAGCCAACAAGGAAGTTGGAGGAAATGGTTAGATCAGGTTATATAGGTTTCATGCAAATGAGTTAAGGCAAGATGCAACCAGACACAGACTGAAGGAGAAGTGAGAAGTGAGTGCCTTATCTTGTATTTTGACTATTTATGTCCCTCAGCAGAACAAGTAAGTGGTATAAGCATCACTAATATTTTCTTCTCACAGCCAATGATCTAATTTCTCTCACTAAAATTTTCCAGCACACATGAGGATAAAGCCCACTCCTGCTAGGTGTCCTCTGGCCCATTCTTACAAACACACAATTAGATAGATTCCTTTATTTTCCTGAGTGACCTATTTCAGAACATGCCTATCCATGCTACCCAGGAGGATTCTCTATTTTTTTCTCACGCATGCCTTGTTCAATGCATTTCTTCCTGTTCTTCAATACCTACCTAGAACTAACGATGGTAACCATTGCCAAAATGGCTTCTTGGGCTTTCATTTTTAAATGAAAGGTTTAAAAACTTTCAGCCATTAAAAAAAATTGTTTATCTCAATGTTATTTAATTCTGGACTTTCTCATTGTTCTATGTTGCTCTAATATATGTTCAAAACAACACATAGAACTCACATTTGTAATTGTAGTGGGTTTGCTGTTACCTGTCCCCCCACCTTTATAAACCCTGGCTAAAACTCAGAAAAACACTGGAAGTTAATAAATGAAGCTTTATATTTACAGCAATGCAAATATACAAGCAAATATTTACAAGATATAACAGATATTTACAGATATATACAGTGAAAATGTAACACAGACACCACACCCCTCCCGGAAACTGAAATCCCCAAGAGAGGGTAACCAAACTCCCCCTACCACCTTTCCCCCCTTTCCCCAGCTTTATCTCACCACCTCTTGATGCTGCAGATAAGCTGAAGATCGGCCAGAGATATTAGTGGCAGGAAGGAATTAATGTTTTAGTGATTTTACTCTGAATTAGCCAAAAGACAGAAAGAAAAAGGAGAAAGCAGCTGCAGTGCCAAACAGACTGAAGCCCTCTGGTAATCTGGTTGTTTTGAGAACACTTCTTAAAAGCAACTTTTTTTTCTTTCTCAGTGAAACTCAGTGAAGTGACACTGTGTTTAACTCTCTCTCAGCCAATAGTCTAATTTCTCACTCAAATTCTCCAATTAGCTCAAACCAACACAGTAATTTACTGCTACGAGCAGGAATCCTACCAATGATCTATGAGAGATCTGTTAGAATTCTTTCATGACAGAAAGGAAAGATAAACTATTAGTATCCTTTGTTAAACCAGCTTCCTTTAAGTTTGCAAATAAATGACCAGCTCAGTTTTAATTTGACGTGGATTTTTGTTAAAGTACACTTTTATTTCCTAGAGCCATGCACTCTTAATGCAACTGATATGAACAGCAACAACATAGAGCTGAAATGGAAACAGGAAGAATTAATTTTTCTACACGGGGATCTCGTAGAGTTTGAATGCAAACAGGGATACAATTTTCTCCAGAGTACTGCTCCATCTCCTGGGAGGACACAGTGTACCCGTGGCAGGCTGAAGTATCCAAAATGCATTATACAAGGTAAGCCTACTGTTTTTAATTGCCTTTTAAATCAACTTTCTTTGGCAATGTGATCCTAGAATCTGTTGTAAGTAATAGATATTTCGGATATCCTTGCACATTACAGTTAATCATGCATCTAAGCCTGGAAAAACAGTGCACCTTCCTTTGGGGAAGGCTGTGGAAAGGACAGATGAGCTCTTCTCCAAGCCCAGGGAACAAAAAGCTCTGTGGAAAGACAGCAGTGCACAAATACACAAGAGGGATCTCTTATGGTTAGAATATAGGAGGATATTGCATTCTAATGAGACATAACCAAAGAGTAAGAAAGTACACTGAGAGTTGGTGCATCTTCAGTGTTAACAGGCACTTAAAGCTGCTGATTTCATTAGTTTCTTAAGCTGAATGTTTTTCAAATGTTTTTCATTTTATTCCAGCTACTAAAGAGAAATGTAACTCTCCACCATCTATTGCAAATGGAGCTCTTACTCTCCCACCCCTGACCCAGTACGACAGTGGTTCTACAGTTCAGTATAGTTGCTCTGACTATCATTTTCTACAAGGATCCGAGACAATTTTCTGTTCTGAGGGACAGTGGACTTCACCACCAGTTTGTATTGGTAGGTGTCATAAGCTAAATAAGCACTAATTTCTCTCTGTAGTTCAGAGATGGAAAGGACCTTTCAAAGTTCCTTGCATGTAACCTTCCTGCAGTGACCAGGGACATACTCAGCTAGATCAGGTTGCTCAGAATGCTGTCCAACCGACCTTGAATGTTTCTAGGGATGGGGCTTCTAACACCTCACTAGGCAATCTGTGCCAGTGTTTCACTACCTCCGTTGTGAAAAATTACTCCCTTATCCAGTCTAAATCTTCTTCTTTAATCCAAAACCATCACCCTTTGTCCTGCTACTACAGGCCCTACTATAAAGTCTGTCCGCCTCTTCATTTTAGGCCCCCTTTAAGTACTGTGAGGCTGCAGTAAGGTCTCCCCAGAGCCTTTTCCAGGCAAATTAATCCCAACTCTTTCTAAGTGGAGGTATATACAATTTATAAATTAAGTACTGTCAAATAGAACTTTAAGATCTCAACTTTAGTTTTGTTCAGTTAGAGATGAAAGTTTTAATAGAAGCTATCTGCCTTTTTTTTTTTTTTTTAATGATTACACAAATACAAAGGTTTAACGTACAAAATATTAAGAGAATGCAAAATAATCTATAGTTTTAGCCCCTACTAGTGAGGATGATATTATCTCAAAAATAGGTTTATTAACACTGGTTAAGCTTCTCTTTTTTAGAGCCATGTACTTTGTCAAAACTTGAAATGGAGAAAAATAACTTGCTGCTACAAGGGTTCTATCAGAATCAAATTTACTTTTACCATGGGGATTATGTTGGATTTTACTGTAAACAGAACCATTTTGGAGCAGAATCTGTGACAACTTTATTTCAAGTGCAGTGTAAGGGAGGACAGCTGACATATCCAAGGTGTGTTGAAAAAGGAAAGTAAGTCTGGACTCCAGGAAAGCCTGCAGGAAAGGTATATACATGTTTTTTATCTGCTATTAACAGCTGGATTAGGATTGCTTCCTATTTTCAATGTCACTGCAGTCAGATTTCAGAAATTACTGTATGCTAGCATTGTAGGGTCTGAGATGAAGAAGGAGGGAAGTTCAAGTGCTTTGTGGTATGGGGACTGAGAATGCAGCAGACAAATACAGTGTTGGCATACACATAGAAAATGAAGGCTGTCTTGCAAGCCTTATGGTGAGAAATCTGAGGATGCATCACAGTCTTGAGAACTTGAGTGAAATTCCACAATGAGAATCACAGAACCACATATATCTGTTTGGAAGAGACCTTCAAGATTGTCTGGTCCAATCCAGCACTGAAAGGTCAACACTGAACCATGTTTCTAAGTGCCAGGTCCAGAGGCTGCTTGAACATTCCCAGGGATGGTGACTCCACCACTGCCCTGGACCAATTATTCCCATACTTGAGAACCCTTTCAGTGAAGAAATATTTCCTAATATCTAGCCTGAACCTCCCCTAGTGCATCTTGGAACCATTTCCTCTGGTCTTGTCACTTGATACTAAGGAGCAGAGGCTGCCCCCTCCTCACTCCAACCTCCCTTCAAGCAATTGTAGAGAGCAATGAGGTCTCCCCTCAGCCTCCTCTTCACCTGGCTGAACAACCCCAGCTCCCTCAGATACTACTCATAGGCCAGGTGCTCACTCAGGCCCTTCACATGGCTCATTGCCCTTCTCTGGGCATGCTCCAGAGCCTCAAGGTCCCTTCTGCAGTGAGTGGCTCAGAACTGAACACAGTACTCAAAGTGTGGCCTCAGCCACTCAGTGTGGCTGAGTACAGGAGAATGAGAAGATGCTGAACAAGTAGTGCCCTTTCTGAGGATATCAGTGATTTTGATTGCATGAGTGCTTTTGTGACTACAGAATAGAGCTAAACTGAGATTTATTTTTGTGCTCTTCAAACAGATGTGTAGTGTAATTTTACAGTGATTGCAGATCTTAACAGCTCCTGTGTCTCCTTCCACAGGTAAGAAGGCTCTAAAGGACAAGGCTTGAGGCATGAGATATAAAAAAAAACAACTATACAATAAAAGAAAATTAATTTGTATTTGTTTATGAAACTACTTAAAATGACAAAATTCTACTGAGTAAGCATTAAAAGAAACCCCAAGTATCTTTGTTTTCTTAATCAATAACATTTAAAAGATTAACATATCAATGTCAATTACTTTGATTTCCTATGACATTTTAACAACAGTACTCATAGAGCTCTGCCTGTGAACATGTGTGACCAAAGGTATGAAGCAAATTCAGGAATGAGAACAATGTTCACCTTGCACTCATTTTTGGTATGTTTCAATTAAAATACTCCCCTGTAAAGGTGGGTTTTTTGCTATTTTAGGTCTAAACCTTGTCTCTTTATGACAGCATAGCATGTATGCTGCTCTTTATGGTTTGCCAAGGCTTGTGAGTGCTACACAAGTAAATAAAACAAAAAAAGCAAACAAAGCATTCAAGAAATAGACAACTTCTGCTTCTTTAACCAAAACCCAGTCAACTATTTTGTGGGGGAAAAAAGCTGATTAAAAAAGAACACTTTTTAATAGCATTTTGACACTGTGCTGCATGACATCCTTGTCTCTGAATTGAAGAGACATGGATTTGATGTATGGACTGCTCAGGGAGTGTCTGGATGGTTTCATGCAGAGACTTGCAGTCAGTGGCTCCGTGTCAGAGTGGAAACCAGTGATGAGTGGTGTTCCTCAGGGGTCAGTACTGGGACTGACACTGATAAGAGCTTTCTCAGTGACATGCATAGGGGGATAGAGTGCTCCCTCAGCAACATTGCTAAAAATGACCCCAAGCTCTGTGGTGTGCTCAACACACTGGAGGGAAGGGATGTCATCCACAAGGACCTTGAGAACTTCATGAACTTCATCAAGGCCAAGACCAGCTTGTGCACGTGTTGGGGCAATCCAAAGCACAAATACAGTCTAGATAATGAGTGGATTGAGAGCAGCCCTGGGAAGAAGAACTTGGGGGTGTTTGTAGAAGAAGAACTGAATGTGAGTTGGCAATCTGCCCTGGCAGCCCAAGCTGTAACTTGGTTTTAAAAATCAGAGCAAGCACAAATATCTGAAAGAAATCTTCCAAACAAAAAAAATCATGAAGAACACAGAAAGTAATGGAGTTACTTTTTGGAAGGTAAGGAAACTTTAATTATTTGTTTTCACTACATTTATTTTCTAAGAATGTATCCATGCAAATGTGACCTAGAGGCTGGAGTAGCAGAGAAGTTGCTGCAGGTACCATGCTGCCCTAGCGTGGGTGAGATGCTGAAAGCACATATGTCAAAACATGGCATGTGTGTAATATGCAGTGCTAATGGGGCTCAGTACTGTGCAAGCCCAAGAGTGTTTCTGGTCTCCTAGGCATATGTGGATGCAGAGAGAAGCTTCTCAAGCTGTGCTGCTGGAGTAATGTTTAAAACAACCTTCGAATTATCAAAGACAACTCACTTTTGGTCTTGCACCGAGGGTATTCTATTGTTCCCTGCACACACTGTGCTCTAAATGGGGAAGATGCTGGGTCCTCCATATATCCTCTTTTACACTGAAATTCAATGAAGTCACCCAATGCAGTATACAGCTCCTCTCTTCTGAAGAAGGGGATCCATCTCAGCTCAATATTGTTTGTGTTCATATCTTCTTCAGATACTGTACAGGCTGCTGGAAAGAGGTAAAAGCAGAGTGTCATCACATCACACTGAAGCACCACAAGAAACCTGTTATTCCCTAGAGCCTACAGAAGATGTTTGCATCAGAAGAACATTTCCAGCTGTTTGCTCTGATCCTCAGCTACCTGTGACAGGAAAATCATGGTCATCTAAGCTAAAGAGAGAAAGATCTCTGTCTGAGATCCCACACAGAGCTATGGTGAAGACTATTTACTCTACCAGTCACACAGGGTAGAATTAAAGCACAGGTGGTGATGTCCCCAGGCACCTATGAACTTCCCTGTGCCTTCTTTGAGATGTCCCCTTTCTCCTCAGCGCTCCTCTGAATTTGCTTCATCAAGACCATGTCACAAAAGTACTCTAGCATTAGGGGTTGGACTTGATGATCTCCTTGGGTCCCTTCCAACTCCTAACATCCTGTGATTCTGAGATTTGTGGCACCACCCCTCACCACCAGCATTTCACAGGATATTTTCACACCCTTGCTTCTCCCCAGGTCATACCAAAGGGATTGAGGTAGAGCATGAAGAACTGGGAAATTTAATTAATATGCAGAGAAATGGAAGAGATATTACCTTGTTTTATGATACTGACAGAGAGCTACATTTGCCCAGCACTGCTGTGTGCTCAGATTCATCATTGTGAGGAGAGACTGAAGGAGCTGGGGCTCTTTAGCTTGGAGGAGACTGAGGAATTAACTCATTAATGTTTATAAATATGTCGAGGGTCAGTGCCAAGAGGATGGAGCCAGGCTCTGCTTGGTGATGCCAGTGAGAGAATAAGGGCCAAAGGGCAGAAGCTAAGGAATATGAAGTTCCATGGAAACATGAGGAAAAATTTTGGCACGGTGAGGATGACAGAACCCTGGAACAGGCTGCCCAGGGGGGTTTGAAGCCTCTTTCACTGGAGATATTGAAAACCCACCTGGACATTCCTTGGTGTCTGCTC
>VWZI01022727.1:0-28060 GCA_013396835.1 Psilopogon haemacephalus
ATGATCTTTGTGGTCCCTTCCAACCCTGACTGATTCTATGAAAAAGAATGGGTGTCAGAAAATATTTGGGGTGAAAAGCAGATCACAGGCTCACAGCCATGTCAGGGCTTGGAAGGAACCCAAAGAGGTCATTGAGTCCAACCCCTCCATGCCACAGCAGGACCAGACAATCTAGTTCAGGGCACACAGGAACACATCCAGACAGGCCTTGAAAGTATCCACAGAAGGAGACTCCACAACCTCTCTGGGCAGCCTGTGCCAGTGTTCTGGGACCCTTACAGTCAAGAATTTGCCCTTTGTGTTGAGCTGCAACCTCCTGTACTGCAGCTTCCATCCATTGCTCCTTGGCCTATCCCAGGGAACAAGTGAGCAGAGCCTGACAGCCTCTTTATTCTCTTCCACATCCTCATGAACCAACACTTACATCCCAGACCAGGCAGTTACACCAAAACTGCTGGGAGGGAGGGGGAAGGTGGAAACCAAACGCCCTTCTGACCCTCAGACCTCAGATATTTATAAACACTGATTCAATCCCCTCTCAGTTTTCTCTTCTCCAGACTAAGCAGCCCCAGATCCATCAGCCTCTCCTCATAGGGCCTAGAAAGTCTCCAGCTTTAGGACCCTATTTTCCAGCAGAAGGGTTGGACTCACAAGCTCAAGCCCCCTAAACAAAAAAAACTGAAGAACACTGCCTTGGTGAAGGGCTTGCAAATTGGGTTCAGTGAGGAAGACTCTCCCTGCCTGTGCGAGGTGCTGCTGGCCCTGCAAAGCCATGGGAGGGGAAGATGCTGCAGCAGGCAGGCAGCAGGCAGGGGCTGTGCTGCTGTCCCTGCAAAGCCATGGGAGGGGAGGATGCTGCAGCAGGCAGGCAGCAGGCAGGGGCTGTGCTGCTGTCCCTGCAAAGCCATGGGAGGGGAGGATGCTGCAGCAGGCAGGGGCAGCAGGCAGAGGCTGTGCTGCTGTCCCTGCAAAGCCATGGGAGGGGAAGATGCTGCAGCAGGCAGGCAGCAGGCAGGGGCTGTGCTGCTGTCCCTGCAAAGCCATGGGAGGGGAGGATGCTGCAGCAGGCAGGCAGCAGGCAGAGGCTGTGCTTCTGTCCCTGCAAAGCCATGGGAGGGGAGGATGCTGCAGCAGGCAGGCAGCAGGCAGGGGCTGTGCTGCTGTCCCTGCAAAGCCATGGGAGGGGAGGATGCTGCAGCAGGCAGGCAGCAGGCAGAGGCTGGGCGAGCTGCCAGCTGCCCCAGCACAATGCTGCCAGCCACAAGCACACTGGAACTATTTGTGCCACCTATGACATCACCTGGCTGGGCTGATACACTTCTGGGGATGTGTGCCAGCAGTAAACAAATGCATGATGTGAGTATTTGCCTCCTGATAACGAAGCAGACACTGGTAATAGCCTCCTATGTCTGTAAACCTACCTCGCCGTGCCTCTGTCCCTCCTCCAGCCACCCCAAACTGTGCCACTAAGCCCAGCTGGCTCTTGTGCAGCACCTCCAGAACTGAAAAAAACTTTTCCACAAGATGCCCAAGTGCACATCCCTAGAGGAGAAGAGAAGGCATCTGGAGCTCCCAACACAAGGAGGACATGGAAATGTTGGAGCCAGTGCAGAGGAGGCCACCAAGATGCTGAGAGGGCTGCAGCAGCTCTGCTATGAGGACAGGCTGAGAGAGTTGGGGCTCTGCAGCCTGGAGAAGAGAAGGCTTCCAGGAGACCTTGGAGTGGCCTTCCAGTATCTGAAAGGGGCCTAGAGGAAGGCTGGGGTAGGACTATTGACAAGGTCTTGTAATGACAGGGTGAGGAGGAATGGGTTTAAAGTGTCAGAGGGGAGATTGAAAATGGATGTTAGGAGGAAGCTGTTTGCAGTGAGGGTGGTGAGACACTGGCACAGGTTGCTCAGGGAGGTTGTGGATCACAGAATCACCCAATGTGAACTTTGATCAATGATCAAATATCTTTGATCAATGTGATCTTTGATCATATTGGGTGATTCTGTCATCCACAACCTCTCTGGAGGTGTTTTACAGCCAGGCTGGCAGAGGCTGTGGGCAGCCTGATCTAGGGTAGGATGTCCCTGCCCATGGCAGGGGGTTTGGAACTGGCTGATTCTTGTGGTCCTTTCCAACCCTGACTGATTCTATGATTTTTTTTTTCTACATCTCTGCTTGCAAAACTTTCAATGAATAAAGGCCCCCAAGGCAAACCATTTTACACTCCCAACAAGCAAAACAGACAGAAAACTCCTTCCCTCCACTGATGCCTGCAGCTTGTCAGAGAAATTAACCCAAAGGACTCACTGAATTCTGGGACAGATTTTCATGTCCTATGCTTGTAAACAATGAGACACTTGAGCTTTTTTGCTTTTTTTTTTCTTTTTTTTTTTTCCATTCATACTGGGTGGCCTCAGAGAAACCTCCTTCACTTGAAACATGCCCAAAACTGAAGATTTGCAATGCTGATACCATAAAAAAAAAAAAGACAATAAAATAAATTTAAAAAAATAAACAAAATACAGCTAAAAGAATATTTATCCATCACCTGAATATATGATTGTCTGAACACTCCAGGACATTGTTTGGCCTGTTCCTTCTGGTTTCATTGGTTTCACTCCATCTCTGTAAGCAGCTTTATTACACAGATAATCTTCCTGCTGAACTCAATCTTCCCACAGCTTGCTGCTATTTTTTCAAAATTATTTATACCAATAACCAACCTGCTTTGCCTTTTCTTGTCAAGCAAAGCCTGGATGGGGCATTTAATGCCATTGGCTAGGGCTGGGTGCTAGGTTGGACTGGATGAGCTTGGAAGACTCTTCTAACCTGGCTTTATTCTATTCTATTCTATCCTATTCTATTCTATTCTATTCCCATTCCATTCTACCCTACTCCATTCTACTTCTAATTCTATTCCATTCTATTATATTCTAATTCTAATTCTATTCTATTCCATTCTAATTATATTCTATTCCATTCTAATTATATTCTATTCCATTCTAATTATATTCTATTCTGTTCTATTCTAATTCTAATTCTAATTCTAATTCTAATTCTAATTCTATTCAATTGCATTCCATTCTAATTCTTATTCTATTCTATTCCATTCTATTCCCTTCCAGGCAATTGTATTCTATTCTACTTTATTAATTCGATTCTATTCTACTCTATTCCATTCTATTCTATTCCATTTTATTCTATTCCATTCCATTCAATTCCAATTCTATCTCTATTCTATTCTTTTGTAATTATAATTCCATTCTATTCCACTCCCTTGTATTCTATTATATTCTATCCCATTCTAATTCTATTCTATTCCATTCTATTTTAATTCTAATTCTATTCAATTGCATTCCATTCTAATTCTAATTCTATTCTATTCCGTTCTATTCCCTTCCAGTCCATTGTATTCTATTCTAATTCTATTCTACTTTATTCATTCCATTCTATTCTACTCTATTCCATTCTATTCTATTCCATTCCAATTCTCTCTCTATTCTACTCTATTGTAATTATAATTCCATTCTATTCCACTCCATTGTGTTCTATTATATTCTATTCCATTCTAATTCTATTCTAATTTTATTCTGTTCTATTGCATTCCATTCTAATTCTATTCTATTCCATTCTATTCTCTTCAATTCCATTGTATTCCATTCTAATTCTATTCTATTCTACTCCATTCTATTCTGTTCTGTTCCATTCCATTCTGTTCTATTCCATTCCATCCTATTCTATTTATCTCTATTCTATTCTATTCTTTTTTTTTTTTTTCTTTTAACCCAGAATCACAGAATGTCAGGGGCTGGAAGGGACCTCCAAAGCTCATCCAGTCCAACCCCCCTGCCACAGCAGCATCTCCTATAACAGATCACACAGGAACATGTCCAGGTGGGTTTGGAAAATCTCCAGAGAGGGAGACTCCACAACCCCCCATGGCAGCCTGTTCCAGGGTTCTGTCATCCTCACAGGGAAAAACAAATCCTCTTCATGTTTCCATGAAATTTCCTATACCTCAGCTTCCACTCAGTGCCCTTTGTCCTGTCCCTGGGCATCACCCAGCAGAGCCTGGCTCCAGCCTCCTGCCACTCACCTTTACATTGCTGAGGTCACCTCCCAGTTCTATCAGCCCAAGGGTTTGGGAACTCCTGAAGTGAAGGTTGTCACATTCCTGCACAGCTCTTAGGGCTGCTCTCCTAGCAGTTGTGCTAGCAGGATACATCTCCCAATATAATGGAAGCCTTCTCCACACCAAGACAAAGGTTCTGCAACGAGCTAGTCAGGGAGTGAGGGCTCTGCTCCCTGAGCAAGGCTACCCAGTGTAAATCTTTTTGGCACCAATGGTGTTTTTTTTTTCTCCAGCTGGACAATGGCAGAATCATTGCCCCAAAGCACGAGAATCCCTCAATGCCTGGCAGCCTTCTCTTTGCTGTACAAACAAGACTCTCTCTTGTCCACTCTGCATTTTCCTGTCGGTACCAGTTGGGATTCTGCAAAAAAAAAAAAACCGTGGGGTGGTTCTGCTGCACCAAATGACCCAGCTGAACCCCCCAGCTGAGCTGTATGTGAAGCAGCACAGGCTGCTACTCAACAGGATTCTTCGACACGGAACAAGTAACAAAATCGCCTCAACCTCACATGCCTACGCTCAGGCAGTCACAAAAATTGTTAAAGGCAATTAGTAATAGTGGGGGAGAAAGAGAGTGCTACGTAGGACTGTTCATCTGGGATAAATCACTGAATGGCAGGGCTTGGAAAGGACCTCCAAAGCTCACCCAGTCCAACTCCCCTGCCAGAGCAGCATCTCCTAGACCAGATCACACAGGGATGCAGCCAGGTGGGTTTGGAATATCTCCACAGAGAGAGAATCCACAACTCCCCTGGGCAGCCTCTTCCAGTCTTCTGTCACCCTCACAGGGAAAAAAATTCCTCCTCATGTTTCCATGAAAATTCCTATGCCTCAGCTTCCACCCACTGCCCCTTGTCCTGTCCCTGGGCATCACCCAGCAGAGCCTGGCTCCAGCCTCCTGCCACTCACCTGCACATATTGATAACCATTGCTGAGGTCACCTCTCAGTTCCTCTTCTCCAAGCAGCACAGCTCCAGCTCCCTCAGGCTCTCCTCCTAACAGAGATGCTCCATTTCCTACAGCATCTTTGCAGCTCTGTGCTGGACTCTCTCAAGCAGTTCTATGTCCCTCTTGAACTGGAGGGCCCAGAACTGGACACAGTACTGCAGATGTGGCCTCAGCAGGGCAGAGTAGAGGGGCAGGAGAACCTCTCTTGGCCTACTAACCACAGCTCTTCTAATCCACCCCAGAATGGCATTGCCCCTCCTGGCCACCAGAGCACACTGTTGGCTCATGGTCAACCTTCCACCTACTAGGACCCCCCAAATCCTTTTCCCCTTCGCTGCCTTCCAGCAGGTCAGTCCCCAGCCTATCCTGATCCCTGGGGTTGCTCTTTCCTTGCTGAATTTCATTCAATTTCTCCCTGCCCATCTCTCCATCCTTTCCCAGTCTGGCTGAATGGCAGCACAGCCTTCTGGTGTGGCAGCCACTTCACCCAGTTTGGTGTCATCAGCAACCTTGCTCCAAGTGCACTCTGTGCCCCCATGCAGGTCACTGATGAATATATCAAACAGAACTGGTCCCAGCACTGACCCCTGTGGGACTCCACTAGACACAGGCCTCCAACTGGACTCCATCCCACTGACCACAACTCTCTGGCTTCTTTCCTTCAACCAGTTCCCAATCTACCTCACTACCTGATCACCCAGACCACACTGCCTCAGTTTAGCTGCAGGGATGCTGTGGCAGACAGTGTCAAATGCTTTACTGATATAATAATGCCTCATCTAAGCCCATACTCATTCAGAAGGCTGCATTTACACGGGCTTGTATTTTTTAGAGCCAGGCAGTGTGCTAGAAGGGTAGCTCCCATCACTGCTGCCATTCACCATCTCTTGTAAAAGTGAAGGTCTTAGCTGCTGCTAGCCAGCTACAGGGAATCACCCAGCTCAAGAGCAGGCTGAGGTGTGATGCAAGTTGACAGCTGATCCAGAGCTCTCTAGTTTCAGTGGCAACAAGTCCCCTACAGGCAGGAAACACAATGCCAAAGGATCCACAACCACAGCATCTTCATGGCACTGACATTCTAAAAAGTCCCTCCCCAGCTTTACTGTAGGCCCCCTTCAGATACTGGAATAGGTCACCTGGGAGCCTCTGCTTCTCCAGACTGAACAGCCCCAACTCTTTCAGCCTCTCCTCATAGCAGAGGTGCTGCAGCCCTCTGAGCATCCTCATGGCCTTTCTCTGGACATGCTCCAGCATGTGCACATAGAATTATAGAATGGTTTAGGTTGGAAGAGACCTCAAAGATCATCCAGTTCCAACCCCCCTGTGCCNCAGAGGTGCTGCAGCCCTCTGATCACCTCTTGTAATAGGGGCTTCCATCCTCCCTCTTCCTAGAAGCAGGACATACCTATCACCCAGAGCAGCAATTCCAATCTGGGCTACCTGGCATGAGATGCATGAGTTCTTCATGTTCTTCATCCACAGTTCATAGGACAACAGTGACAAAAACCCCCCATTTCCTGGCATTCCTCCCCTAACCATTCAGAAATGTGTATTATTTTTTTCTCTTTAATGAAAAGGAGCCACATGGAGTGCACTGTGTTTCCCTCGAGGAGCCCAGAATCCCTACCCCACCCTTCCTTACCTTGGTGATTCAGGGAGATGCGGTTAGATGGCTCTTGGAAACCTGGTTCCACCAGATCCCGCCGACCGTGAGCTGCAGTCTGATCTACATTGTCCTGAAAACAGGAGAGCAGAAAAACTCCATCAAAGGCAGGCATTCTGCGCCCCCTGTAAGCTACACTGCACAGAGCCAAGCCACTGACATTACAAAATTCCTTGTGCCGTACCTCTGAAAAGGATAAAGCAATACTGGAGAAGGACTCTGCTGGTTTGAGCTAATTGGAGGATTTGAATGAGAAATTAGGCTATAGGCTGAGAGAGGAAAGCACTGGGGCTGCTACTTCACTCATAGCTTTACTGAGGAAGAAAAAAAAAAATGTTTTAAGAGTTGTAACCCAAATATAAATAAGTCAGACTGCTTCAGACCTCTTTGGGCTGTGGCTGCTCCTGCATGGCTCTTTTCTCCCTGCCTTTTGTAGCTGGATCTGAATAATTCCACTAACTTGTTTCCTGTTGCTAACCTCCCTGGCCAATCTAACTTCAGCTATCTGCTGCATACAACAGATGGTGAGATAAGACTGGGGAAAAGAGGAAGGTGTAGGGGTGGTTAGAAACCCCTCTTAGGGATTCTGATCTCTGGGAGGGCTGTGGTGTTTCTGTATTACCTTTTCACTGTATATATCTGTAAATATCTGTTACACATTGTCAATATCTGCTTGTATATTGTGCAAAGCTGTAAATATAAAGCTTCATTTATTAACTTCCAGCTGACTGAGTCCTAGCCTGGGTTACTTCCAAGTGTGGGCAGGCAGATAACTGCTAAACCACCACAAGGGGGAATGGGGGAAGATTATAGGTGTACACTGGAACATCAAAATTAACACAGATAGCATAGATCCAGAATCAATAACTATTCCCCTGGCTCATCTGTACATCAGTTTTGCATTTCAAACTGGAAACAGAGATCTAACTGCGCTGCCTGCTCTAACAAAAACTTCTTCTTGCTTTAAATTGCACAGAGGATGGAGGCTTTTGTTTCCTTTAATTCCATGCCTGTGGCTTCAGGGTTTGTAACTAATTAACTGGCCTGAAAAAGATTTGGTAGTGAACTACCAAACCTCAGGAGGAATCAGATGTTCAGCTTAAATAAACACCCACATTCCTCTGGATGCCAACTTGTGGGGTTTTTTTTAATTATTATTTTAATTTTTTTTTCATACTAGAACTCTCAGAATATCAGGTTTCAAGGAGGTTTAACAGACTGAATTTGGCTAGGTTTAAAAAAAAAAAATAGAGAGACTAGGAAGAAGCAGGAAAAGTGAAATGAAATAAGAAAAGCAAATCACAGTGAGTTTCAGAAGGACATTAAAAGGGAGTAGACAGCTGCACAAAGCTGGCATACCTTTAAATCTACTAGTTAAGGGTGGGTTTTAAGGGTGGGATTTTGAATCATAGAATCAGTCAGGATTGGAAGGGACCACAAGGATCACCCAGTTCCAACCCCCCTGCCATGGGCAGGGACAACTTACCCTAGATCAGGCTGCCCAGAAAAAAAACAGAAGCAAGTGTACAAAATTGACTACTGTATTATATATTGCTGACCATAAACTGTGCTGCAGCCATGTACATGACTCTATTACATACTCCTGCTATGCCCAAATTGTGGGATAAATACCCAGCAGCATGACTCACATTTATAGAATCATAGAATCATAGAATGGTTTAGGTTGGAAGAGACCTCAAAGCTCAGCCAGTTCCAACCCCCCTGTGCCATAGGCAGGGACACCTCCCACTAGATCAGGTCGCTCAAGACCTCATCCAACCTGGCCTTGAACACCTCCAGGGAGAGAGCAGCCACAACCTCCCTGGGCAACCTGTGCCAGTGTCGCACCACCCTCACTGTGAAGAACTTCCTCCTAACATCCCATTCAAATCTCCCCTCTGCCAGTTTGAACCCATTCCCCCTCGTCCTGTCATTACAAGACCTTCTGAACAGTCCCTCCCCAGCCTTCCTGTAGTCCCCTTCAGATACTGGTAGGCTGCTCTAAGGTCTCCTCGAAGCCTTCTCTTCTCCAGGCTGAAAAGCCCCAACTCTCTCAGCCTGTCCTCATAGCAGAGCTGCTCCAGCCCTCTGATCATCTTTGTGACCCTCCTCTGGACTCTCTCCAGCAGTTCCATGTCCTTCTTGTGCTGGGGGCTCCAGAGCTGCACACAGTGCTGCAGGTGGGGTCTGAGGAGAGCAGAGTAAAGGGGCAGAATCCCCTCCCTTGCCCTGCTGGTCACAGCTGCTCTTAATGCAGCCCAGGACGCAGTTGCTGTCTGGGCTGTGTGTGCCTATGTGTCAAAACATAGGAACCACCTTCACAGCAAATGACACTGCAATTATGGCAGAGCAATAACATGGACAGGGTGAGCAACAGTTCAGCTGTGCACAACCATGCTGAGCTCCAACTCCAACACTTTAAGTTTACAAAACACAGGCTAATACTCAAAAACCACAATAGATGCAGTGTTTGGGGATAAGAACTGTATATAGTTACCCAGGAGATTAAATAAATCATAACTCTTCTTCAGAGAGTCTTTCCCAAACAGCAGATACCTGAGTTGTGATTCAAGCACTCAAGCACCACTCCCTTCATCATTAGGGGTCAACTGAAGAGTGCACAGGCTCCTGGCAAGAACAGTGGCAAGCACTGGTATGACTAAGGATAGTTTCCACAAGTAGAATCATAGAATCAGTCAGGGTTGGAAGGGACCACCAGGATCAAGTTCCAACCCCCCTGCCATGCCCAGGGACACCCTACCCTAGATCAGGCTGCCCACAGCCTCTGCCAGCCTGGCTGCAAACACCTCCAGGGATGTGGCCACAACCACCCCCATGGGCAACCCATTCCAGGTTCTCACCACTCTCATGCTCAACAACTTCTTCCTCACATCCAGTCTGAATCTCCCCACCTCCAGCTTTGCTCCATTCCCCTTAGTCCTATCACTACCTGATAAGCTAAAAAGTCCCTCCCCAGCTTTTTTGTAGGTCCCTTTCAGATCCTGGAAGGCCACAAGAAGGTCACCTGGGAGCCTCCTCTTCTCCAGCCTGCACAGCCCCAACTCTTTCAGTCTGTCCTCACAGCAGAGGTGCTGCAGCCCTCTGAGCATCCTCATGGCCCTTCTCTGGACACACTCCAGCATCTCCACATCCCTCTTGTCCCAGGGGCTCCAGAACTGGATGCAGTACTCCAGGTGGGGTCTCAGCAGAGCACAGTAGAGGGGGAGAATCACCTCCCTGGCCCTGCTGGCCACACTTCTCCTGATGCAGCCCAGCCTCTGCTTGGCTTTCTGGGCTGCAAGTGCACACTGCTGCCTCATCTTCAGCTTCTCCTCCACCAGCACCCCCAAGTCCCTCTCCTCAGGGCTACTCTCCAGCCAGTCCAACACTTAAAGCTTAGGGAATACAGGCTAATACTCAAAACCACAATAGATGTAGTGTTTGGGGATAAGAACTGTATACATTTACGCAGCAGATTAAATAAATGATAATATCTCCTCTTCAGAGAGTCTTTCTCAAACAGCAGATACTTGAGTTCTGATTCAAGCACTCAAGCACCACTCCCAAGTGCCTTCATCAGCAGGGGTCAATTGAAGAGTGCACAGACTCCTGGCAAGAACCATAGCAAAGAGTGGTAAGACTAAGGATAGTGTAAAGAGTTATGCCCTCCTGGGGGGCTTACCTGAACTGGATCCTGATTCTTCCCTGGGGGTGGTCTGTTTAGCTTCCTCCCACTTCCTGCTGAGACCCTCTATAAAGAGGGGATGAACTTCTTGCCTCTCTCTCGTGGTCCCTGCTCCCTCACCAGCCACCGTCTTGCTTTCCCTGCTGCTGCTCTTCACCACCTGCTCTCCAGCAAACACGTCGGGAGAGCAACCATATTTGGAACTCTAACTCACTGCACTTCACCATCATCTTGCATCCATCTGCATCTACCACCAACTTCCAACCTCATCGCTTGGATTCCACTTCCATCCACTCCCATCTATAGGTTGTATACCTATATTTTGTTTTTTCTTCCCCATATCCTCTGTAATTCCCCTTACCTTATACCTGTATCTTGTATTTTGTTCCCTTTCCCCCATCCTTTGTAATTCCCCTTACCTTATACCTATATCTTGTATTTTTTTCCCTTTCTCCATATCCTCTGTAATTCTCCTTACCTCATACCTGTATCTTGTATCTTTGTCCCTTTTCCCCTATCCTCTGCAATTTCCCTCACCTTATACCTTTATCTTGTATTTTGTTCCCTTTCTATCTTCTGTAATTCCCCTTACCTTATACCTGTATCTTGTATTTTATTCCCTTTCTGTCTTCTGCAATTCCCTGTATCTTGTATTTTGCTCCCTTTCCCCCTATCTTCTGTAATTCCCCTCACCTTATACCTGTATCTTGTGTTTTGTTCCCTCTCCCTCATCCTCTATAATTCCCTTTAACCTTATACCTGTATCTTGTATTTTGTTCCTTTTCCCCCTATCCTCTGTAATTCCCTTTACCTTATACCTGTACCTTGTATTTTATTCCCTTTCCCCCTATCCTCTGTATTCCCCCCTTATTCAAAATGTCTTCTATTTATTGTTAAAGTTTATTTCTTACTTCCAAATCAAATTAAGTCTATCTATTGAGCTTTTGAGCTCAGGGTGGGACTAGCTTAAACTAATACAGATAGTTCTCACAAGTAAACAAGATATGATAAGACACATAAGGCATCTATCTATGCCAAATAAAACTGGGACCACTCAGCTTTCTGCCCCCAAATTAGCTACTTCCTCCTTGCCACTCGTTTTTTGTGGAACTGGCTGCTGCTTCCTGAGCCACATCTAGCTGATGTCAAAGGCTTTCAGAATTTCTTCTTGAGAATCAAGACTATTAAAAAAAAAAATAAATATCAGACTTCCTATCAGAATTTGGTTTCTGGAAACATGAATATTTTCTAGCTCTTTCACTGGAGCTAACCTGTTGGGAACGAGCAACTCATCACCTCCTGTCTCTGTCAACTCGCTTGCAGTCACAGGGTATTACATCCTAATATGAGGACCCCCTTTTGGTGGGGACATTCTTTTTCACTGGATTTCTCTCATTTTATATGGGATATCCCAGAGCCATCACTGGCTTGGCCCACAAGATCTCAATTTTATACGCCAGACAGGAAATCTGGGATCTGCACCCTGAGAAAGCCACCGGCAGGAAGCAGCAAGCAGATACAGAGCTAAGAGTCTACTCCCCAGAAAAGTTTAGCCTCGTTCTTTCAAACCTTCCAAGGACATCAGCAGGAAGGAAATGTTTATCTAGGAAGAGTTTCACTCAAAACTTAAGCCAACTGCTCTCCAGTTACTTCAAACCTAGTGCAAAGGTCGAGAGGCGAACGTTGAAGGCACAGAGAACAAAGCAGCAGAATATTCCTCCTCCTAGCGCGTCTCCTCCTCTGCAATTCAGCATCACTGAACCTCACTGGCACAGCTGAACACCTTTGCTTCCACTTCCCAGGAATGAGTCAGGACATCTCACACACGGAGACGCCCCCCCCCCAAAAAAAAAAAGAAAGGTAAAACAGCAAAACCAGGCACAAGCTGTTTGTTACACATCTAACTAAGTTTCCTGTTGTCCCGAGCCTTGAAAAGTTCTTAGTGGAAGGCAAGATCTGTGCAGTACTGTGTAGTAAAAATGTCTCACCACCCTCACTGCAAACAGCTTCCTCCTAACGTCCACTTTCAATCTCCCCTCTGACACTTTAAACCTATTCCTCCTCATCCTCTCATTACAAGACCTTGTCAATAGTTTCTTCCTCAGCCTTCCTCTAGGCCCCTTTCAGATACTGGAAGGCTACTCTAAGGTCTCCTGGAAGCCTTCTCTTCTCCAGGCTGAGGAGCCCCAACTCTCTCAGCCTGTCCTCAGAGCAGAGCTGCTGCACCACTCTTCACATCTTGGTGGCCTCCTCTGCAGTGGCTCCAACAGTTCCATGTCCTGCTTGTGCTGGGGGCTCCAGAACTGCACACAGTACTCCTGATGCTGAGAAGCAAAGCCTCATGCACAAAGCTTAAGCCCAAGCTATGGTAAGCTCTATCAAGGTCTTCAGCAGCAGATGTTACAATGACTAATGACTGCCCTGTGCTGTCCTTCCAAAGCTGACCTGCCTGCTTGCTCCATTAGCTGTAAGCCCTTGCCCAGGACATCTGTAGACTTAGAATCATAGAATTAGGCAGGGTTGGAAGGGACCACAAGGATCAGCCAGTTCCAACTCCCCTGCCATGCCCAGGGACACCCTACCCTGGATCAGGCTGCCCACAGCCTCTGCCAGCCTGGCTGCCACCACCTGCAGAGATCTGGCCCCAAACACCTCCCTGGGCAACCCATTCCAGGCTCTCACCACTCTCATGCTCAACAACTTCCTCCTCACATCCACGCTGAATCTCCCCACCTCCAGCTTTGCTCCATTCCCCCTACTCCTCTCACTACCTGAGAGCCTAAAAAGTCCCTCCCCAGCTTTTCTGTAGGTCCCCTTCAGATCCTGGAAGGCCACCAGAAGGTCACCTGGGAGCCTCCTCTTCTCCAAACTGTACAGCCCCAACTCTTTCAGTCTGTCCTCACAGCAGAGGTGCTGCAGCCCTCTCAGCATCCTCGTGGCCCTTCTCTGGACACACTCCAGCATCTCCACATCCCTCTGGTCCCAGGGGCTCCACAACTGGATGCAGTATTCCAGGTAAGGTCTCAGCAGAGCAGAGTAGAGGGAGAGAATCACCTCCCTGGCCCTGCTTGCCACACTTCTCCTGATGCAGCCCAGGCTCTGCTTGCCTTTCTGGGCTGCAAGTGCACACTGCTGCCTCATCTTGAGCTTCTCCTCCACCAGCACCCCCAAGTCCCTCTCCACAGGGCTGCTCTCCAGCCACTCACTTCTCTTGCAGCAGGAGCAAAGTGCAGAACCAAAGGTTTCCTCCGGGCACTGAGGGCTGCCACAGCCCAGGTGCTAAAGTAAATCACCAGGCAGGCAAAAACAAAGCCACACCTGGTAAAGCAATGCAGGCAGCAGGAGAGGAAAAGGTAAGGGCGGCCTGATTTAAAGAGCTCAGGGTAGGTTCACATGATCCTCCACAATTTGTTTGTGTCCGTTGTGCACAGACAAACAGTGGCTCTTGGCCAGCTGCAGCAGAGATCATACAGAAGGTGTGGACATGCAGCCCAGACAGCAACTGTGTGCTGGGCTGCAGCAAGAGCAGCTGTGGGCAGCAGGGCAAGGGAGGGGATTCTGCCCCTTGGCTCTGCTCTCCTCACACCCCACCTGCAGCACTGTCTGCAGTTCTGGAGCCCCCAGTACAAGAGGGACATGGAAGTGTTGGAGCCAGTGCAGAGGAGGCCACCAAGATGCTGAGAGGGCTGCAGCAGCTCTGCTCTGAGGACAGGCTGAGAGAGTTGGGGCTCTGCAGCCTGGAGAAGAGAAAGCTGCCAGGAGACCTTAGAGGAGCCTTCCAGTATCTGAAGGCGTCTGCAGAAGGGCTGAGGAGGGACTATTGAGAAGGTCCTGTAATGACAGGACAAGGGGGAAATGGGTTTAAACTGGCAGAGGAGAGATTGAAACTAGATGTTAGGAAGAAGTTGTTTGCAGTGAGGGTGGTGAGACACTGGCACAGGTTGCCCAGGGAGGTTGTGGATGACAGAATCGCCCAATGTGATCAAAGATCACATTGGGGCATTCTGTGCTCCACAACCTCCCTGGAGGTGTTCAAGGCCATGTTGGATGAGGCCTTGAGCGACCTGTTCTAGTGGGAGGTGTCCCTGCATCTGGTGGGGATTGGAACTGGCTGACCTTGGAGGTCCCTTCCAGCTGAAACCATTCCATGATTCTATGAACTTCTGCAATGAGGGTGGTGAGACACTGGAATAGGTTGCCCAGGGAGGCTGTGGCTGCTCCCTTCCTGGAGGTGGTGAAGGCCAGGTTGGATGTTCAGTAGACATGGGGATTGGAACTGGCTGAGCTTTGAGGTCCCTTCCAACCTAAACCATTCTATGATTCTATATTCTGCAACTATACACAGCTATATACAAGCTAAAAGTAATAGAGAAGTACAAGACCACTCCTAGCAGGCAGAGGTTGTGAAAGTGGATGTCAGGAGGAAGTTGTTTGCAGTGAGGTTGGTGAGACACTGAAACAGGTTGCCCAGGGAGGCTGTGGCTGCTCTCTCCCTGGAGGTGTTCAAGGCCAGGTTGGATGAGGTCTTGAGCATCCTGATCTAGTGGGAGGTGTCCTTGCCTATGGCACAGGGGGGTTGGAACTGGCTGAGCTTTGAGGTCTCTTCCAACCTAAACCATTCTATGATTCTATATTTTGCAACTCTACACAGCTATATACAAGCTAAAAGTAATAGGGAAATACAAGACCACTCCTAGCAGGCAGAGGTTGTGAAAGTTGATGTTAGGTGGAAATTGTTTGCAGTGAGGGTGGTGAGACACTGGAACAGGTTGCCCAGGGAGGCTGTGGCTGCTCTCTCCCTGGAGGTGTTCAAGGCCAGGTTGGATGAGGTCTTGAGCATCCTGATCTAGTGGGAGGTGTCCTTGCCTATGGCACAGGGGGGTTGGAACTGGCTGAGCTTTGAGGTCTCTTCCAACCTAAACCATTCTATGTGGGTTGCTACTTAGGCAAGAAGAGCAGCTCAGGACAGTGAGACCACACTGGAACAAGGTTAAAGGAAGAAAGAAAAGAAGAAAAAAAAAAAAGAGGGAAGGAAAAAAAAAAAAAAGCTACATAATTGCTCCACACCAGAAGCCTCCTTGTGGAGCTCCTCCACAAGGAGTCTTCTGGTGTGGAGCTGCAGCTTGAGGCTCCTCCCTTAGTAAGGTGGACACCTGCTAGCGGCTGTCAGCCGCTCCGGCGCTGCTGAGCCCTGGCTTCTGGTACATCATCTCTCTGCTCCACAGCTTAATCTCCATCATCTCTCTCTCTCTCTCCCTCTTCCAGTAAATGCTCTGGAGATGAAATTAAAGCGCGTTACTTAACTGAACTGCACCATCCAGCCCCTGCTGTATTTTTAGCAGCCAGCCGAGCATTAGCCCTCGCTGCCTCGTTCGCACGTCCTCTTTTCTCTGCCACTAAGCATCTGCCACCAAGGACGCTTTAATCAAGTGACTAGAAAAGATCTGAAGCAGATTGTTGTGGGATTTTTGTGGTTGTGGTGTGTTGTTTTTGCCCCCCCCCCCTTTTGAAGCAGGTATTTTTTTCCTTTTCTTTTTTCTTTCTTGATCATTCAGCACAGGTGAAGGCATCGCCTCCCTTAGGGGTTAGGTTGCAGTGTCCTGTTGCAACCCTCTGTGGCACGACGCAAAGTGGGACGAGCTTGCACTGCACGAAGAGCCAAAGTCCACCCCTAGGCGGTGTTATCTCTGCAGAGCAGCCATCAAGACAATCTGCATTTGCTTCTCGGGCTATAACCAGGCCTTTCAAGTTGCACTCCTTCAGTGCAGTGTTCGCTGCTGCTTGTGCTAGCACGATAAGGATTTCAGCTATCAAAGGCAACACTCAATCTGGTCTTTCAAATCAGAGAATCAGCCATATACCATAGCAGCTCTGCTGTTGGAACATGAGCTCTTTAATCACTTCTTTTTTAGCTGCCACTGCTACTGTTCCCACCTGCAGCATAGCTCAGAAGAGGACTTAGCAACGCAAGAGAACGCTCTAAGGCTGACCAGCCTGTAAGGATAGGATAGGATAGGATAGGATAGGATAGGATAGGATAGGATAGGATAGGATAGGATAGGATAGGATAGGATAGGATAGGATAGGATAGGATTAGGATAGGATTAGGATAGGATAGGATAGGATTAGGATAGGATAAGATACGATGGGATGGGATGGGATAGCATGGGATAGGATAGGATAAGATACGATGGGATGGGATAGCATAGGATAGGATAGGATAAGATACGATGGGATGGGATAGCATAGGATAGGATAGGACAGGGTAGGATAGGATAGGATACGATGGGATGGGATGGGATGGGGTAGCATAGGGTAGGATAGGATAGGATAGGATAGGATAGGATAGGATAGGATAGGATAGGANTAGGATAGGACAGGGTAGGATAGGATAGGATACGATGGGATGGGATGGGATAGCATAGGATAGCATAGGATAGGATAGGATAAGATAGGATAGGATAAGATAGGATAGGATAAGATAGGATAGGATAAGATAGGATAGGATAAGATAGGATAGGATAAGATACGATGGGATGGGATGGGATGGGATGGGATAGCATAGGATAGGATTGGATAAGATACGATGGGATGGGATAGCATAGGATAGGATAGGATACGAGTAGAATATAATAGAACAAAACAGAACAGAATAGCATAGAACAGAAGAGACTAGAATAGCAAAGAACACAATAGAACAGCATACAACACAATAGAATAGAGCAGATTAGAATAGCATAGAACAGAAAAGAATAGCATAAAACAGAATAGCATAGAACAGAACAGAATAGAACAAATTAGAATAGCACAGAACAGAAGAGAATAGCATAGAACACAACAGAATAGCATAGAACAGAGAATGGAATAGAGTAGAATAGAACAGAATAGAATAGAGTATAACAGAACAGAACAGAACAAGCCAGGTGGGAAGAGACCTCCAAGCTCATCCAGTCCAACCTAGCACCCAGCCCTAGCTGATGGCACTAAGTGCTCCATCCAGGCTTTGTTTCAACACCTCCAGGGATGGTGACTCCACCACCTCTCCAGACAGCCCATTCCAATGCCAATCACTCTCTCTGGCAAAAACTTCCTCCTAACATCCAGCCTAGACCTCTCCTGGCAAACTTGAGACTGTGTCCCCTCCTTCTGTCGCTGGTTGCCTGGGAGAAGAGCCCAACCACACCTGGCTACGACCTCCCTTTAGGTACTTGTAGACAGCAATGAGGTCAGCCCTCAGCCTCCTCTACTAGTCTGCTACTCTGCTGCTTCTCATCAGGATTCCTTCACCAAAGGTTACTCAGTCATTCAGGATAATCTCACAGGTAAATAATGCTAAAAGAGAATGGAGAAAGCAGATCTGACAGTACAAATGCTGAAGGATTATCTGTGCTTTCCTTCTCTCTCCTTTTTTTTTTCTTTGGGGGGTGGGGGAGAGGGGGCCTTACATCAGCAGAGACAGGGCAGCTTTCTCAAGGTGCCTGAAAATCCCCTTTTAGTGAAGGCTTCTGCTGTTTTTCCACCTCTAGCAAGTTCCCTGCACTTTTTTTTCCCCAACGCTGCAAGTTTCCAAGCTGCAGGAAAACTGCAAGCTGTGAGGGCAGCTTCTTGGAAGTCCCTGGGAGGACATCCAGACCACCAAGATGACAGTGCCTGGGTTTGAATTTATTGTAGCTGTCTGCAAAGCCACACAGCCCTGCCCCTGAACAAAAGGTTCAATTGAGCAAGAGTCACGCGTCCTCATGCCAGCACACCCAAAGCAACAGATGAAGATCATGACCCATTTCTGACGTTTGTAACCTTCCAGCAGCACAGACAGGCAAGGCAAATGTGCTGATGGGCTCCAGTGCACTTTACAGGGCTAGCAAAGCAGATAGGACTCAGGCTGAAACACTTCTGCCATGCCAAGAGCTCTCTGCCTGCCTAGTGGTTCTAACTCGTAATAACTCTTCTTCAGAGAGTCTTTCCCAAACAGCAGATACCTGAGTTGTGATTCAAGCACTCAAGCACCACTCCCTTCATCATTAGGGGTCAACTGAAGAGTGCACAGGCTCCTGGCAAGAACTACCAACAGTGCTATGGCTAAGGATGGTTTCCACAAGTAGAACCATAGCATCACTCAGGGTTGGAAGAGACCACAAGGATCACCCAGTTCCAACCCCCCTGCCATGCCCAGGGACACCCTACCCTAGAGTAGGCTGCCCACAGCCTCTGCCAGCCTGGCCAAAAACACCTCCAGGGATGTGGCCCCAAACACCTCCCTGGGCAACCCATTCCAGCCTCTCACCACTCTCATGCTCAACAACTTCCTCCTCACATCCAATCTGCATCTCCCCACCTCCAGCTTTGCTCCATTCCCCCTAGCCCTGGCACTACATGAGAGTCTAAAAAGTCCCTCCCCAGCTTTTTGTAGGTCCCCTTCAGATCTTGCAAGGCCACAAGAAGGTCACCTGGGAGCCTCCTCTTCTCCAAACTGCACAGCCCCAACTCTTTCAGTCTGTCCTCATAGCAGAGGTGCTGCAGCCCTCTGAGCATCCTCGGGGCCCTTCTCTGGACACACTCCAGCATCTCCACATCCCTCTTGTAATAGGGGCTCCAGAACTGGATATGAAGCAGTCCTCCTAAGAAATGCTGCCTAATTCTAAGGGTAGAGTGTCCCTGCCCATGGTAGGCAGTTTGGAACTAGATGATCCTTGTGGTCCCTTCCAATCCTGACTGATTCTATGATTCTGTGATTCTCTATGATTCTTCACTGCTCAAACAAAAGACATTTATGTTAAGAAAGTTTCTGCAGTGTTTTCTAAGCTCTGCTTCTTTGTACTGTGACTTTGCAGCTTTAGTTTACTTAAAGCATCAAATGTACAAGGGGGACAACAGGCTCAGATATGGGAAGTGCCCAGTAGGAGTAGCCAGCTCCTCATCTACATAAAGTTTCCTACAGCTTGGTGGCACTCACAGCCATCCACAGAGTTTCTGCTGTCACTCCATTCTGCTCTCAGTCCCGTGAAAGCAAACACAGAGGTTATTAGAGGAAGAAATGCACCTTACAGATCCAGAGCAGTGTTCAAAGTTCTCATCCAAACTCCACAGTCTAGACCAATTAGTGCTGCAAGTGATCACAGGCTCACAGGATGTCAGGAGGATGTTGGAAGGGACCCGAAGAGGTCATTGAGTCCAACACCACTGCCAGAGCAGTACGAGACAGGTGACAACAGAACACACTCAGACAGGCCTTGAAAGACTCCAGAGAAGGAGACTCCATAACCTCTCTGGGCAGTCTGTGCCAGTGTTCCAGGACCTTTCAAATCAAGAATTTCCCCTTGTGTTGAGCTGGAACCTCCTGTGCTGCAGCTTCCATCCATTGCTCCTTGTCCTGTCCAGACCATCCTGACCCCCAGCCCTCAGATATTTATAACCATTTATTAAATCCCTCTCAGCCTCTCATCCCCAGAACTCTTGGGGGTCAGGAGTGGGGGGACAGGCTCTGCTCACTTGCTCCCTGGGACAGGACAAGGAGCAATGGATGGAAGCTACAGCACAGGAGGTTGCAGCTGAACACAAGGGGGAACTTCTTTACTTCCTTGAGGACAAGTGAGCCAACTATAGGTAGCTCTAACAGCTTGTGGCAGGGCAGGGCAGTGCCCCACCGGAGGTTTGAATGAGGTGTGAACTTTGGCAGGGCACACCCAGTCCACTGCCCCACCAGAGGTGTGAATGGGGCAGGAAACAGTCTTCCTCCCTCCCCACCTCTGTCACCGGAGGCTTAGTACAATAGGTGTGAAGTGTCCTCTCCCACCCTCCCTGGGCTTGAACAGGGAGACAACAAATCACCTCAGTATATATATGGCAGCTGAACAGATTGGAGCAGGACTTGCTTGGACTTGCAAGGACTTGTTTAGACCTTCACTGGGACCTGCACTGGGACCTGCACCCAGACCTGAACACGGACCTGGAGACACAAACCTCGCACGGACTTTGAGCCGGACCTTGAGGATCATCCTGGCTTCCTGCTGCAGGACCTGCCTCTAACGGTGAACTGCAGCCATTGGTGGGAACACTGCAGAGCACCCCTGGCTTTCCCCTGCCTTGCTTCGCGATCCTGGCTCCATGAAAGCTGTGCCTGCAGTGATCTTGGACTCTGGCAGGCACTGGACTCTGGACACTGCCGTGAAAGAGACAGTCTGCCATCTGTAAGTAGGGCAAAGCTGTTTCATGCCCAAACCTTTCAATTTTTCTGATTTTTCCTGAATTACAAGAAAAGGCATCCTTGTGAAGACTTTTCCCGACTGAATTAGAACCCAAACTTAAACTAATCTACACACAGATTGTGGGTGGGGCTTTTGGATATTATAAAAGCTACATAACTTATCATTTCAGCCTCTTCCATCGCCCCCAATCAATGCACAGCTGTCCTGCAACAAGCAGATAGCTTTAACGGAGAATCTTCATTGACTCAACATTCTCCAAAGGAAGAAGAAGGAAAAAAAAGAAAAAAAACAACAACAAAATCACAAAAGCTCAGCACTTTGCATTTCAATAGTAACAGATTACATGTTAAAGTTGCAAGCTGCCCCAGGAAAATCCAATACAAAGTGTAAATCCTGAGCTTTGCACAAACTGTCACTTAAAAAAAAAATCTGCTTGCTAAAAGCAAGTCTGTCAAGTAGCTCTTCATGCTTGGAAGGTTTTGGCTTGATTTTCTTTTGTTTTGTAACTAGTAGCTCACAGCCTCAGTGTGCCAAGTGACCACTGGTGTTGCACAGCCTTCTTCCCACTTGTTTTGCTAATGCCTGCTGGGCACATCCAAGAGTGTTCCATGAGGTGCATCTGAACGTACATCACAGAGCTTCAGCATGGTTAGCAGAAGCAGATCATTTACATCACAGGATCACACAGAATGTCAGAGTTAGAAAGGATTCAAGGAGATCAAGCAAGTCCAACCCCCCTGCCACAGCAGAACCAGACAATCTAGCTCAGGGCACACAGCAACACATCCAGACAGGCCTGGAAATCTCCAGAGAAGAAGACTCCACAACCTCTCTGGGGAGCCTGTGCCACTGCTCTGGGACCCTTCCAGTCAAGAAGTTCCCCCTTGTGTTGAGCTGGAGCCTCCTGTGCTGTAGCTTACATCCATTTTTTCTTGTCCTATCACAGGGAGTAGTGAGCAAAGCCTGTTCCCCCCTCCTGACCCCCAGCCCTCAGGTATTTTTAAACATTTATTAAATCCTCTCTCAGTCTTCTCTTCTCCAGACTAAGCAGTCCCAGGTCCCTCAGCCTCTCCTCATCAGGCAGTGCTCCAGTCCCATAATCATCCTCGTAGCCCTTTCTTGGACCCTCTCCAGCAGCTCCCTGTCCCTCTTACACTGGGGAGCCCAAAACAGAAGGCAGTTCTCAAGATGAGGTCTCAGCAGGGCAGAGCAGAGGCAGAGGAGAACCATCCCGGATCTGCTGGACACACTCTTCTTGGATCCCATTGGCCTTCTTGGCCACAAGGGCACATTGCTGTGCCATGGATGTTCTCCACCAGCACTCCCAGGTCCCTCTCCACAGGGCTGCTCTCCAGCAGTCACCTCCCAACCTCTACTGCTGCAGTTTATTTTTCCTCCCCAGACTGCAGGACTCTGCACTTGTCGTTGCTGAACTTCATTTGTCTCTGCCTCAGCTACAGCTGATTGAGAAGGACCTAATGCAATAGCATAAAATTCATTGTGGAAGTTTTAATTAAAATTAAAAATTAATTTAAAAACAAACGAACAATTAAAAAAAAAACCAAACAAAAAAAACCCAAAACATCCAAAACTTTCTTTACTTGCACTGAAGTGTCAGTTTTTCAAAATCCAAAATAATAGTCTGTCACTCTTCTACACTAATAGAATCAGTCAGGGTTGGAAGGGAGCACAAGGATCAGCCAGTTCCAACCCCCCTGCCATGCCCAGGGACACCCTACCCTAGAGCAGGCTGCTCACAGCCTCTGCCAGCCTGGCCACAAACACCTACAGGGATCTGGCCCCAAACACCTCCCTGGGCAACCCATTCCAGGCTCTCACCAAATAGAATCATAGAATCAGTCAGGGTTGGAAGCAACCACAAGGATCAGCCAGCTCCAACTCCCCTGCCATGGGCAGGGACACCCTACCCTAGACCTGTGCAATATGATAAAGTCTCTAATAAATGTCATAGAATCCTAGAGGCATAGAATCAGTCAGGGTTGGAAGGGACCACAAGGATCAGCCAGTTCCAACCCCCCTGCCATGCCCAGGGACACCCTACCCTAGATCAGGCTGCCCACAGCCTCTGCCAGCCTGGCTGCAAACAAGCCTCCAGAACTCCTTGAAGGAGGCTGCCAGCATCACTTTGGCAGGAACCCCCTCCTGAGCCGTGCTGAGGTATTCAGCATTCTGGGGAATTTGCCAGCCTGACAGTATTTGCTGTATGCCTAATATGCATTAATGAAGCACAAATAGGCAACCATTGTGCTCATAACCAAGCTCTTTATTAGCCCCTCCGGCACGAGGGGCTGCCAGGTTCTTCCACTTGCCAGAATTATGTTAAAAAAAAATGAAAAGCCAAAAAAAACCTGAGTCAGTGTGTGTGTGTGTGTGTGTAGGAGCATCAAGACCTGCAGGCAGCCTGTAGCCTCGTTGGAAGGCATCGTTTGACGTTCAGCTGGCAAGGCACAAGCAGGCTCCCCAACCACTGGTGGTTCCCCAGGGCTTCTCTTTCAACTGCAGGAGCTAGAGATCTCCAAATGTGCACGCTGGCCCTACCAGCAGGCAAGCCAAAAAAAACATCTTAAAATAGCAGCAAAGCCTGAGAGCTTTGCTGGGTGCTTGTGCTCCACCTTTGATTGCCCTGTTAATTCTTTCCCAAAGCAGAAAGCAAAAACGGCGATTTTCAATGCCTGGGATTAAAATATCAATGCTAGCCTGGCATGAAAGGTCCTTTAATGCCAATAACCTGGCCCTTTTCACGTGCAGGATTCCTGAAAGCTGATCAATTTGGTACAAATCCAGCCTGGAAAGGCCAAGCCAAGCCAATCCTTCAGTCAATGCTGTGCTATCCAGCCCACATCTCCGAGGAAGAAAGATGCACCTGAAAATCACCAAGAGTTCTGTGGGAACATGGAGAGAACTTTCAAAACAGCTCTGGAGCCTCTATTGCAAGAGGGATGTGGACATGCTGGAGAGTGTCCAGAGAAGTGCACTTGCAGCCCAGAAAGCCAAGCAGAGCCTGGGCTGCATCAGGAGAAGTGTGGCCAGCAGGTGGAGGGAGGTGATTCTCCCCCTCTACTCTGCACTGGTGAGACTCTACCTGGAGTACTGCATCCAGTTCTGGAGCCCCTGGGACAAGAGGGATGTGGACATGTTGGAGGATCATCTAGTTCCAACCCCCCTGCCATGCCCAGGGACACCCTACCCTAGATCAGCCTGCCCACAGCCTCTGCCAGCCTGGCCAAAAACACCTCCAGGGATGTGGCCACAAACACCTCCCTGGGCAACCCATTCCAGGCTCTCACCACTCTCATGCTCAACAACTTTCTCCTCACATCCAGTCTGAATCTCCTCACCTCCAGCTTTGCTCCATTCCCCCTAGTCCTCTCACTATCTAAGAGCCTAAAAAGTCCCTCCCCAGTTTTTCTGTAGGCCCTTCAGATCCTGGAAGGCCACAAGAAGGTCACCTGGGAGCCTCCTCTTCTCCAGACTGCACAGCCCCAACTCTTTCAGTCTGTCTTCATAGCAGAGGTGCTGCAGCCCTCTGAGCATCCTCGTGGCCCTTCTCTGGACACACTCCAGCATCTCCACATCCCTCTTGTCCCAGGGGCTCCAGAACTGGATGCAGTACTCCAGGTGGGGTCTCCCCAGTGCAGAGTAGAGGGGGAGAATCACCTCCCTGGCCCTGCTGGCCACCCTACAGAATTATTGCTGATGTAGCTGTCATTGGCTATAACAAAGGCAATTTTACAAAGCATAGAGCTGTACTTCTTGCTAACACTGCAGCCTCAAGCTGAACATCTTTAATAGGAGTGTGAACAGCCAAGTTGAGTGCACCTTCAGTAAGCTTCCTGCCAACACCAAGCTGTATGGGTGATCAACAAAACTGGAGGGAAGGGGCAAGGCTTGAGAGGTGGACTTGGACAAACCTTGTGAAAGTTAACAAAGCCAAATGCAAGGTCCTGCACCTGGGTTGAGACTGTCTCAAGCATGAATACAAGCTGGGTAGAGAATGGGCTGACAGACCTGTGGAGAAGGACCTGAGGTGCTGGTTGACAAGAAGCTCAACATCACAGGATTACAGGATCAGGCTCACAGGATGTCAGGGGTTGGAAGGGACCCAAAGAGAAAATCGAGTCCAATCCCCCTGCCATAGCAGGACCAGACAATCTAGCTCAGGGCACACAGGAAGAGAGGAAAAACCAAAACATAACCAAAAAGAGTACTTCATTAGACTCTCCAGCTTATTTAGCTTAACCTCCTTTCAACCTCTTGCCACACCAGACAGGCACCGTAGGCAAATTTGAAAGACCTGCTGATGAGAGCTTCCAAGATTGAGCAGGGGTGAAAAAGAGATGTCCAGAGCTCTCCAACACAAACCTCCCTTTTGACAGAGGGCACAAGAGCTGTGAATGGGCTGCAAAGATACTCCTCAAAACAGTTACAAGGACTGTGGCTAGTTACAGGCTCAGAGGATGTCAGGGGTTGGAAGGTACCTAAAGAGATCATTGAGTCCAAAACCCTGCCATACCAGGACCAGACAATCCAGCTCAGATCTAGCTCAGTTAATCACAGGATGTTAGGGGAGAGAAGGGACCCAAAGTGCTCATCGAGTCCAACCCCCCTGCCAACTAGAATCTATTCTACTTGGCTGCTTTAGTGATCTGCTTACAAAAAGGATAAAGGATCGCAGGATGTCAGGGATTGGAAGGGACCCAAAGAGATCATCCAGTCCAACCCTCCTGCCACAGCAGGGCCAGACAATCTAGCTCAGGGCACACAGGAACACATCCAGACAGGCCTGCAAAGGCTCCAGAGAAGGAGGCTCCACAACTTCTCTGGGAGCCTGTGCCAGTGCTCTGGGACCCTTACAGTCAAGAAGTTCCCTCTTGTGTTGAGCTGCAACCTCCTGTGCTGCAGCTTCCATCCACTGCTCCTTGTCCCATCCCAGGGAGCAGTGAGCAGAGCCTGTCCCCCCACTCCTGACTGCCAGATATTTATAAACATTGATTAAATCCCCTCTCAGTCTTCTCCAGACTAAGCAGCCTCAGCTACTCCTTAAAACAATTACAAGCATTTAGATTAGTCAAAGACTCACAGGATGTCAGGGTTTGGAAGAGACCCAAAGAGATCACACTGAGTTCAACCCCCCTGCCACAGCAGGACCAGACAATTTAGCTCAGGGCACACAGGAACACATCCTGACAGGTCTTGAAAGCCTTCAGAGAAGGAGACTCCACAACCTCTCTGGGCAGCCTGTGCCAGTTCTCTGGGACCCTTCCAGTCAAGAATCATGGAATCTCAGAATGGCTTAGGTTGGTTAGAATGGATCAGGTTGGTTAGAATGGAATCTTAGAATGGTTTAGGTTGGTTAGAATGGAATCTAAGAATGGTTTAGGTTGGTTAGAACGGAATCTTAGAATGGTTTAGGTTGGTTAGAATGGAATCTAAGAATGGTTTAGGTTGGTTAGAACGGAATCTTAGAATGGTTTAGGTTGGTTAGAATGGAATCTTAGAATGGTTTAGGTTGGTTAGAATGGAATCTTAGAATGGCTTAGAATCTTAGAACAGTTTATAATGGTTTCAGTTGGAAGGGACCTCAAAGTTCCAACCCCCTGCCATAGCCAGGGACACCTCCCACTAGAACAGGTCCCATCACAGGGAGCAAGTGAGCAGAGCCTGTTTGTGTCCCCCGCCACTTCTTGACCCCCAGCCCTCTGATGTTTATAAACATTGATTAAATCCCCTCTCAGTCTTCTCTTCTCCAGAGTAAAAAGCCCCAGCTTTATTTTCTCTCTCCCGTCCAGCAGAGGAGGAAAGTCATAGGGCAGCTTTGGTCGGCAAGTGGCACCCAAAGTAGCAATCAGCATCAGCTCTATCCAAAAAAAAAGAGATTTGCAGTTGGGCAGGCAGGGAAACAGATTTCCTCACTTCACATGGGATGCAAGACGCCTGCTGGAGGCATTCGCCGATATTCTCACTGCTTTCTGCTCCGCCACAGTGCCTCGCCCCCCCCTGCACCACCCAAACTGTTAAAACAGGAGCATCGTCAACAAAAGCTGTTGACTGACTCCATATTTCACAAATCTGAGAGCATTCTGCCTTGGCAGGAGCTGCATCCCAGCTAAACTGCTTCACACAGCATGCAGAAGAGCCACGCAACGCAGGGATGGCGCCAAAGGTTCTTCCACTCGGCTATGAGGACAGCCTGAAAGAGTTGGGGCTGTGCAGGCTGGAGAAGAGGAGGCTCCCAGGTGACCTTCTTGTGGCCTTCCAGGATCTGAAGGGGGCCTACAGAAAAGCTGGGGAGGGACTTTTTAGGCTATGAGGTAGTGAGGGGACTAGGGGGAATGGAGCAAAGCTGGAGGTGGGGAGATTGAGAGTGGATGTGAGGAGGAAGTTGTTGAGCATGAGAGTAGTGAGAGGCTGGAATGGGTTGCCCAGGGAGGTGGTTGTGGCCACATGGCTGGAGGTGTTTGCAGCCAAAGTGATACTGGCACCTTCCTTGAAGATCTTCTTGAGGCTTGTTTGCAGCCAGGCTGGCAGAGGTTGTGGGCAGGCTGATCTAGGGTAGGGTATCCCTGGGTATGGCAGGGGGCTTGAAAGTAGCTGATCCTTGTGGCCCCTTCCAACCCTGACTGATTCTATGCCCAAAGACTCTGAAGCCTCTGTTTCTCCTAACTGGGTTTGAGGTTCATGTTCTTTTGTTTATTTGGGGGATTTTTGGGTGTACATATCCTCTTCCTGTCTCCTATATTTATCAGGTTCTCCTATTTTTGTAACATGTCACATTAGGCTGCTAAAAAAGATAAAAAACTGTGTCGGTTCCTAAGTGTTATTGGTGTCTCATTCTGGGAACAGCTGTACCAGACCTTTCCCATTGACCCTGACCTCACTATGTTGAAATAGCAGGAAATCACAGGAATTTGTTGTCTACAGGAGCACAGAAACAGTGATATGAGATGCCAAGGGAGGTTGGTGGAGTCACCCACCCTGGATGTGTCTAAGGGATGTGGTGCTTAGGGATATGGTTTAAGGTGAATCATGTAGAGCAGGTTTATAGGTTGGAGTTGGTGATGCTGAGGAGCTTTTCCCACCTGGATGTTTCTGTGATTCTGTTTTGGTGGGGTTTTTTCTCGCTTGGTTTGTGTGCAGTTTGGTTTGGGTTTTGATGTTTCATTAAAAAAAAAAAAAAAAAAAAAAAGAGCCCCTCAAGCAATTAAAAAAATAAATTACAACCGAATCTGGCAACTACAGCACCATGATCAGCAATGTACAACTGCACCAACTGCACTGCAACCAGCAGTGGCCAACTGCACCACCATCAGCAATGACCAACTGCACCGCGACCAGCAATGCCCAACTGCACCGCAACCAGCAATGGCCAACTGCACCGCAACCAGCAATGGCCAACTGCACCACCATCAGCAATG
>VWZI01022728.1:0-38281 GCA_013396835.1 Psilopogon haemacephalus
CCTCTCAGAAGCGAATCACCTACAACTATGACTCTGTGTTTTTTCAGCATATTGACAGGACTGAGCAAGGGGGCAAAGGGAGAGAGCCCATTGAGGAACTGAGCAATGCAGTTGCAGCTGCATTCAGCAAGTTAATATGGAAAAGACATGTTACAGCTCAGTACCAGGCTGCTGAGAATTTGCTGGTCTCAAAGGACAAGATCTTTTCCTCCTTGCCTCTTCCCTTGCTATTACTTTTCCTCTTCCCCACTCCAAACCATGAACTCCTTCTCTGGATGTTGGTCAGCCCCTGTGTGAACTTCCTGCATCTACCTCAGAGCAGATTGTCTGAAACGCAGAGAGTGAATGCATGCACATAAGCTGTGTGACAGTAACATGCACAAAGGAAAGCAGAACCATGAAACTCTTTTGCATCTCTTCGGTGGGGGGGAGGGGGTGGGAGGGAAGTAACCCAAAAACCCCTGGGTTGAGATGACAGTTTAATGAAAACAATACAGTGCACAATTACCTTATCTGTTTCATGGAAAAGAAAAAGAAGCAGCAGCAATAACCAGCAATAAAACCACAACTTCCAAACCCCCCAGCCTGCAGCCAGCTCAGCAGAAAGACTAACACCTCAAAAACAGAAACTGGAAGCAGCAACTGGAAATAGGAAGCCTCTCATGTTGCAGTCTGAACTTCAAGATCCATGACACTTTTTTCCAGCCAGCACTTTGATTTTAAAGAGAGCATTGTGCCATCACAGTATTGAATATTCACCAGCAGATTTGATTGGCTGAACCCACAACATTAATATACCCTATAATTTAGAGACATTAGTAATTAATAAATAAGCACAGTATTTGAGTTGCTGACTATAAACCAAGCAGAATGTTATTGTTTTAAAACCAATAACCCTATTTAAATACTTGGAAGATACTTAGAAGTTGGGAAGGTTTAAATTATTAGCTCAGTCAGATTCCATTCAGTGGGTCAATAAAAATATTTGGTGAAAATGATTCCTTTTCTTCAGAAGAAGCCCAAAAGGAGAGAAAGAAAGATGCTTGTATACCATCCTGCAGCATTGAAATACACATTCACTATCTTGTAGCTTTAGAGTGCGGGCATGCTTGCCAATATAGAAATATAACATAAAATGATCTGTTTTACCCAAATATTTATGACTTAATTGCTTATTTGTTTAAATACAAGCCTCTTTCAAAAATTTATGAAACTTTAATGAGGTCAGAAAGCAGTAGAGTAAGACTTGTGAAACAAACCCTATGCTTATCTCCAGGGTAGCACGTGAGAAAATGTCCCATGATTACTACATGACATGAAAATGGAGAACAGCTTCTCATACAATTAACCTCTTAGCCACATAGGGAAGTTATTTCTTAAAAAGCAAGTGGTGTATTCTTGTACACCTTGCAAACTTTATTCCAATCAGTACTTCCTCAAAAGTGCTAAACACACAAAGAACAGTTAAAATTATTTTTTCTCCTCAAAATAAGTATTAGAAATACCAAAATATATTCATAGTCTGCACATAAGTTTTCTTCATTTATAAGAAATGACAAGAACAGGCAATATGTTCAAAATACTAATAAAAGAGTAGAAAACAGAACAGTAATATGGGAGAAGTTAAGGGATGAAAATTCTAGAGGTAACAAAGTTAGCTTAGTCAACACATCAGACGCTTTTTTTGTGCTCTTAACTGAGTCTTCTGTTACATGCGAAGTACTGTGAATGTATGGAATGGATTATAGGAGTAAGACTTAACAAAATTTATCTCCTACTGAGCTACCTAATAGCCTTATGAAAGGATATACTTTTATTTCTAATTTAATGGCAGCATTCTAACTTTATGAAGCATATACACTACAGTTTTTGCTGTAGACAGTTGTGCAAACAAATCAGAGGAAGCTTTGCCAATTAATATGTTATTGATGTTCCATTGCAATATCAAATATTTTCAGCACTTTTGCTAATTTAAAACTCCAGTGAAATACTGCAACTCTTCTGTTCCCTTCCAAGGTGTTTTCTCCTCATAGCCACTTCTTTTAGGAAGAAAAACAATCTCCCCAAAACAAACAAACAAAACCCCCCAGAAACACAAATTCCATTTATAAATCTTTAAAAATAACTCATTGTGGGGAGATCAATCAAGCAAAGTTTTAGACCTGAAGTATAAGTGATGGCAATGTATAAATACTGTCTGAAGACAGAAAAGATTTAAAACATTCTAAAATTCTCAGCTACGTTACCTTTATGTGCTGCAGCACAGTATTTCTTTTTCATATTCTCTAAATCCTCTTCTGCCTTATGTATTTTGGCAGTGCTAGCCATTGATCATCTTAGTTGTGAACTCCAAGTAGGGTCAGAAAGAATAGCTCTGCTATCCTATTTGTCTATTCTTCTAGGAAAATAAGCACAAGGCTTTTGTCTAATATGATGGCACACTTTGAGCATTTGATTTGAGCATAGACAAATTATTTGTCTACACTGAATGGATTCCTAGTTTAAAAATCAGATTCTCTTATATCTTATTCAGTAAATATTCTCAGTTAATACTGTAGTCCAATAAGAATTATGGAATAAACTCCAGCATCATCTAGATAATACATTGCATAATTTTGTTACTTTCCTTGATCTTGCCATTTATCTCTAGCTCTTCCACATTTTTTATATAACTTGAACAGTAACATGCCACTTACTTGACAGAACATTTTATAACCACCTCTTATCTCAAATTATATATTTTCACAAAGTCCATTTTTAAGGCATCTAAAACCGGTGCTGTAAGTCAGATGTTGACATGATAACCAAAAGATGCCTCTAGGATTAGAAAAAAAAAATATTATCAGGAATTAAATTTCTGAATGTAGTGATTATTTTATTAGTATAAAATACTGCAATTTTACAGAAAGGATTTACATTATCTGCTTAAAGCTTTTGTGTATCCAGCAGTATACAATCTACCTGAATGTACTGCCCTGTAGTTGTACTTAACGTCTCTCATTTTGAATTGTATTTACTTAATACAACTTTCGTCAGACCTTCTATAAATTCTTTACTCTGCATGTAGCATTTATGTCTTCTGCACAAGATATAGAGCTATGTTAAACATGGCTATGTTCTAAATAGATGAAGAGAAAGACAACTCTCATAATACACATTGTGATCCAGAAAGTCAGGTATAGGATAATATAGTATAAAATTTTACATAAGAAAATGAACTGCAATAAGAAACATAAGTAAAATGACAATTTCACAAATTAAGTGAAGGTAGACTTTTCTTCACTGGACTATAAATTACAGAAAGGTTTAACTGACCACATTGGCAAATAATGTTACCCCAAATCACCTTTTAAAATAAATCTAAGTCTGAAGAACAGTTTGTTCATCACAATGCTTATAGCATCTCAGTGCTCTGACATAAGACAGTTAGAAATTAAAACACAGGTAGAATGTATCTGTCCCAAACAAATTATTTCAGAAGGAATTTTGTGTCTTGAAAGAAAATTCACAAACCAAAACTATAATTGCTCGAAGAGATATGTTATGAACAGGGCGAAGGCTGTAATAAATTAAAGTAACTAAATATATAAGCAGTGTGGTGGTTTGGGAGTTCCCCACCCCACCCTCTCACTCTGAAATTGCCCAGGATAGACTCAGCCAGCTGGAAGTTAAGGAAAGAAGCTTTATATTACAGCTTCTCTCAATATACAAGCAGATATTTACAATGTATTACAGATATTTACAGATATATACAATAACAAGGTAATACAGAAACACTACACCTCCTCCCAGAGATCAGAGTCGCTAAGAGGGGTTTCTAACCACCCTACCACCGTCCCTCCACTTACCAATCTTATCCCACTATGTCTTACATGCCAGGTAAGCAAGGTAGATTGGCCAGGGGGGTTAGTAGCAGAAAACTGGTTAGTGAAGTTACACAGATCCAGTTAATAAGGCAAGAAGAGAGAGATGCAGCAGCGAGCATAGCTCAAACAACTGTCTTATCTTTGTTTGGCTTCTAACTTTTATACTTCTTTTTTTTTTTTTTTTTTTTTTTTTCAGTAAACCTTAAGTGAAGTAGAATCATCATTGTTTTCCTTTCTCAGTCTATAATCTAATTTCTCATTAAAATCCTTCAATTAGTTCAAATCAGCACAAGCTCGTTCATCCTAATGGCCATAAACCTAATATTTGGGTTTGTGCAAAGGTGGCATACTTGTTCTCTAATTGTGCCATGGTGTCTGTTGTTCTATAACACATTTGAAAACAAATGAAAAAACATCACTATTATCCAACAATGTAAGCAGCACAATAGATTAAATAAAATCCAAAAGTATTCAGTCAGCCAAACTTCAAAATAAAAATACTCAGAATCAAGAGAAATAATAATTAATCATGTAAAATTATTTTTTCTTCTTTTGTCCATTAGGCTAAAGGCCCTTTTAATGGTGTGACAAAAAAGGAGCAATATGAAACAGTTGTAAAACCGGTGAGCTTACAAGTCTAGTAAAAAGGTTCGTATAAGATTGATGATTCACTGAAAAGCACCTTGTGCAATTTGGAGAACCATGATTGAAACACAAAGAGGTACTGCTAAATAAGTGTGGTCTTCCTATCAAGCTAATCAGAATTAGGCTAATTAAGTGCACACTGTGAAAGCAAATAACAATAAATAAAATCATATCTTAGCCATAAGGAACTACATTCTTAACATGAAATAAGTCAAAGGGCAAAATAATTTGAAACTACAGTCAGGCCAAAGGTTCATCTAACATCTTTAGTCCAACACAGGTTAAAAGCAGACAGAAGATGGGATTATCCCCTCTGCAGACACACTTGTGTTATATATAAGCTCTTTAGAAATGCATATGTACACAGATATGTACACACACAAAAAGTAGGACAATGGGGGATGCAAAAAACATTCCATTCAAGAACATATGTAGTCTATCAATTGTTGAGAATCTGTATCTCTCAAAAATAACTTCATTCTCCTTTCCTCTTTCTGGAATAGCTTTGTACTAATATTGCTGAAACTAAGACATGAAGTTCTGATCACACAGAAATCAGTAATTTGCAAAACTCTCTTAAACTAAACTACTTGAATTTTTACTTACATATGCATGTTGCACACTTGTTTTAGGTTATGTGCAATTTCCCTTCAAAATTCATAGAAGTAGAGTTTACAATAGCCTTAGAAAAGTTACTGCATATGCAGCAATGGCTACCATGAAAGTCACCATTTCATACTTCTTCGTGGCTTTGAGAAGATGAGTAGTAAATTTCTCTTTATAAAACCTTTACACTGAACCCCAGAATGTAAAACATTTTATTACAAGATCTATCTCATTCCCTACAAGTATGTTTGGGAATGATTTGTCAATGAAAATGAGAATGATCCCATGCTTCCTTCGGATGTTATCAATAAATTACTGCAAATTAGCTACCAAATAAGCCCTGTGTTGTTGTTGCTAAATGTTTCATTTCCATAAGCTCTTTAGCCAGTCACCACATTATCCCACTGAACTACTGAAACATGGAATTATCTAGTATTAAAGGTGAGGTATATGTTTGTAGAGCCTATTGAATGCTTTAAAAAATAAAGACCTAAGCTTTTCATTATTGAAATGCAGTTTCTCTCTTTAAACTCTTCTTAAAAAGCTAAGATTTTAATATTAACAGGATTTACACATGGAAGAATAATAGAAGTATGGGTCTTAGAACAAAAAGATTTGCCATGTATTACAGAGATCTCTAATACTGGAGCTTTTCTGAAAGGGTTGATTAATCATACTGTTTAAAGGTTGTGACACATTTATGCTCAAACTAATACAGGCAAAGCTAGTAATTCACAGTTATAAACCGGTGCAATAGATAACTCACATGTTTGGCACACTTGATTTTAAATTCTGGACATTTTTGGAGCCTGCACATTGCTCTTTGGTTGAGACCAGTTAATTAGCACATCTTAAATCTTTAGTGATTTGTGTATTAACTTTAAAAAGAAAAAAAAAACCCACTACTTTGTTGTTATTTGGATTTGCTTTGAAAAGCTGTCATTTAGGCTGACTCAGAAAAATTGTAAACTGTAAAGAGTTAGGATAATTCATATTGTATTTCTCCTTAGTCAAGACCATAAAACTTTAGACTCACTAAAAAAAAACACCAAAAAACCAAAACAAAACACCAAACTTCAAAGCATTTATTTAAAACTCAAAAATAGGTGTTGACCATAAATACACTGAAAATGTCAACCTAATTTAAAAATAAATACTTAAATAGGTTTTAGTGAATTTTGAACACAGATCTTCAACCTTTATAGACCAAAAGTATTCAAAGCAGATTTATTCAAGGCAAAGCAGTATGAAGATTTGCATACGAAGACACTGTATACTGCTGCCACCACACTGTAGAACCCTTGGAGTACAGTTGTGCTGACTGTGGGCAAAGAAAAGTTCATACTAGCATATGCCAAGTAAAAGCTTGGTATGCCACAATTTACACTGAGAAACAGGTTTGCAGCAGCTCACTCAGGAGAACTGCAGTGACGAGGGCAGATGTTGATCAGGTAGAATTTATGCTAATCCACAAGTGTTCCTCCTGCCCACCTTATGCACAGTTTGTGTAGGAAAGAAATCCACATAAGCAGAATCTATGACCAAGATCTTGTGCTGACAGCTATGTCCTGGGGTCAGACTGGCCATATCTTGAGCCCTACTAACATAGACCACTTCGTAAGTCTTTCTGCAAAAGTGGAAGGAATAGATCCCACACAAGCAGAGAGGGCCAGTGCTCCATCAGACATCCTTTATAGTGTCTGATACAGAAGACACCTTGAAGAGAAACTGAAGGACTAAAACCTTCATCGCTCTACACAGAAGCTAGAAAGGACACAGACTTAAGGAGTCAGAAGAGAACACTTCTAAGAAAAAATGCTTTTTTTCCAAAATACACGAGTAAGGTCAGAGAAAGCAATTGTATGTTCTTTGCACAACCACTAAGAGCACAAGTAAGAGGGATAAGTGGAAAGTGAGATTCAAAGCCTAAGGTAATTTATAGTTAGCTCAGTTAGGAATATTCAATTAAAGCCTTTGAAATGCAGTGTAGGCAGCAATGAAGTGTTTGGCTTCTCTCCAAAAGTAGCTGCACTCAGACCCAGGACCCAGATGGCCTCAGGAGGAGGTAGGGGAATTAATGGCATTACTACAATCTCCTCACCTGGTCAAAAGTTAGTGCTTCTGCTTGACATAACAAATTATTCACTATTTAGGTTACTCTTGAGGCACATTTGTAAATGGCAATATTGAATCTCCCTTATGCTCCGTTCAATACTCTACATTTGACATAACAGCAGTCATGATAAAAATATGTGGCCTGAGAGCACAGTTAGGAAAATATGAGAATGAATCAGCAGTTTGATTTCTCCCTCTTCGATCCATGCATTTTAACTTGTTGGGTTTCCAGTTTGAATGTTATTACTACTTAATTAAGGCCATAACTGTCTGTGTTCCAGTTCCTGAAAGCCTATTTGGCATAACACTGGAATTAGCAGTAATGAGAAAAATACGCTCTTCCATCATCAAGTTTATTACCTTGATGAATATCTCACTGTAGGAAAATATGAAATGACTTAACATACCTGCCTATTAAAGCCACTTCAGGAGGTGGCTGAACATATAGGTGGCCTATTAGCTAAAGAGAAATTCAATCTAAGGCCCAAGAGAGAAATACAGATGTATCAAAAAAGTGGATTTATTACAGCTATTTCTTACAGCTATTCACAAAAAAAAAAAGATGTCAGCAAAGTTTAGAGTGCTGAAAGCTTACACTAAAAGAAAAAATTACACTTTTTTGTGCATATAAGACTTTTAATAACTTCCTTGTAGTTGACCTTAGATTATCTGTCACAATAACCAAAATAAAACCACTTTAGCTGAAGATACTGAAGACACTTCCCAAACAACAGAGTGAGGTTTCTATTTAGTAATCAAAGTCACAGATGGGAACAAAACTTTGGGTAAAAATCTAAGACCTTTGGATAATAACTTGTTTTAGAGAATATTATCAGGGGGATTACTGCTTCCATAACTATCTAGAGAAGTGAAATCAGAGACTACAATATGGAGATTAGTTTCCTTTTTTCCTTCTGGACTTTTTGCAGTGTCACTCAACTATCAGCATAATAATGGTAAGTAAAAATATTTTTTTTCTTTTATTTATGCTTGCTGAGGTAAATATTGATAAAAGCTGGTTTACTGCTTAAAAATCAGTATTCCCACCAGTTGAGGAATTAGAAATTCTTGTGCTTGCAATACTCAAGAGTATCACAGTTTAATGGAATTTAGAACATAGAGATGGAAACTGGATATATGCAGTATGTAGGGTTTACCTTTCATAAGCTAAAGGACCATAAAGATCTTCCAAAAATGTTAGGTCTAGCTCCTTCTTCTGAAGGCATGAAGTCAGCTATCCATAAACATGTTCCTTTTATAAATATACCAAGGAGTACCTTATACTTTTTTTTTTTGCTAGTAGTTAGTTTCCTCTAGGTTGTGGTTGTTTTGGTTTAGCTCTTGGTTCTGTTTTTCTAGTTAAAATATTTACATAGGAAACTCGTCACAGAAAGCAGTGACTCAAACAAGAAAGAAAAAAGCCCAGCCAAAACAAAACAAAACCCCCTTTTCTAATTTCCAGACTTAAATTTAATCACAGTAATTTAAGCATTTTGTTCTTCTGGTAGCTTTAGCTTATTGGGTACCAGCAGGATGTATTTATCAGCAGGAATCCTATTTTCTCCCTGACTCTTCTACGCTATTCAAGGCAAGGTTGTAAAAACCTCTGTAATGTGGGCTCTACACTTTGAGTAATATTTTATCATGTGTTCCAGTTTAACTATTTTTTTTTTATGCACAAAACTACAACTGAATAAATAAGGTGTCTGAATAAATGAGGTGTCCAAAGTGCTACTAGTTTCTTACTGATACCAGTAAAACTTTCCTGGTGTATCATAAGACCACATTTGCTCTTTCTCACAACTGTGCCATGCTGTTAGCTCACACTTCTTGATCGACCAGTAATACAGAGATATGTTCTCTTCAGTTACTTCTAAGTAATAAGCCCACAACCTACAGCAGAATTGCATGTTATTTGCTCCAAATGACCTTTCATCACAGAATACTTAAGAGTGTAATCCAATTTCTATTATTAAAGTTCACACAATTTACTCAATGATATTCCCATGTTTCTCTGAGCTGATCATCATGGGAAAACCTCCCTCCTATCCTTGTCCTTTGCTTCCTTCTCACAGTGATGTTATCATTAAATTTAATTGACACAAAAACATTATTTATATTATCTACTGCATTTTATGTGATTTTTAAAACATAATCATTTAAATTAAGCTACTAAAAATGTTGGCTCCTCTTCTCTGCTAACTAGAACTATAAATTCAATTATTAACTCTTAATTGCCTGATGGTTCTGATCCTCACCAGGTAAATTGATTTTCTTGTATCAAAATCAATGTCAGCTTTTCCTGAAAGTATCTATTCCAGTTATTTTATTTTAAAATATTAATTTAATTTCTTTTGTGATTTCTTTTGTGAAGGCTGAGTATACTCTTTTGGAAACATGCAAGTTAACACTAAAAGAAATCTTCAGTATTATCTAACACTGTAAAAGAAATCTTCAATATTACCAAATATATCTCAAAGATCTTATTTCTTGCTGCGAGCATAAATTTAAGGATAATGACTAGCAGTGCTTTTAGTGTACTTTCAGACAAATTTGTGCATCCTTGCAATAAGAATAGAATCCAGCACAAATTTGAAACAACACAAATACTCGGGATTTTTCTTAGCCGCAATAAATGGTATTTCTACATAACCTTAAGACATTTATTCATTTCACCCTAAAGTATTCAACTAAGTCAAATCAATCCCATAGAGATCTTAGTTTCTTGATCCCTTAAGCCCAGCCATCATACTGAGCAGATCACTCATCTGCTCACACCTCACACAACTTTCACACCCACCACCCTCCATTCCAAACATTAGGCTTAGGCATTCTCTGCAGTCAGGGGTCTGGACGCCCACAGATTTGCATGAGGCACCTGTGCAGATTTGCATGAGGCAGTCTGTGTGCATGAGGCACCTCTGCAGATTTGCATGAGGCAGTCTGCGTGCCCAGAGTTTTCCTAGCCCTAGTATTCGCCCAGGTTACAACCACGGCTAATGCTTCGGATGTTTGTTGTTTGTTCATTTGTTTGTTTTTTTCTTTGTGGGTTTTTTTTTCTTTTTAAAGTTCTCTCGAGGCACGCTGCTCGCCAGCATCAGTGGCACAGCTGCTGCCGCTTCGAATGGCATTCCGCTGCTGCCTCACCATTGTACCTCACAAGGAGCCACGGGAACGCCCTCAGCTGCGTCACTCCCTTTGCGCAGGCATGTGAAGGAGCCAATCCTGCCGCCCCTCTTCCTTCCCCATTCAGTACCATTAAGGGCCGGAGCTGCTCACAGTGCTGGAGCTGCTCTCGGTGCCACTGCCTCTTCAAAAGGCCAGACTACACCCTCCCTGAGGAAGGGGCAGCAGGTGAGGACTACACAGGTAGCAGAGGATTCAGTTTCCTCTCACTTGCCTGCTAAAACGGGTAAAGGAAGCGACCCAGGAGATGAGGGGGAGTGGAGGCAGGTCCTCCCCGACAGAGGCAGGAGAGCCCCTGCCCAATCTTCTCCTTCTTACCAGATCCTCTTGCATAACATATACAGGACACTAGTGACTGAGGGTCAGGCAGAGGAGGATAGAGGGAGAAATCCATGTGCTCAGTTGCTCAGAGTGTGTCAGCCTCCCCCGAGAATTAAGACTAGTGAAACAAAAAAAGGAGTGATAGTTGCAGGGAATTCACTTCTGACAGGAACAGAGGGACCAATACATCGGGCTGACCCCTCTAATAGGGAGGTGAGCTGCCTACCTGGAGCCTGGGTTAGGGACATTGTTAAGAAAAATCCTAACCTAGTTCACTCTACAAACTACTACCCACTATTGATTTTCCATGTAGGAGGAGAAGAAATAACGGCTAGTGGTCCCAGAAAAAAATTAAAAATACTTCATGGCCTTAGGATGAGTGATATGGGACTCAGGGGCACAAATCATCTTTTCATCTGTTACTCCAACCAATGGCAGAAACACTGGAATAAGGAGCCGAATGCAGTCTTTTAACATGTGGCTCCATGGATTGTGTCACCACCATTTTTTTTATAATGGTATGATCTATACACAACCAGGGTTGCAGAGGAGGCAGCAGGGCTAGTTGACAGGGCTTTAAACAGGATGTGAAGGGGGAGGGGGATAAAGTAATCAGGCTTCCATGTGGCAATGTGTGGGAGGACAGATCAGTGTGGGACAAAAAGGGCTCTCAACCTGCTGCCCAGAAGCATCCTGGGGACAGAATAATGCAGTCGAAGTTTGGCAGAAATGAGCCATATCCACTTCAGGTATTAGCTTCCAACAAGGAAACATCAAGTGGTAATTCACGTGGTAGTAATGACATGAGGGGTAGAGATAGGCTAGTAGATAAAGACATGTCTGAGCATGGACAGGTCCATCAGTAGACTGAGAAATATGTGCTCAAAGAATGGGATAAAGGAAAATCAGTGAGTAAGTCAGCTCCAATAGAGGCACAACTGAAATGCCTCTACACTAACGCAAGAAGCATATGGAACGAACAAGAAGAATTACAAATATGTGCAAGTCTACAGGGTTATGATATCATCGGCATCACTGAGATGGTGGGATGGATCTCATGATTGGAGTGTAGGGATAGATAGCTACAGACTCTTCAGGAGGGACAGGCAGCAGAGAAGGGGAGAGGGTGTTGCCCTCTACATCAATGATAAACTGGAATCCATGGAGCTCAACCTGGGGATGTGCAACACCAAAACAGAGAGCATATGGGTAAAGGTTAAGGGGAAGGCACAGGAAAGGGGACATCATAGTAGGCATCTGCTACAGACCTCCTGATCAGAAAGGCAAAGCAGATGAGGCCCTTTACAAATAGGAGAAGATTCAAGCTCACAGGCCCTGGTCCTCATGGAAAACTTCAGCCACCCTGACATCTGTTGGAAGGACAACACAGCACAGCACCAGCAATCTAAGAGGTTCCTGGAATGTATTGATAACTTCCTCCTCCAAGTGGCAGAAGAACCTACAAAAAAAGGTGCTATGCTGCATCTAGTCCTCACCAAAAAGGAGGGGCTGATGAGTGAAGTGAAGCTGAAGGGTAGCCTTGGATGCAGTGACCATGAAACGGTACAATTTAAGATCCTCAAGGCATCAAGAAGGTTGCACAGCAGACTCACTGCTCTGGACTTCAGAAGAGCAGATTTCAATCTCTTCAGGGACCTTCTTGGCAGGGTGCCGTGGGAAAAAACTCTGGAAGGAAGGGGGGCCTAGGAAAGCTGGACAATGCTCAAGGATCATCTCCTCCAGACCTAGGAGCAATGCATCCCAAAAAAAGAGGAAGGCAGGTAAGAACGCAAGGAAGCCTGCATGGATGAATGGAGAGCTCCTGGACACACTTAGACACAAGAAGAAAGCCTGCTGAGAGTGGAAGCAAGGACAGGTAACCTGGGATGAATACAAGGACATTGTTTGTGCAAGTAGAGATCAGGTTAGGAAAGCTAAAGCACAGCTGGAGTTGAATCTGGCTAGGGACATTAAGGGAAATAAGAATTTCTTCAGGTATATTAGTGAGAAAAGGACAACTAGGGAGGATGTGGGAACCTTCCAGAAAGGAAGTGGAGAGCTGGTGAGAAGGGATATGGATAAGGCTGAGGTGCTCAATGACTTCTTTGCCTCAGTCTTGAACAGCAAGGGCTCCAACCACAATGTTCAAATTAGAAGGCAAAAATAAGGACTGGGGAAGATCTGTCCACTACAATTGAAGACTATGTTTGTGAGCACCTATGGAATCTGAACGTGCACAAATCCATGGGGCCTGATGAGATCCACCCATGGGTCCTGAAGGAACTGGAAGATGAAGTTGCTAAACCTCTGTCCATCATATTTGAAAGGTCATGGCAGACTGGTGAAGTTCCTGCCGACTGGAAAAGGGCAAACATAACACCCATCTTCAAGAAGGGAGAAAAGGATGACCCCAGGAACTATAGACCAGTCAGCCTCACCTCTGTGCCTGGCAAAATCATGGAACAGATCCTCCTGAAGGCTCTGATATGGCAAATGCAAAACAAAGCAGAGGTGATTGATGGTAATCAGCATGGCTTCACCAAGGGCAAATCATGCCTGACTAATTTGGTGGCTTTCTATGATGAAGTCACAGCAGTGGTGGACAAGGGAAGGGCAACTGATGTCATCTACCTGGATCTGGGTAAGGCATTTGACTCTGTCCCACATGACAGCCTGGTCACTAAACTGGAAAAACAAGGACTTGATGGGTGGACCACTCACTGGATAAGGAATTGGCTGGATGGTTGCACACAGAGAGTGGTGATCAAGGGCACAATGTCCACCTGGAGACCAGTGACAAGTGTCCCTCAGGGGTCAGTGCTGGGACCAGTGCTGTTTAACATCTTTCTCAGTGACATGGACAGAGGAATCAAGTGCACCCTCAGCAAGTTTGCAGATGACACCAAGCTGTGTGGAACAGCTAGAGGGCAGGGAAGCCATCCAGAGAGACCTGGACAGGCTGGAGAGGTGGGCCCAGGCCAACGTCATGAAATTCAACAAGGCCAAGCGTAAGGTCCTGCACCTAGGTTGTCACAATCCCAAGCACAAATCCAGGCTGGGTGGCGAATGGCTGGAGAGCAGCCCTGAGAAAAAGGACCTGGGGGTCTGGGTTGATAAAAAGCTCAACATGAGCCAACAATGTGCACATGAGGCCCAGACAGCAACTGTGTCCTGGGCTGCATTAAGAGAAGCGTGGCCAGCAGGACAAGGGAGGGGATTCTCCCCCTTTACTCTGCTCTTGTCAAACGCCACCTGGAGTACTGTGTGCAGTTCTGGAGCCCCCAGCAGAAGAAGGACATGGAACTGTTGGAGTGAGTCCAGAGAAGGGCCATGAAGATGATCAGAGGGCTGGAGCACCTCTGCTATGAGGACAGGCTGAGAGAGTTGGGGCTCTTCAGCCTGGATAAGAGAAAGCAACGAGGAGACCTTATAGTAGCCTTCCAGTATCTGAAGGGGATCTACAGGAGGGCTGGGGAGGGACTAGTCAAAAGGTCTTGTAATGACAGGATGAGGAGGAATGGGTTTAAACTGACAGAGGGGAAATTTAAATGGGATATTAGGAGGAAGTTCTCTACAGTAAGGGTGGTGGGACATTGGAATAGGTTGCCTAGGGAGGTTGTGGATGCTCCCTCCCTGGAGGTGTTCAAGGCCAGGTTGGATGAGGCCTTGAGCGACCTGTTCTAGGGGGAGGTGTCCCTGCCTATGGTGGAGGGTTGGAACTGCATGATCTTTGAGGTCTCTTCCAACCTAAACCATTTTATAATTCTATGAAGGACACCAGATTCAACCCAGCTGTCATTCTTCCTCTCACTTAATAGTCAAGGAGTTAAAGAATAAAATCTATATGGGATTGGCTGCTCATGAATTGTGCAGATAAACATACACATAAATAGTTTCAAAGCTGTGCTGGTTTGAACTAATTGGAGAATTTGAGTGAGAAATTAGGCTATTGGCTGAGAGAGGAAAACACAGTATGTCACTTCACCCCAGAGCTTTACTGAGAAAGAAAAAAAAAACAAAAAAAAAAAGTTGTTTTAAAAAGTTATAACCAAAATATAGATAGGGCAGACGGTTTCAGACCACTCTGGGCTGCAGCAGCTTCTCTTGCATGGTTCCTTTGTCTCTCTGCCTTCGTAGCTAATTCTCAGTAATCCTACTAACTTCTTTCCTACTCCTAACCCCCCTGGCCAATCTACTTCCACCTATCTTCAGCATCAACAGGTGGTGAGATAAGATTGGGGAAGGGGGGAGAGGCAGTAGGGGTGGTTGGTTACCCCTCTTGGGGATTTTGGTCTCTGAGAGGGCTGTGGTGTTTCTGTATTACCTTTTCATTGTATGTATCTGTAAATATCTGTTATACCTTGTAAATATCTGTTTGTATATCATGCAAAGCTGTAAATATAAAGCTTAATTTATCAACTTTCAGTGTTCTGAGTCCTAGCCGGGGTTTATATCAAAAGGTGGGGGGGCAGGTAACTGCTTAAACCACCACAAAAGCACATACACTTTTAAAATAATCTCGTTACCCAAAATGGTACATGAATTATTCTACATATGTTAAGAACAATCACTCATCAGACATATCAGATATCAAATACTGACACTATAAAGATATTAATTTTAAAATAAACTTGCTTTAACACACAGACGAAGTATAGAATGTATTTCACTTTTCAAAGGAAATTAACTTCCTGCAGTAGTGGTTTTGTTGTCACATGCCCTTACAGAGTTTTGGGGTTTTCCATCTCTGTCTTGCTATCCTATTTGTCAGAAAACACTGACAAAAATATTTCATATATCAGACATGCTGAATAATAACACTTACTGGCACATACTTCATTCCCATACTGCTCTTCGGAAATCTCTTATATTTCTACATTCCTCTGACTTTTACAGCTTATTTGTGAACAATTTTGATCTGCAAGGAATTGTTTAGAATCAGTTCCAAGTTATTTAAAAACATATCTCCCCAAATGAGTCCTATTTGGCTGTTCTAAGTGTCCTAGAGCACTCCAAATTCCTTCCTTCCCGCGCTCCCTGCAGGTTTGAATGGTGAGAAGAGGATGCGAAAACTGCTTTCTTCCTCACCCCACCCTACGGGCTTGAAGGGCAAACAGCAAAAGGCGCCTTTTTCCACACATGTGCTGACCCATGTTGAAGCCCATGCTGGGAGTCAGGCTGGTGGTTGGCTGTGTCCTTTGCACCCAGTATAAGATAGCAAATAGACACTTTGCCTAAAAAAGCATAAATAGAGCACGAAAAGAAGGTGTCAGGTTGCCACCTTGAAAGAGTTCCTGCCTTGAAAGAGTTCTCAATTGGACCATCCCCACTTTTGGATGGCTCCTACCCTTTTACATGGCTCTCGGTTTTGCGCCATCCCTGCTTTGAACAGTATCCCAATTCTTCACCATTCTGTGCACTCTTGCAAGCTTGGCAAGTCCTGGGGTCCATCTGGGAGAGCTTCCAGCAGCACCAGGACCTGGCTGCTCTGGGACCCTACCAAATACCTATCTCACCTTTGTGAGTAAACCCTGCTATTCCCTTAATACTCTGCTCAGCCTGATTGATAATGAGGTAAAGCTGTGTTTGTAGCTTAGCCTTTTCCATTTTCCAACATTCCTCAATCTCTGTATTTGCCCATAATATCCTTTGAAGATTTTCCCAATTGAATTGAACCTGCAAATAAACCTAAACTAGTTCTGTATATAGTTTTGGGGGCGGGATTTTCTGGGAAATACAATAATAGTATTTTTATAATTCTTGACTTGGCCAGATTAATTTCCTGCCTCCACAACACTGAGCCAACATTTAACTTATGAGCATGTCAGTTAAGCAGATACAATGAGGAGGTTTACATTCATTATTAATATAAGTGTTTGGTCAAAACAGGACACATAGGCTATTCATGTGGGGAAAATGTGATCATCAAAATATAGCATAAATATGTTTGGTGTCTATCTGCAGTTATGTCTTAAGCTAGGAATTTTTCCAAACCAAACACTTTCCAAGCAAAGATTTAGTCAACCATTGAATACATAGCCATGTTCTCACCCTTGTTTTAGCTATTACCGTTGAATAAGCACTTCTTTCTACTTCAATCTAATACCACACTCAATTTCAGGAAATACAAGGTAGAAGTCATACTTGATACTACAGGAATTGTGTATCAGATTTCTCAAGTGTTTTTTCCACGCAAAGTGCAGGACAAAACAACATCTGATTTCCTGGTTTCCTTATTAATACTTTCATTTAGTTTTCAATAGGAATAAGACAATTAAAATGCACATATATACATCCCTCAGATATAAACATATGTGTACAATTTCATAAGCATATAACACAATACTCTTACAGACTACATGCCTTAAATATGTGGTGTTTTTAAGCCTCTCTTATTTCCTTTGCCTCTTTCTCGGTGCCATAATGCAATCCTCAGTATTTGAGCACCAGACTTCAAATGAGAGATCTATTCAAAACACGCACAGACAAAATAAGTGGTTTCCTTAGTAATGGGAACTATGTGAAAGCCTCTGAAGCAGCTCCTCCTCCAGTAAGTCGTTATGTACACGATCCTTTTTACCCCTCAACTTAGTAATGTAAAGGTTACTTTACATTTAAATAGAAATACCTCATGAGCACCCACAGTTTTTGGCAGTCAAATTACAGAGGAGAGAGGAAACGTTTACCTCATTCCTAATTAAATAGTTTGATTTTTAATCAGTAAGGATGTTGCATGTTCCTGTGACCTTTCAATTAATTTTCTAGATCTACAAGTTGAAAAATACAGAAATTGCGTAACTAAACTGCTAAGAACTTCACTTCAGTATCCATTGCATTCCAATGATTTATTTCATTTGCACATATCCATGCTGTTCCTTATCACCACCAAGACAACTTCATAACAATTACCACAACCACAGTTCAACAATGCTGTTGATGTCATGGGGAAAATTACTACAACACTTCTTTTAGTCAAAGTAACTAAAAGCAAAATGGCATTCTAGTTCTAAAATTTCTCTTAGTGACCTTGTTTGAATGGATTTCTAAATTGGCAGTACAGCTCTTATGCAATTATTTTTATGAAAAGCAAGTAATCTAGCATTAGCACTGTTGTCTATCCATCTTTAAACTACAATAAAATGTAACAAAAATAGTAGCCATTTAGTTTCATCAAAAAAGGTAAGAAATTCAAGCATTAAGTTCTGCCTTAAGAAAGAATGAGGCTTGCCATATACACATGGGGCAGGGAAGGGGGGAAAGACAAGCCATTATCAGAATCAGGAAAGCAGCAAAATTTCAAAAGTTACTAGTGGAGGAAAAAAGCTCCTTCTCATTGATCATGAATTATTTGTCACACTGAACAGTGTTAACAGAAAAAAAAAAAAAAAGAAAAAAAAGGAAAAAAAAGTTAAATTGTTTCAGGTAAAAATTCAGTAAACTTTCTAAAGAAAGGAAAGCAGACATGAGCAAAGAAATTGAAAAAATCCTCTTTATGAGGACAGAAATGCAAAAAATTTTCATCATCTGCAACAACTACAGCTGTAAATCAGTATGAAAATTCTTGGGTTTATATTCAAATCATCACTGCCATAATTTTTTTAATCCACATCAGATACAGCTTAGCTCAAAGATATATACCCAGTCTCATAAGCAACAGGATCATGAAATCAACAAGGTCATCGCAGTGTCAGAGATCTATCATTAACAAGAATCCAATAAATTATAGCCAATTGATATAAGTTACAAATAAACTGAGATATCATCACAAGTAAAACATAAACTTACTGAGCTGAAACCAGTTATAAAATACATACACTGAGCCTGAAAACCAATTTACAGATTCCGTATTTAATCTACCTAATCCAGCTGCACTTAAGGGTTCTCTAGCTGTTTTTCACTACTCTGTCTTCATTAAGATTCCTACATGGCATAGCAAGGTTGTGGTTGCTATGTGTGACTCACTTCCAGATTTCAGCAGATGCCAGTATGCCAGAGATTCTTGTCTATTAAAATAAAACCAGGGATGAAAATCAGAACTCACATATCTGTCTGAGTTGAGCTTAACAGGTATAAAACATACTAAAATTTTTCAAACCTCAGGCCATTCCTGAAGAAGGCTGACTGTAGCTCTAGGTCCTACCATGAAGCCATGCCTTTTGTCCTTTCTGTTTGGTAGAAAGCAGATGATATATAAATAAGTAAATTTGCTGGAACATTCAAAATCACCTTGATGATCAAGATAAGCATCAGCTTGTCATCAGCACTTCATTCATCTTGATCACATACAATTGAATGTGCCTGTACTGTGTGGCTCTTTTTTTATACAGGTCCATATTTTGCTAAGTCATGTAGCACCTACGATCTACACAGCTTTTAATGAAGCAATGTGGTTTGTGTAAATGCTAATTTTCCCTTATGTGAAATTCTTTACAGGTTCATGGCCTAGGTTTACTTCCACCTGCTTCATCTCTATCAACTCTAACTCTGAGATATGATAGAAGAAATTTGGTAGGAGGTTAAGTAATCTGGGCATAACACTTTCCATTATGAATTACAAATCTATTTAGAAACTTGAACTCTTTGGCAACAAGCCTTTCATCTTCAAAAATGACAAAGAACTGGAGCCAGAAATGTTGCTTTTGCTAATCATTAAAAAAATAATTCTGCTTCAGTGGGATGCTTATTAATAAAAGTTACTCCATGTCTGTATGGAAATACAGGCTTGAGGAATATGCCATAATATCTAAAAATGTGCTTGACAGGGTCAGGTTAAAGGCATTGCACTGAAAATGCTAGTAGATCATAATTACAGTAAGTAGTAGCACTTTTGTTTTCTCTTCCAGGCAAAAGATGCAATGACAACTGCCTATAATTAATAAATTGACTGAGGATACCAAAAGGCAGATTTCTTTCAATCTGAGCAATCTAGACCTTCCATCTGAAAGCAATACTTCCTCACACCTCACTCAGAAGATATACTATGGGTATGCTTTGCAGAACTGGTGAAAATTAATCTGTTAAACATCAGCTCCTCTTCTTTTTTTATTATCCTAAAGGCTATAAGAAGAAAGTGCAAAGAGCCACCACTCAGTACTCTTCCTTGGACTTAAGTTGTCTCAGTGAACAGAATAGGAACGCATGTGTTCATAAGCAATGCCTACATGAAGTTACTGAAAAAGTGTTGCCTCTTGGACAAAATCTGTATAGTTGCACATTCAAAAATATTTTTAATTGAAATTTTTTGTCATCTTCAAATTTATATCAAATACATGTGGAGTTTTTACTTTAACTGCATAGTATTCTCATTTTAAACTATACTTGCTCCATTCTAAGCACTGCTATGTTCTCAGATCCTGAAAATGGTTACAGCTAATTCCTTGAATCACACCAAATCTATGGGACATTAAAGCCCAAGGATGCACCACCCTTCTGCGTAGTGAAAAAAAGGAAGAAGTTTTTTTAATCTCCTTCCAGTTTTGAAAACAATGTGGACATAGAACCATGGTACTTTAATAACTAAGGGTTTTATACATCATGTTAATTGTCCGTTACAAACAAATAATTAGCTCATTTTCATGTGCGCTCTATAATCTGATAAAATGCATGCTAAATAAATACCTGGAGCTAGTCTAGATTACTTTCATCATCTATTTATCTATCTATCTATCTATCTACCTACCTACCTATCTAACCATCAGTCAGATATTCTTTTTTCTATCCTGTAACCAAGTAAGCTTCATATGTAATTCTGGTGAAATAGATTACATTGCTATTTTAAAATCACCAAGCATCATTGTGAAATCAGCAGGAAAATAACTTAATGAACCTTAATCATCACAATTGTATTGGTTGTAGAAGATATCTTTCTCCTGAAGACAGTTTGAAAAAAAAAAAATCTTTAGCATTAGTTAAATTTTAAAATTTATTATTTCACTTTTTAAAATTAAACAGAACTGTATTATGATATAATAACTTTTTAACTAATATGTAAATGTATGCCTATCAAGGAAATACCTTAATTGCACATATAAGCCTATCATAAGAACTCACTTTCTTTATGCAAGTATACTTTAGCTGATTTAATTATTTAGCTCTCTAATTATGCAGTCCACACCAATCAACCAAAATGAAGTACTTCTGTAACCTTAATTTCACATGTCAAATCATTGAATATGTTTTTGCATGACTCATTTTGAATGAACTACAGTAAGTACTTGAGGTTAGGGACAAAACCCAGGAAAGCTTTCATACACTACATAATCTATTCCTCCACTGGTTGGGATAATATAAAAGCAGTATTTATTTGGCTTTAACAAAACATTTTCCTATTTTTAAATTTGCACAAACTTAAAAAAATGTTCCACTCTCTTACACCACCCACCATCCATACTCTGTAGCACAGGTTTACATCTTTTGTTTGGGACAGGTGTTATGAGTTTCCAGTTTTTGTTGTGGGGGCTAGCAGGGCAAGAAGTCTTACATCTCTGGTTTTGGATTGTACTTACTTAACACACCCTGAATATTGTCCCATCAAACATGGGTCGTTATGTTGTGCATCAGGGAAAACTCATAGGTTCATTTTGGGAAATTACAGTGGTTTGTATTTGCAGCTTATGGTGGTGAACATTAAATACTATCAGAAGCTTCAAGAGCCACCTCGTGGGGGCAAAGGAAAGACGAGTTTTCAACAATAAGGCCTGAGGTTACAGAAAGGTAATGTGACATCTTTCTGGCCTGAGGTGTTCCCTGTCACCACACCAGGCAGGAAGACCTGCAAGGTAACCAAAGAAGGGTCAGTCTCCACTGTTCTGGTTATACTTCTTTAATTGGTATTAGAAAAAATAAATGTCCATAATAAAGAAATGTGAGAAAATGAAAGGTGGCCTTCCTCCTACCCTGGGGTATTTCATTTATTTGTAGCTTTTCATGTAAATATCATTATTTCATGTATGAGGCAGGACTGCTGTACCTCAGTTTATGAAAACTGAACAGTAGACATTATTAGAAAAGTTAAAACATTTTTTTCCTGTACTTAGTTTAAATGCAGTATTAGAAAACTTGAGACAGAAGGCAAAAAAACTGCTGTATTACAGCCACAATGGAAATACCAGTCAGTTGAATAGGACTTGTTTTGCAAAATTTACCCTAACCATTTTTGACAAACTGAAATTAATTCAAGAAGTTGTCATTGCTCTAATTCGCTTTACATAATAAATATGTCATGAAATGTAAAATAATTTTCTTACAGAATAAAAATAAAAATAATGTAGTCCACAATCTCACATGCAAAGTAAACCAAAATGATACGTAGTATTGATAAAGTAGTAACCACTTCATAATAGAATAATGGTGCTACTGATATTTCAAAAAGTACATTAATTTGCACTGTTTACTAATCTTAAGAAGTTTTCCATGCTATTATTACACGGTATTGAGAGCCTTTCATCAAATGAAACAGAAGTGTGATAGGAGAACTACATCTCACTTCAATCCACTAGAGGGTGGCCTGCCCCAATCAGGGCTAGAGTACTGAGTTCAGACAAGACATTGAACGTTCTCTTTGGTTTAACCTGTTGATAACCAACTCTTTGTATTTCACTATTGTTCATCTTCTGCTGCAGAGTAGTTTCATTTATATAAAACAGTATGTATGATTACAAAACCGTTTTTCTCATTACATCTATCTCATTTATTGTTCTGTGTATCTGGGAGAACAGATGATGCATTTCAGTGTATACTTCCCTTAAACTGAAAACAAACCCATAAATTATTTCCGTTTTCACAACCGGAATTATATTCCTATTAAATAAGAATCAAATAGACAGGGATTGAAAGAAATTTACTTCAGCTAACCTGTTCCTCAGCTTATTCTGACTTTTTCTTTCTACTGATAAAGCTACACAATATAATTTAATATATTATAAAATTTAGGAAAGGAAGAGTATGAAACATCCTTTACTTTCTTAANTTTCCCAAACCATTTCAACATGCAGTATCCTCTGAACTACAACAGCTTTTGCAGAACTTCAGTGATCTCTAATCAGTCGTTCTGAACACAGATAACATTCTCAAAGAGCCTTGGGAAAAAAAAAAAAATAATTTAAACCTCCTAAGCTGTTTGATACAACCACAAAGCATGCCCTGCAACTCCCACAAATCCGAAGAGATATCTGGAAGCGTGCAAAGGCTTGTTTCATGTATCCATACCCAGAGCAGCAGTGTCACGTAACAGACAGCTTCCCACGGCCAACCAGGCTTGCGCAGCTGCGCATACTACGCGGCATCTGGGCACACCGAAAGACTGGCTCCTCTCTGGGGACTGGAAGAGGCTCAGTTACTAACAACCACTGAGCAGGCAGCACCATGTCAGTGTGACAACTAAGCGAGTGAACGATGCACCACTAACCACCATGGAAACAAGGAGAAATAAGAAGAGGTAGCAAGCATCTCCCTCTCCCCCACCTCTCTCTCCCTTTCTCTCTCTCTGCTGGATTGTGAGTCTCAGCCAGCCAGGCAGCAACAGCGCTCTGGCAAACGTAAGGAATCTCAGCTGGCAGCACAGAGAGTCTCTCATGTTGTAAGGTATCAATAGATACATCTTTGTATTATATCCTGTTAGACACAGACATGCATATCGACTCACACACACACATATACATGTATGCACATCTAATCAGACTCTGGCTTTAATACAAGTATGGGGCTTCCTGAACTAAGGAATTGAAACTACCGAGAGGCAAGAACTCCTCCAGTCCTGAAACAACTCTAATTATAGGGTAAGTTCCTCTTTATTTTCAATTCTATTCTGACTTTCATCTTAATATGTAAACTCTTTCCCCTTTGTTATTTTCCTAAAGTTATTATATTTTAAATGTTTTACTTTCTGAATGTAAATACAAATGCAATTTGCTTTTTTTGTGACAGAACTAATCTAAATATGCTTGCAGCAGTATCAGATTTGTAAATTTGTTTGTTTGAAAGGACATCAAAGAATAAAAATGTATAAGGGGAGGATGTTTCCCCTAATGTTTCGGATGGAAAATCAAATTACACAGATGCTCTGTGTCCTGAAACCAATAAAACGAGATACAGGGCAACCTCCTTTCTTCTCTCCAGTACCAGGCTTAAAGGAAATGCTGTTTATGTCAGGACCTAAAAACCACTGAGCAGCAAGGCTGAATGAACATATCACAAACAGTTATTGAATTTCTGTCAGTCTACATCTTAAGGATTGTGGCAAATGACTTTGCTTAAAAACATTCCCTTCCTAGTCAGAAGGGACAATGTGAATGTCTGATTACAGATGCAGCTGGAACAGATGCTTAGGTAAAAAGGCTCACATTAAGCAGAGGAGTTCTAATCTTCTTTGGTAATTAACAGGATCACAGCAGGGTGCCTCTAAAGTATATTTTCATGTAAGGAGACTGTTTAAATCTATCACTACAAAAGCTTTGCCAGTTTTAGTACAGAAAGGCTCAGAAATGTTTGTCTTTGCTTTCCATGTCTTTGTTTTCACATGTCTAGTTGGGAGTTTTTGCCCAGCACTGCTGTTCAGAAAGAGCCCATCATAGAGAGATGGAGAAGAGAGTAAATGCAGTAGGCTACAAAAAAAAAAAGGCATCAGTTTCCTTTTTAACTAATTTAATCAACATAAAATTCAATGCTTGCACTGCTGCTGTCTAATGTATTTGTGTTTATGCTTGTGCATGTCATTTCTTTCATGCAGTATCAGAGTACCTCAGTATCCCTTCAGATGAAAACACATTCAGTAAAGTCTATCAGCATTAACCTGTGATTCACTTATCAGTGAAAGCCAGATAGTGGTTTTTACTTTACACCATGAAAAATACAGGTTTTCTATCTAATCCGTGTTTCAAAGGGGAAAAAAATACAGCCTGTATTTTCCTGAATATTTTTGTTTGCTTTTCAGTGTACTACTTCTGTGTTAAAAAAAAAAAGCTCAGGATTTGTATTATTTCCTCTTACCTCTTTTTCTCCCCTCATCCCCTCACTCCTGTACACTCCTTGGAGAACATCATAAAGAATCTGTTCCTTTGCAGCAGCATGATTATTTGCTTGTAATGTTAGAGTTACAGTGTTTTGAGAAACAAACATTGTGAAACAATCATCAACAGATAGCCAGTGGCTGTAAACCTGCCACCTTTCTATAAACGTCAGAAAATGGGTAGCTTAACAGTATGTATGGTAAGAAGTCAATTAATTCAGGTGACCTTTGTAAATGGTGACAATAAAGCAGCTCTGACAATATGCCACAGCATTCAATATTCCCTCTGGAAAATGAATGAGCTTAAGAAGAGGTTTCCTTTTCAGAGTACAAAATGAAAGGCACTGAAGCATCAGCTCCTGCTATTGGCAAGCTCACTTCCTCTATTTCAGATAGTCCATGAAATCTGTTTAAAGCAAGCTGGCTTATTTTATTACATGAACCACAATCTTTGGTTTAATTAATTAAATATTGCAGTTTTGCACGTATTGCACATGCATTTTAGTTGTTAAAAGAAGAATTTTAAGCTACTGGATTGGATTTTTACAGACCATCCTATACAATAAGGAGAAAGCCTGATTCTGATCTCTTCATGCTATATGCAAAGGACTACTCAGATGAAACTTTTTCTATGTACCACAGTAACTGCTCAGCTTTTCTGAATCTTTATCCTTACTCATTTTTTATGTAAAAATTAAGTATATATTATATTACCAACTTTACATTAATGCATACTGGACTTTGCCACATATATCTTAATGTGCTACTCTATAATATTATACAGATATACCAAAGACTTCCAGAAAAACATGATCATTCCAGTCATACATGTCCAGAGAACATATGCTGCATATGTATTGTCTGAGTATACAGCATAGACATTCTGAATCAGCAAAGCACTCTAAACACATGCTGACTGTATTTTGGCTAATACTCCCTCAAAGCTCCTGCAATAATGTTGTAGTGTCAGACAATGACTGGCTGATGTTGTTATAGCAACACCAAAGTACCACCTTTCAGGGTGGTAGATCTGAGCATGGCCTCGAAGCATGCCTATTTAGAGTACCCAGAATTAGGTGAGTATTTCTCTTTTGCACCAAAATCAGACCATATCAGCTAGGCTACCTGTACTACAGATAAAAAATATGTTTACTCTGTTACTGATCAAGAATGGGCAGCTTATGAAAATACATCCTGAAAATCTCTTGTGATGTCCCTTGTCATCAGAGGACAAAATTACATGCTAGTAAGTAAAAACAAACCATTTAGTAATATTGGAGCAACTTTATTTGACTCTTACCCCTAATCTTTATTATATTGATCCTATTTTAGTATATATGATTCTACCTGCAAACAAAAAGCTTTGCTGCTTGGTGACAACCACTCTAAATAGTTAGTGTTTAACAGTGAAATTTTAGAGCATCTAATGTAATAGAAAAAGATATGCAGTAGAAAACAATCTGGTTTTCAAGGCAAGTTCTACTTCTGAAAAAAAGGTCACCACAGAGAATCACTCAAACCTTTTCTGAACTATAGGTATATGATTTTAGTGAATTACATTACTTCAATGTTTTAGTTATCTCATATATTGTTCCTTTAGCTAGTACCATTAAAAGCTGAAGGAAGACAAAACTCTTGAGAAAGATATTGTCAGAAACTATTCTAGTAAATCTTTTCACTTTAAGTTCCACAAACTCTACTTAATATCAACTAGTAAAAGCTGATGAAGTAATTTCACACTTAGCATTCAAGGAACTATTTTCTGAAGACCATAAACCAGACAGCTTCTAATTTTAAAATTTTTCATTACATTCTTCAAGATTTCATACTACTTTAAAAATAATACTAATTCTCATTCTAATACAAGAAACAATTAAAATCCTTTACTGAAAGCTAAAGCCAGTAGAATTTGAGAAGAAACAGTAGTGACAGATGCCATTAGAAAAGTCATTAAATACATTAGTATTAAGAGAAAAATCAATATTTTTCATTACAACTGTAATGTAACTGTAAAAACTAATTACCGTCCCTCTTACTTATTCAGCTGGCCACTCCACATACTTTCAACTGCTCAAAAGGCATTGTTCATAAAGAATATCCTTAATATCCTTGAAGTCAAAAACTTTATGTAAACAAGCAGTCTGACCTTCATGGCATGCACAAAATCTATAAATGATGTCATCAATATTTCCACAATAAAATTATATCCTCAGCTGACCTGAACTGATAAAGTTCTACTGGCACAGCACATGGAGCTGTACTCATCTACAGCACAGCATAGCACATGGAGCCGTACTCATCTACACCAGAGAAATATCCAATATGGATATCATTAAGACTTTTTGCACTTTGGGTTCTTCATGGAGTAGATAAGTGTGACACCTAGTGAGAAAGAGCATTTCCATGAAGGTGAAATAGAAAGTACTTTCACAATTTAGCTTGATCAAATTACCCTCTCCCAACAGGATTTCCTGTTCATTTTACATAGAAGACAGGGCTGTATAAATCAAACATAACAGAAAGAATAGCACATGTGCATGTTTCCTTCTTTCAGTATTTAAAGACATTCTAATCATATGAACCAAAGGAAATATCATTTGCTAAACAGGTTTATATTTATCATTGCTGATTTACTTCTATTTTATGATTTCTTAATGTACACATTGGTGGAACTACTGATATGCTGTCACCCCTAGCATTCCCGAACCCACTTAACAGTTTTCTGCACTGCAAAATCAAACACAAAGACATCAAAATGAGGGGAAAGTTTAGTATCATAAACACATTTTTTTTACAGGCCATCCTTGAAACAAGTATCTTTCATTTAGAAATAATCATTCTTCTCAAATTATTTATCTCAATAAAACTCACTCTCTTTCAGCTTTCCTATTCACTATAACTTCTTGGCAAAAATCAGTAACTCTAATCCAAAGAAAGTAAGAAATAAGATTTCTGTATTTCTGCTATTTCTATTCATCTGATGTATTTGTTGAATTCATTAAGATACTTGCCCCAAATATAATGGTAGCTTAACTACTAATCTCCAAATTAAGGCAGAAAATGGGAAGTGTTGTTTTTTTTTTAATTAGCACAAAAGAAATAATTTAGCAGTTTCCTTTCCTGCATCAGCATCTGTGTTTAGATGTAAACACCACAAAGATTAATAAAATGCTACAGATAATACTTTTTCAAAATATCTACTGATTATTATTATCATTACCCCAAGAGTAATTTACTATAAGGCAAATAATAACCACTCTTCCAGGAAATATTTTTAAGTCCCTAATATATTTCGTATAAGAAAGGTAACAATCTTAAGTTTAGCTGGAGATACAGCTACCAGTATGGGAAAAAAAAAAAAAATTGTTTATACAATCCTCTGCCCAGGCATCAGACAACTTCAGAAATAACTTGTTGAACAAATTACAAAATAATAAATCAGAATAAACACCAGGTAGCAGATCACACAGAAAATGGCATTTTTTAAATCACCATAGAACAGCCATTGTCCTGTATGAGATGAGTTTCCTAACAGCCTTTACAAAAGCAGTGTGGTGGTCAGATGTTACTAGGGCTTTTCTAGTATGGTCTGAAGAGGTTAGAATACACTGTTCTGGTGCTAAAACAAAATGTTGCTATTTAAGACAACATGAGAAAAATATCCCTGACTTGGGAGGCAAATGTTTAATGTTCCCTCAATAAGGGTAAACAGAAATGCCTCCAACTTCACTTTGCTTTACAATAGTGGTACATTTATGCGGAAACCAGAGATATATGTGTCCCGATTTGTATCATATTTATGTGATTTATTCTGTACCTAAAGCCCTAATAAAATTTTTCTTTTTGACAAGAATAATTTTTATGCAGAGACAGGGACTTTTCTGAGAGGTGTTAGCAAGCATCACAGTAGCTGTACATGGAAGGACTAAAAACATTTCTTTCTTTACAGCGAGCTCATTCCTGTTGCAAAGTTCTTTCAAGTCCCTGAGCTTCCTTTCCCCTCTGGAAAGCAGCTTTCTCTAGATGCCATGTCAAAGATCAGCAATTTTTTTGCAGATGACACTTAACAGTGAGCTAATTCACAGTGTTTCCACCAAAGTGCAGAATTACCTGCTGAGTTCCCTGCCTCAGCTGGCTGGAGCCAGCTGCAGGCCACAGAAGAAACAGAGATGCAGGAGAGTCCACTCTGTCCAAGGCTTATGAGGGCTGAGCCCTCCACAAAAGCTTTGTCCCTGTATAATAGTAGCTTCAAGCCCACTGCACAGCACAAAACGGCTCTTTTCTATATGTCCCATACAGAAATCAGATAGTGCTTTAAAAAATCTTCTTCCGTCTGCACTGCAAAACTGTGTTTCAGAAACAATACAATGAATTTATAAAGTACAATATTTTCCTTCTATCAAATTCTAAAGAAACAAAAAAGCCTTTCAGAATGAAAAACAAAATTATAGTCAAGTGGTACTTCATTAGAACTGTAGCTTGAGGGACATTATGTGCACGTTTAAGACCAGTTTATAACAAACCAGAGTTACTTAGGTTGTCATCTAAGCATAACACTAGAAGTTTATCCTAGATGTAATCAGGATGTTATACGTTTTTGAATATACGTTTCTTTTGACACAGGACATCATACACTTTAAAAAAAAAGACAACTGTGGCTGTACAGTAGCTATTCCATGACAGTCCCAGAATACAGAAATTTAACTTCATTTTAACTTGTTTGGCCAGTTACTTGCTGGCAATCACAAATACAAGGCTAAAATTCTACAGCACTTGAGAGAAACTGAATGATTAATGACCATCATAGCAGTTGACAGAGGCATCCTTATGAGATGATAGAAGATAAAATGAGGTAATTGCAAATATAATGATCTGAAAAGCTAGAAATCTTTGAATAGTCATTTCACCTAGTATGTGCAATTCAGACAACATATTCTTCTCAATGTTGCTTTGATCTAGATTATTCAGTCATCAATATCATGTCAGACAAAGACGTTCTCAGTCATTTCAGTCTTATTGTGAAATAAGTGACAAACTGCTCTAGGGTTATACTTTAAAATCTGAACTAAAAGAAGAAAAAAAAAAAACCCAAACAAACAAACAAACAAAAAAAAGCAGAAAAAAAAGCTGTGTCTTTCCTGGTCAGAAAGAAAAGCCAGTCAAAATGTGGAACTACACAGCAATAATTCTACATTTTTCGCTTTCACACATCCAATAATAATTTGCATGTTTTGACACACATCCTATGAACCCTATACACACTCTAAATATGAAGCAATCTCCTTAGACATTAGTACAGATATTATCTGTAAAATGTACATTTTCACACCTAAAATTGATATCAAGAACAAGTCTTAGTATACTGGGACAATACCCTGCTCTATTTCACCAGCAGTCAAAAGAGTCAATGCATTTGTGTTCACAGATACTTCCATGCCTTTAAAGGGTAATGAAAACCAGATACTGGGGTTCACTCTGTGACAGAGACACTCTTATTTCATAACACATTCTGTTACTGCTGACCAGGGAAAAAAAAAAAGAAAAAAGTGAAAGGTATATTAAATAAACTTTAAGATGTGAAAATATATGAATCAAATAAAATCTGATTAACTACAACTCACACAATGTCTACAATTTTGTCTTATTGGCCATAGATACTACAATATAAATCATCCTCTTTTGTACCTCTGAAGCTGGTAATGCTGTATATTGCTGATGACATCTGATGTATTCAAATACCTCAGTAAAACCAAGCTGGATCAAAACCATTGTGGGAGTTTAATTGGTATTTTTATCTTTTATTCCTCTCAGATTTTTTTGCTAATTGTGTTTGTTTTCACTTTCCTAGTAACATGGCTTTAACAGTTTTGTGTAAAAGTAATTCTAAGAGCACCATCAGCTAAAACCAAGCAAATGAAACTATTACCATTAAAACTTTCATACTACATAGACCAGTCCAGAAACCTTTCACAGATGGTCCCTAGAACTGCCATCTTTAAGCATAATTTTATTTCCATTTGTGCTAAATGGCAAAATTCCCATTGATGTCAACAGATGCAAAAGGAATTAATATTTTTTTTTCTCTTTGCTTTTCGATGTTTCCATCATTTTTCTATCTAGAAATACAAAATTCATTACATTGCTTCATTTCCATTCATGCAGTGAAGTAAGACAAAATAAATGTTACCTTTTCTTTGTGTTTAGAATATGCTAATATCTCATGTGAAATATCTTATTATTACACATCCTCTTTGTTTAAAACATCTAGATGCAGATATAAAACTTCCTGAAAAATTAGATTTGTGGTATAAGGGAATCTACCCCGCCAGTTACAAAACCCAATGGAAATCATAGTCCATCTTGCCTAGAAAAGGTTGTTAGGTAGTTTTTCAACTACTACACTCTGAGAGATGCTGGAATCATAACTATGTTTAAATTTATGGTCCAATAGAATTTAATTAAGCAGAATTATTCCAAACATTTGGCAACTACTGTGCATTCTGGTCTGCCTCTGTGAGGAAATAGTAATGCTTAGAAATAACGAATAGCATATCACAAGAAATAAACATCTTCAGTATTTAAAGTGCACCTTACCTTGAAATATAAGTCACAGACACTAAAATGATGTGTCATAATGGAAACACATGGTCCTCGCTGTAACTTTTTCCTCCCATTTATATTTCACTTGTCTGTAGCAAACATTTTTTTCATAAAGGATATTAGTGTTCAGGTGGAATGAGGAAAATAACAAATTTTGACCAAAGAGCACAGACATCAAAGACATATTCTTATTTCTGTCATTAGTAGCAGCAGGAGTTTAACTTAATGCTCTCAAGCATTCATGGGGCAACTTATTATAAAACTATGGCTTTTTAGTCATTGGTCAACTTGCAACTTAGAACTTATCACATGTTCATGATTGGTACCCTATTGTCTTCAGTTCTAGTCTAGACTCATGTGCCTTTCTCTTGTCCATTAATAAGTTATATCTCTTGGAAAATTAAATATACTGTAATCCTCTGATACTCAGATATTCACATTTGCTACACAAACCCACTCTCTCTTGCCTCTCAAACAATTGACTAACTCTGGAGTTTGGCTATTCTTAAAGAACATTCCATTCACCTATAATTATCATGTCTCAATAATTTTATTTTGTCAAAGATTATGCACATTTGGAAATGTATGGATTCAAACAAAATAGAACACATTATCTCGTAACTATGTATTTGTCAAAAGGGTTCTGAAAATCAGAGAAAGGATTTTCAATCTATATTCATATACTTACATAAAAGAACTTCCTTTGATAAAGTTTGCATTTTAAAGTTGATATTGTCAGTGCTCCTAGTGCTTTCAGAGACTTCTCAATGCAATTCAAATCCATGTGTCTTTTTTAAGGCACTTAAATATTGCCTGCAGTAGGTATCATCTAACAACAAACTATAAGTAGAAGAGAGAAGCGAAATTACATGTAATTTCAAATTCACTTGCTTAAGTCTTTAATTATACATACACTGCCCAAACTACATTTGGGGTCCTTGGTCATCTCAATTGAAGTAAAGCATATAGATCCCTATACTCAGAGTTGCTGTACTTCAAGGTATGCCAATACAAGTCCTGGCCTTCTGTTCTAAACTAAAATACTTTCTGCTTTTTAAAGGGTTGGAAAACTCAAACTTTCTGGTTTTCAAGTGTTATTCTTCATCATTGTTCTGACAGTCTACAGTGTTTACCAAAAGTTCATAGAAATAAAAAAAAAAAAACCACAAAAAAAACCTGACCAAAAAAAACCTAACAACAAACCACTTTACCTCAAGTGAATGTGGATTTATAGTCTTTACTTTGTTTTAAATTTGCTGTATATATTATTTTTTCAAATAATAGCTTATGTTACAAAATCAGTATATCAGCCCCAGCAATGGCAGAAAGACATAGACACCATCATCCAAAAAATGAAGACAAATTGATAAAAGGTTTATATGCATACACATCACACATGCCTGACACAAATAAGGCAAAAACTCAAAAATAGTTATGTTGAGACTTTAGACTATCTATCTCCAAATACTCAGTAGTAAGCATGTAAAATTTATGATATAAGTCTGCTATGCTACTATTTAATCTCTCACATAGAGGTTAGCCAAAATTTCAAAAAGTTTGAGCAGAAGTAATGGAAGTCATCCATTCAACCATTCACTGAAATGTAGATATTTTCATAGAAGCAACAGAGAGTAATCAAAGCTGAGGAAAATGTTCAATTCCATTAAAAAATAAATTTTCATTATCATTAATTAAAAAATAAACTTTGCTTGGCATTTCAAAATACAGTATTGAATCCACACAGAGCAGCCATGATCTGTGTGAAATTACATGGTGAAAACACAAGATTAGTATTAGTAAATCCTACACAGCAACTAGTACGAATCTCTGAAGTTTGTTTTTTTTTTTTTTACCTTTCATAAACTGGTCTGACAACAGCTACAACAGCTGCCTGCTTTAAGCAGGAGCTTTGACTAGGGACTTCCTGAGGTCTCTCCCAACTTCAATATCACATCATGCTATGATCATCTCAGTAGAGGGACTCACTCCCCTGCTAACATTGTCTTAGGTGACAATCTATTGCACCACTACTCTCATCAGAGCCCGTTGAATGTTTTCATATGACTACATCAGAATAGAGCAATGAAGATGTTACCAGAGGTGAAAGGCACTATTCTATCTGCCTTGTTACGTGTTTTTAGTTTAGTCTCTAAGCTGGTGGTATGGAGTTGAAACTTTTGAGAAGGCAGACAGTCTGAAAGACTGCTAGCTGCTAAAAAGGAAACATAACTCTATTTACAATGCAATATTTGCTGTGCTGTTACCTATCCTTTGACCACATCGCAGCAGGATACTCAAAACTGGTTAAATTCTCTTTTATTTGTTTAAAATTCGTAACACACTATATTTATTCAGATAACAGAAAACAACTGTTTTCTAGTAAGAGAGAACAATTCCCGGAAACACTAACATCTTAATTCACAATCTGTTTCTGCTCAGCCAGGTGGTTCAGTGTATTCTACAGATTCAAGGCTGAATATGCCACTGTTTTTAATACAGACTTTAAAACATAGCATTAGGACTCAGTACTTGGAATAATCATTTCATATTAAGCTCTAAACTTTGACTTTCACTTCCCAGATGTTATTTTACTTCTAGTAGTGAATATACTTAAACTGTTTCAGTCTCTATATGAGATAAACCTGCAAAGAGTTTCATGAAGTGTGACTCTGTGAGAGAAATCTTGCCAGTGTGGAGCTATTATTTGTGCTGAGTTTCTCATAGTTATCTTCAATATTGAGATTCATCTAGTAATTACTTCTACTAGAGTAATTTAATAAACATGAACTGGTCAGTTAGAGTTGCCTAAAATCTAGTGGATCCTTATATAAATGGTTAAATGAACACTAGTTTCTAGTCTTGATCTTTGAAAAAGACATCACTGTGCAAAGGATGACAAACTAGAATCAAACTACAATACTACATGTAACTTCACTGAAGCCATGGAGTGGCACAAATAAGCTGCAGCACTAAATTCCAGCATTGCTCTAATGTTATCCAATTGAAAACACAAGACAACCCAGTTCTAAGTTCTGACTGTGCATAATAGCATCCTAACAATTACTTAGCACTTAAATTTGGAGGGAGGACCAGAAAGCCCTTAAATTATTTTTCTCTGCCATATTGTGCAGGCAGGTTTAGCTTCTGTCCTTTAGCATCAGTAAAATCTATAATTTGTTTTTTAAAAATTATTTCAGAAAAAAAAATATTGCTAATGTTAATCACTGTATTATATCAGCTCTTTAAAATCAATATTCCAACAAAAACATACTGCAAACTCAAAAGTATGAAACAAAAAGAAATTTCAGGAGTACCAAACATTTCACCAAAATAATACCAACACAATGCTGCAGACTATTTTTTAGCTATGATCTTTACATTTGCCTGACAAAGCATGCTTGTTGCATTCACTGAAGAATTTGAATATAATTCAAATCAAATTATTAATGATGCCTTATAAAATTATTTTCTAAGAAAGATTAATTTCTCATTATGAAGTAACATGCAGAAGTCATTGCAAAACAGCTTACCAAAAATGTATTAAAATGTTTGCCTTAAGAACTCCTGTTCAGACCCTAAGTTGAACTTGCACTGAACAACACTGTCTCATCCTTCCAAATGCCTGCTGACTTTGTCACTCAGGGCTCAAAACAGACTCTTAACAGAAAATTTGGCCAATTACAAGGAATAATACTTAGGTGCAAAGGACAGCTTCTAATTATTTAGTTTCTGATTACATAGCTTGACAACCACACCCACCTAACATGATCAGCACTTAACAGCAACCACAGCTATACCTTATTGATAGTAAATAGAGATAGTTTGATAGGGCAAAAATCGCTTTAAGTTTAGTAGTTCAGTGCATGACTTCCTGAGCCATGAAAAATTCAAGTCTATGGGACATTCAGGGGGAAAACTGAAACAGATATAATTCGTTATGTAAATGCCACAAATCATAAAGGAAAATCAAAAAGAACAAATTGTGAATATGAAACTTTATATGATACTGCTTTCTACATCACCGATTTACATGTGTTATATTCTTGGACTTTTTCTGAAAAATGCAAAAAATGGTTACCCCTAGCAACTGCTACATGTTACTCAGTTTATTTATGAGATAGAGAGCAGTCTATGAAAGAATAATACTGTACACTTTTATCAGGATTTCTCAGCACCACAGAGAATTGGGAATGAAGTGTCACATGTACACAGTATTTTCTCAAAGTTTTAAGTATGCATATTAAAGAAAAAAATAGTTATATATATATTGTGTATGTATCTTTTTGCAATTCTATTTCCTTTTTTCCTTCATGTGTAAATCAAAAACAAAGATTAAGATTTATATGGAGAAAAATGTTTACTCTGTCCAATCTGACAGTTGTTTTCTGTATTTTCTGTTTATTACAGTCCTAGTAGACTTTTAAAACTTCCAAAACTTCCTTAAGGATATCTCCTGAAGCACAGTCATGCAGTAAAGATCTCCAGACATAGATCTCCAGTTCCCATCATGTTTCAAAAGTTAAGGTTTAGTGCAAAGTAAGAATTAAAGCATTCACAGTTAATCACCTGCAGTCCCTTCACAAAATTAAGTTATCTCCTTGTTACCTGCCTAGGTCCTATGTAGCTTGTGAGAAGGTATCTTTCAAAAATCGTACAAATAAAACCCACCATACTAAAGAGGAAGCAAATGGAGTTCTTTTGCTTTTGATGTCTGGAGAAAGGCTTGTCTGTCCCCTTGAGATTTAGAACGAACCCAGGTCCAAGAGATAGACCTTTTTCCAAGCAGTCAGACCAAGAATCAAGCTGACTTGTAACTGAGAGAGTTGTCACAGTTTGAGGCCATGAGCTACCCAGGACTGGAATACAGAAATTACTCTTACTCCTTTGAAGAGTAAGAACGAAGATACTGCACACTGATTCTATTTACTAGTGCATATATGCAAAAGGCCATCAGGTAGAATGGATAAATCCACAAGCTAAGCCATGTCTAGCAGACTGAAAACTCCAGCCCCCGCAGGCCTAAGAGTAGGCCATAACTGCCCTCCCCAACTTAGGCCTAAAAGGCCTCAGCAGGCTGCATAACGCAGCTCGAAATTCCCTGCCAGCTAGAAGCCATCTCTCCCACACAATCCATGAGATAAGGAGGAACCCACGCTCTTCCTGGAGAAAAGAAGTGATAGGAGGAGAGGCAGGGAGGGGAAGAGACTGATATCAGCAGGCACTGCCTTATAAGCTGTGACAGCGGAAAGCAGAATACAGTAACATCATTGCAATATCTTGGGATGACCAGGTCCATCCCTTGGGATGGGACCCCATCCCTGTGGTTTTCTTAAGGGAACCTGGGACCCCTCAAACTACCACTAGCATATACCTCAAGCTACCAACCTTAAGCTTTTTTCCCATGAGAATGAGTTTGGATTGAATAGAGGGAAAGCCCTGGTTAAATCCTGACTCCTCATTCTAAATACATGATTGTGCCTATTCAGATAATAAAAACATATCGAAATTTGTACTTGAAACAGAATAATAATAATTGAAAAAATGTATTTTGATTTATATAAGCATTTGTATGTTGGAGTATTTTTCTCTCTAGCTACTTTCATAAGCTGTAACCAGCTTATGAAACCAGTGTAACCAGCTGTAACCACCTATTTTGCTTGGCTCTGCTGATTTTTTTAATGTATTATCATTTATCCTAGGAAAGAATACAAAACCTGAAGAACAACTAGACAGAATAAAACATGCATTGATACATTTTTTGCTGCAGTTATTAGGGATAGGGATTTTGTAAAACTTCAAAAGTGGCAATTTGGCTAAAACTGCAAATGATAACATTAAATTGAAAAGAAAACAAACAAATAAAAACACAGTACTTGCAGAAGTCTTGAAGAGATTAGAAGTTTCAAACAGGTCTGTTAGCCTAGAAACCTCTTGGATTGTGAGCACATATATAGGCTAATTCTGTCATATTAATATAGGCTAATTCTGTGTTTAAGCTTTGCAAAGCACTCAAGCCAGAAGTGCCTCAGACATTAATGAAGGCTTGTGTCTGTGAACTGGACTAAGTAACACATCAACTTCATATATTCCATGCATAAATATGTACATTGAGCAGTTCAAATGCTAAAAGTACATGCTTCCTTTTGGACATGCTTCCCCTTGCATATATACTTCAAAAAATCTGTTACAGATACATTAAAATGAACATAAACACTTCAGGTGCAATGCTAGTCCAGAACACATGCACACACAAGTAAGTAATTAGATTTTTTCAACTTAAAACAATTTACCTTTAGTAATACATAAAATAAAATATTCTTTTGATGCTCAATCAAACTATAGAAATGGAACAACAAGAAACATATAAACAAAAGCTTTTTTGGATTCCATTGGGGTGCACTACAGACTAATCAATTATAAATTAATTGGGGAAAATTTGTTTTGCATAGCACAGAGAGGTAAAACATTAATTCAGAATCATTTGCTTAATGGCATTTCTAATATGTTATGCATGTATTCAGCCTAGTTCTCTATAGTGAGATGCAAAACAATTACCAAGGATGTAAATACCAATAAACTGTAATTTACATCTCTACTAAGCAAGGAAAAGTAGAGTGAAAATACTAGATTATTTTTTACCAAAGAATATTCAGAGTAGTTATTTGAATGTATCTAATTCTTCATAAATTAATGATGACATATAATAATTTTATTACATTTAGACACACCCAAAACCACTTGACAGAAAAGAGGTTGCACATTGTACAATCAACATAGGTTGAATGCAAGCATTCAAGTCAGTGCTAGCTCTCCATATATTACTTATTTTTTATACAAAATTAATACCTGCTCTAAAAATATACTTTAAATAGAAACCAATACTGCTTTTAAACAGTATAAATATATATGTTTAGAATTTAATATATTTATTTTTAAA
>VWZI01022728.1:38305-199151 GCA_013396835.1 Psilopogon haemacephalus
AAATCTCCAAACACATCTTCAAGGGAAAGCACAAACACATAAAATAATAAAAGAAAAATCTGCATTTTATTTGCCTTAAGAAAACTAATTTTAATCAGTTACTTACTGAACATGAGATTCAATAAATGCCATTCTTGCTCTGATTAAGTGCCAAGACCATAGACATGTCCTTTCTAAGTGAGCGAGTAATCATTTGGTGTGTATAACAAATATTCCAGATGATTTATCTGCATTATATTTTTTTTTATGAATGAAATTTCATGATCTGGTGCCATAAGCTGTAGCTTCTCTGTTGTGATATGTTCTGCGTTAATAAAATTTCATTTTTATTTTTAACTTCAGAAGCAACCTGATGCAAACCTAACCTGGTTGTGACTTGATCTCTGTCAGTAGGGTGGAGAGGAAGGAGCAGTCAGAGACCTTTTTGCACGTATGTAAAGAGCGGCTTTTGATGATTTTTTGCTTTTCAAATCATAAATGAGATACGAGAACCTCCGATTCAAATTTCTTTCCACAAGTCTGCCATTTCCACAGCCAGAGGCATTCTAGGTCAATGTGGTTATCTTAGAAAGAGAATCGTTTTCTGACTGTACACATCTAAGCTCCAGAGGCACTCTAGGCCCATGTGGTTATCTTAGAAAATGAAGCTCATCACCACAGTATTCTATAATCTATAGCTAACCATACACAACTGAGCCCTTAGGAATTAATAGACATATCTAAGTAGCATAAAAAGTATCTCTCAGCAGAAAAGGCCCCACTGTGCACTGCACTATTCTGTTCAAGTCCTCTGCATATAAGAATTCAGGAAATACTTTACAATTATTTCTAGATGTATTTCTAGTATGTTTAGGACTTAAAACACAGGAAGATAAACTTACTGAAAAAAAATGCTAAAAAAAGATTTGCAAAAGCTACTGAGATGTTTTGAATTATCTCCCAGAACAGTATTTGTATCCTTTTTTTTTTGCTTTTAAATTTGTTTGAATTAATAAATCCGTGTTCACACAAAAAGCTGTGCAAAATGAATTTTTACTCTATTTCTTTAATTTGTTCAGCTGCAAAGTAAATTCTGGTTTGAATTCAACAAAGTTCATAAATAATAGTTTACGAGAAGAAAACAGCTTCAACAGAAAGTGTTAAATAACCAGTACACTCAGAATCTAGAAAAAAAAAAAAAAGAATTATTGTATTTATTCAAATTGCTAAATTAAAAAAAAAAAATTCCACACAGTTAAATTCTGTATTTCAAAACTGGTAAGTGAAATCTAATACATACTACAGTACAATGCAGAAAGTGGGAAACATTGATAACTCAAAAAGTTATAACCTTAAAACATCAAAATATAAACTAGTATGTGTAGCCTCTGGAATTAAGGGTTTTGCTTTTTTTTTCCATTGAAACGAATTCTGTTTCACACTTCTTAGCTATCGTTATTTTTAAAAGAGAAAGCAATCAAAACCATGGTGAAAAAATCTTCAAGAGTTACTTTTCTAATAAAAATATGATAGACTCAGTAGCAGCAAGACAGTAATGAAGCCATTCCAAAATGATCTGCCTAAACTAATTACCAAACTAATGAAGGCTAATCGTTTCAAACCTTAATAACAGCTTGAAAAATATGCTTTTTTCACAATTAAGCAAATTAGGCAGGATGATTTTTTTCAGTAAAATATGCAGATTTATCTTTCTATTAGATTTCAAGGATCACACTGGTGTATCATCTACTATTTTATCTATACAGTAAAGCAGAATAAATCAAAACAAAACTTCCCATTCACCAAAAATAGTTACTGGTTTTTAAGGTTCTTCTACATTCGGTAACATGTTAAGGAGATAAATGTTTCCTCTCTCTTCTTAACAGCTCTAGAAATTGAGTCCATATATATGGAAGAAGTATTTAGAGCATCAATAGGATTCTTTCTACTTTAACAAAATTAAATTCTAACTTCTCTGACACAGGCACAAATGGGAAGTCCTATAGCAATTTCTGAAAGAACTAAAACGCTGAAAAGAGCCTTGAAGACCAGAAAGAGGGACACATGAAACTCATTGAGATACCTTCACTTTAACATTTCCTTGGCTACCAGTTTAGCAATTACACAGTATTAAAATATGATTATTCAACCTAAGCAAAACAAACTATGAGTGTTTATCAGCTGCACATAGAATAGTTAACATTTGGACCTGTGAACATTAAGTGAGCATTGTCTATACCCAAACCATTCTTGATACCATCTTATTTATTAGGTCATCATCCTGTACAGCCACTATAAGGAAAAGAATGCACAATCTGATTGGAAATACATTCAAAAGATCTGATAATTCTCAACAAAACATCAAAGCATTTCAAAGCAGGAATTCCTTGACAGGAATAGACCAAACTTCTGATAACACAACCTGATCAACCTATTGTGAAAAATTTTAGACTGATGCAGATCACTACATGACAATTTCAAAGGACTATCAAGCTTTATCTTCATTAATATGCAACTGCAGTCTTTCATATCTCTTTCAAGGTAATGCTAGGATTTTGTAACAAAGTATCTATGCCTCCTCTTGCAGTAGATTGCCCATCTTTCATTAAAGTATTCGGCTAGTGAATATCAGTTTTCTGTGTCCATATGGTTCCACAAACCACAAGAACACTAAAAGGGATTTAGGCATCTTGACTGCAAAAAATAACTCACCTCAATAATTCTTCTGTATTTTGTTCCCAGATAGGTGTTTATTACTGAACAAAACATGTTTAAAGTGTTGACTCTTGAAGACTAATTATTTATTGAAAAAGAGCAACTAAAGAGCAAGTTTATTCACAGCATCAATCATCATTTAATTCTAATGCTGAGCAGCAACATAGGAAATACAATTAAACTCAACTCCAGTTTTCAAACCAAACATTCTCATGGATTTTAGGGTATTTTTCATTTTTCATGCTGCTTTTAATACAGGTCTTGATCAATCATAAAAGTCAGCTCCTTAAAGACTGGCAAACAAAGCTATTTCCCCTCATAACTGCTGTAAGTTTCTACATCTACATTACATCTACAACTTCCAAAGCTACTTCGTCTTTTCTGGATGTATGATTCACATAATCTGTCATGAATTACAAGGGAAAAAAGCATTCTGTGGCCTTTGGAACAATGTTTTCAGGACTTTTCAAGTTCTCAGCCATTCAGGTGTACTGTTTTGCCTATTCATGTAATCATCAAGAATAGTGTAAATGTTTAACCAACTGAAAGTTACCAGATGGCACTGGAGATTCAGAATTGGAATTTCAGAAATACATCATGATCCTTCTACACAACCAGTAACAGAAACTAAACCTGCTTGTCCATCCTTTGAAAATATGTAAGTTAGAATGCTCATACTGCTCTCTACTCCCTGTTCCAAATGATAAGATTTAAATCTGGATTTACTTTCAAAATTTTCATTTCTGTTGTGCAATACAATACTATACACAGAGAGTTTAATGCAACTTAACAACTGCTATGGATTTTGAACTTCAGATGCTTTCCATGATTTGTTTTCATTGTATTATGAAGGATAAAGCCATTTAATGTGACAATTTTGTGCTCATTAACAGAGGACACAGATTCATTTGCAAGGAGACAGGCAGGTGGTTTACAATTTCCATCATTATAATACTGAACAAAGTGACATCTATTGCCTGAAGGAAGGATAATTATACGATATGAGAACTTTATAGTATATATTCAGTTCACATTTATAAGAACTGGTAGATAAAGACAAACATTGTGGTTAACCATATTAATCCTCACTGCAACTTCATTACTATTGGAATTCCACCAACTAGCTCTACCAAGTGAACTGGATATTTGCCTTCAAAAGCAACTACACTATTATACACTCTGGCAAGAAAGTAGATCTACACATAGTTTTAGAGAAACACCTTGTCACCCAATGCTCTTTTTGACATGGTTTTCTAGTGCCAGTGGGCCCCCTATGAGTAAGTAAGCACACCATGCCTTTTTCCTTACTTCTCATATTCCTTCTGATGTTTTCCAACTTTGAAACAGAAATTATCACTAGCCACTAAAAGCATAATTTGTCATTTCACACTATTAAAAAAAGACCATGCCATTGTCTAAAAGCAGAAAAGTTGAAATCAAACTTTAAAATAAATGTATCATAAAAAACCAGATTGACAAAACTATCACCATTACAAAATTATGCCTATCCACTTTTGCAAGGTCAAGCTGAAAGGACAATTTTAAATGAATCAGCACCAGTGATGAGCAAAAAGATTAATTCTATCATTTAATAATCATCATTAGTTGTTTTCAGTATCTTCATTCAAACTTCTATTTTGTTCAGTTTGACGAATCATTTTCCTATAGAAAGATGCGTTTCATCTGTGTAACATTTGCAACATTCTTGTCATAATATGTGAGATAATGTTCCTACATGTCTTTATTTATGCACCTACAGCAGATATGTTTATCTACAGAATTTGAATCATAAGTAGAAGTCACAAAAGACACAAAGTTATGCCTGTCAAGGAAAATCTAGAGCAATCTTTGAATACAGTGATCGCAATCTGGTTGATTGACCTCAATACTGGTTGCAATTCTCTGATATCAAAAAGCTAATTTTAACATTACTGACAGATTTGTCACCCAAAATGCAGAAAGGTGCTCTAAAAGGATGACAGATGTTGCAGAGCTAAGACAGAAATACAAAATCAAGATGTGACTATATCATGTAAGTTTGGTAATCAAAATAAACTCTTTCAATGACATGCTAATTAGCCCAATCATTAATGTGCTGGGTGAATTTTGTCACCTTAGATTAAAAAAAGAAACAAACAAAAACCTAGTAGAAAACACAAGGGGGATTGTACACTAGGAAGAGATGGACTGGAGAAAGTGGCTATGAATCTATATATGTTAGAAGGGCCCAATGATTTAAATAGATTCACAATTTTTAAATTAAAAGCAAAACACTAGAAAGAGGATTTAGGTACTGTTCCAGATATTATATGATTATTTAGCTGCAGTGCCACACATTGAAGAAGAGATACTGAACTTAAAGTTAAGTGTTGCCATTTATACTGTATTTATTCTCTTTCTTCCAGTCTTATTCTAAAAAAGCAATCATTAAGAGAAAATAAGATCAGGATTTTAGTGTATTCATTTCAGGGGAAATAAGCAATTAACCATGATAATCCTATAGTGTGGATTAGAGCTGATGAATGGATCATATAAGTACAAAGAGCAATCCTTTCATGTCTAAAAATAACACTAGTTTTGTAAATCATATAAAAAAAACTTCACATGTAATTATTGAGATGCTCAGCTAAGCAAAAACTGTAATTAAAACTAAATACAAACTAAAATTCTTTCTACAATCAGAAATTACAGTATCTCTATGAGTTGCTAATTTATGAGTACACATAAATCACTCCAACTGATATAAAACCAACAGTAAACAGAAATTTTATTTCCTAATCTTTTCAGTAATATTCTGGTTTACGCATTGTCAGTTTCTCCATCCTGAAATTGTGTTTTCATCAACTCATTTCTCTACACTGCCTCAAGCAAGATTTTAAAAATCCATTTCTGTTGAACAATGCATTGTGAACCTGCTTCCACAGGTAGCTCCAAATGAAAGTAATCACCCACTATATTGACAATTATGAAGTTAAAGCAATTCTGAATAATTTGGTAGAAAAATTCATGACACTGAAAATGTAATATCCTCCACTATTAGCACCTCAAAAATAAATGTGACCATTTCCCAAAACAAATCATAAATATAAAAAAAAAAGTTTAATTTACTAAATATTAGGAATCTACCAATAAAGACACACAATTTAAATTATGTTTTTCAAGCCTAAATGCTTGCTACTGAAAAATCACTGAATACAAATTGCACCTCCTGAAATGATTGTACTTATTATGATAATTTGATTATAGCATAATTTTACCATGACAAATTTTAAAAAATTAAGTAAATAAATTCCCAAAGAAAATACTATTTGTTAAGTAAATTTTCTCTTTCTTTATTATGACTACCTGAACACATCTATTGCTATGTTTTAGGTCTGTTTAATATTTACATTTTAACTGCCACAATGAATAAATAAAATAAATAAATAAATTGCAAAACTCAGATTTTGCCTAAAAGTCTGCTGGCTTCTGGCTAGGACTTTTACTAGCCAAATGTAGTACAGACCCCCAGAATCACTATGGTAGCTTTCTAGAAAATCAAGCCAAAACTGGTCTCACTCATCTTTAGTTCTGGCCATCTGCTTGAAGCATCTGGTAACTGGGTACATTCACCCACATCCAGAACGTGACTGGTCTTTTGCCAACTATCTGCCTAGGTAACTGCCAATATATGCTTCTCCGCTACTAATGTGACAACTGTCAAAAGGAAGTTGAACACGTACGAATAAATCTAAATAAAACTAACACATTACTTGCCCAAGTTTCAGCAATTATTGTTTGGGCATAATTGATTGATAAGGGCAGCAGTGGATAATTCACTTATATGGTGAAACCTTCATAAGGCAAAGAATTGTACCAAGGATACTAAATATCAAAATGCATTGAAAGTTTATTTTTAACTTTTAATCCTTGCTATTTGCTGTGACAAATGGAAAATAGATATGTGCAGCTATTATTTAAGAAAAAAAAACAACAAAAACATATAAAGAAAAAACTCCAAGTAATAATATGAGCAATGAGTTATTCTTTTAGATTAAAAACATAAGAATTATAATTTCAGTATGTGATTTAAGGTAACATAAAATAAGAAATCAGTTCAGACTCTTGTCTAAATTTCTTTTACAAGTAATCCAAGTTTATAAAATTATTAGATGTAGTCTACCTATTGCAAGAGGATTTGCAATGTCATATTAAAAATTAGAACATCAGTGTCAGCTTAGAAAATAACTCGTAAAAAATACATGCAGCTTCCATCATTTTCATATACATATATTTTCATGTACATATATTTTTTAAGAGCTCAGCTCACTCAAAATAATTTTTAAAAATTATTTTGTGGACATATTAGGAGAAAAAAAAAAATTTAAAACCACCAAAACCAAACCTGTAATTACTGAAATGATTAATTTATCAACTATCATGAAAGAAACACTTTGTCTTCTTTTGTCATGACTTTTTTTAAAAGGTCAGATGTATTCCATGGCCAGAGAATGTGCAATTAGAAGTTAAAAACAGACAAGAGATCTGTGGGTGGAAAATTTAAAAATCAAAGCCTGGAAAATAATCCAGGATCATGATAGTAAGCTACTGGACTGAAGAAAAGAATAAACTCAAAGATATTCAGAGAGTGTCATAGTGATGTTTTTTTTTTTTCTCTTGCCCTGTCTGAATCATCACCGTCTTCTTGTATTTAGATTTTAAGCTCCGTGAAGTAAAACTCACATTTTCATTCTGCAGCACACAAGACAGTGAGGTCCTTACTCACCACTATAGCTTCAGTTTCTAACTGTTGCACAATGTTGCTGCTGCCACCATAAAATTAACACTAGCAATAAAGCTATGTACCATTTCTATTAGCTACTGTGATTACGACTGACAAGCACCTTAACATGCAGATATTCCCACAGTTATCTGCCCTGCCATGGCCAGTCACAATAACCTAATTTAAAATAGGTTAGAAAACAAATGCTCTGTCTTTTCCATCTTCTAATTTTTAACAGAAGGGTTTAGCAAATGGTCATTTATATCCATTGCATAGTTATTAAAAATATATATACTAAATTATATGCAAATATTACATTATATGTAAATATTTATTTGGCTTACATTTTTTTTTCATCACATCTATTTCAAATACTGCATTTTCAAAGAGTATAATTTATTATATTGCAGCATTTTCCAAAATACTGTAATGTAGGTTTTGATTGATACAATAGAAATACAGTAAATTCTTCATGAATTGTACATGGTGATAATTCCTCTGATATCTTTTACATTGCATTAAGATAAAGTTAAACAAGAGTACAAAGATAGTATACACATGCTACTCATGAGGATAAAGAAATTTTAACTATGTGTAAAATCTTGTTATTCTTATCTTCAAATGGTCTAAAGTGTGAGAACTTGTCCTGGTTTATAGTCATAGTACAGTTTTTAAGCTTGTGACTTTCCCACAGGCAATTTGTTCCAAGTAAAGAAAAAACTTAAAAAGAACATGTAACAAGTTCACAAAATAAAAACATACACTGAAATAATTATTCAGATATGTCAAATTGTTTTTAGGCTGAAACACAAGTAACTTTGCCATTTCCTTTAGCATTTAATGCTATTCAGGACCACTCTAGAGTTCTAAACATCAATCATCAGGAAAAACAAAAAGACTAAAAATCCAGCTGTCATTAATATTGTCAGCTGCCCACAGTGCAGATCTCAAAACAGAAACATAATAATTTCCCAAACTCCTCATTCACCTCTGAATGTGATTAATATGTTAGAATATAAAGGGTACTGTTAGCTTGAATTTGTAAGAAGAAACAGGATTCTGCAAGAAACTGATACAGGGAGCGGAATGAAAGCAAGACTACATAGGCGAACGGAAACTCTTCCAATTTTCACAAACTCTATATAATTTCCAGAAACTGTATCAAACCAGCTAGTAGAACTTATTTCCAGAATATTTTGTTTCCAGACGGATTCTCTTATGAAAATCAATTTTATTACATTTTTATACTTTAACCTAAATGTACTCCTGTCTCAGTCACAAACTTTCTGTATGTATTTCAACACAAATATCCTATTTACATTTTTATGAAGGACGAAAACCATAGACTTTTGTGTGTTTCTTAAAATTTGTCAAATAAATAAGTTGTTGCATCCTCTTATCAATTGTGCTGTAACAAAATCCCCAAAGAAACAGTTTTTTGTACACTTTTATCATAGAACAAAGAAGAAAAAATCTCCTTAGAAGATTATCAGAAACTTATTAAATGTTCAAATTTAAGCTAACATATAAGAATAAAATATTTTTTAAAAAAAACTTAGTGCTGTAAGTACCATAAAGTGAGGTATGAAAATTCTTATACCCAGTTCTTGGTTAGTGACATTCCCAAATTTCTATCCATAGAACTGCTCAAAGTAGTTACAACGATAAGAATCGAGAAGTGGCTCTTTCAGTTGATGTGTTTGAAAGGTAGCTTTGTATGAACAGCTGTGTTTTCAAAATGCTTGCCACCTCTAAATTGGTCCTTGTGAAGTGAACTCTTTGCCTTATTGCCAGCAGGGCACATTGCAGTGTAGCTGCTGCATTTTTAGTTTTTATCACTGTCTCTCTAACTGCTGAAGTGGAAAAGAAAGATTGCCAAAACCTGACGTGTTCCTTTTCCTTTCTGCCCACTCTGACTTGGTTCTTAGCTGTTTGTTGCTCCAGTGATGAGAAACATTGCTCAGTTTATTCACTCACTGAATGTCTTTTCCAGTTCAAATAATGTTGAAACCCTCCTGTAAACCAAGGCTCCAGCTGTCAATAGCAGAAAATGAAACCTATTTAAGACAATCATTGTCTACACGTGAGATAATTAGGCTGAAAAAAAGTCACACACAAGGGTGCATTTTTCTAAAAGAAAGGGATAATACCTTAAAAGCAAGAGGTACAATATGTTTAGAAAAGACAGTAAGCATAGATTATAGGAGGGATGGACTATTCCACAAGAAATTAAATCATCTGTCCACAGTTTTAGGACAGAAGTCCTAGTAACAGAAAAACAGTAATAAAAATACTCAATATAATTCCTAATAAACAAACTTTTTAGATGCAGACTGTTTATACTTTTTAATTGTAGACATTAGGAAGAAAACCTTCCCATTTTATCTAGATGAGGAAATACATATAAGCAGTCTACATAAAGATTTATAAATGCAGCTGGGTACAGAGTTACATGCACAGCTCCTGCTGCTACTTGCATGAAAATACTTATCCCACAGCTCAGTTTACTGCTGACAATTTGCTGCTGAGCCTCATCTATACAAACTTTTCTATTATGCTCAGTAGTAGGTACAAGTTTTAAGAATCACTTCCATCACACATGAAAGTACACGCAAAACTCCAGATGGGATAAAGCATCTAGCTTTAAAGCACTGGAATCCATTAATAAAAATGGTGAAAATCACTGTTAGTAGGAGTATTTAATTCTAATCTAGTGCTATAAGTATAGATATTAGTATTACGATAGATTTACTATTATCATTACATTAATGAAGAAAGAGAATCAGTGTATTCCTAAAGTTCAAAGTATCAAAAAGTTAAATGCTTATGTTCCGATACAAAATATTATGTCTATGATGTTACATTCTTGAAGGAAATTTACCTTCAATTGCAGTTTATAGTGTTGAGTGCAAGATGTCAAGTGTTCAGTTTTGGGCATCTCAATACAAGAAAGGCATTTAAGTGCTGGAGAGGGGTCCAGAGAAGAGCAACTAAGCCAGCGAAGTGCTAGAGAACAAGACTTCAAAGGATCAGTTGAGGGAACTGAAGCTGTTTAGTCTGAGGAACAGGAGGCTGAAGGGACACTTTATCAGTCTCTATAATTACCTGAAGAGAGGTTGTTGTGAGGTAGGTATTGGTATCTTCTTCCAAGTAAATAGTGATAGAACAAGAGGGAATGGCTTCAAGGTGCACCAGGGGAAGTTTAGCCTGGACATTAGGAAAAAAATTGTGACTCAAAGAGTTGTCAAGCATTGCAACAAGCTGCCCAGAGAGGTGGTTGAATCACTACCCCTGGATGTACTTAAAAGCCATGTAAATGTGGTGCCTGAGGATATGGCTTAGTGGTGAACTTTGCAAAATAGTGTTAATGGTTGGACTCAATGATCTGGAAGGTCTTTTCCAACCAAAATGATACTATGATTCTATGTCAATTTGCATAAGGTTTATTTTGTTAGAGTGAACTGCAGCTCATTTCTCAGTTCAAAGTGGTTTGTACACATCTCAAGGTTATAAATTAGTTACATACACACAGACACAAACACATAAACAACAAAACCAGTTGTCATAAATAAAGCCATACTGCATAACTTGATTCCGGATTTTGGTACCTTCAGGTAGCATCAGAAAACATCAGCATTCCATGTTTTCTTACCTTCTTTGCCAATACTGTGTATCAGAGTCAAAGAATAATAACATTATAAGCAAAAAAAAGACCAACTCAAATTATTCTATAGTATTTTTGCTGTGTCTTTTTTTTTTTTTTTTTTAATACTATATCATATGATATGTGCTACAGTCCTGTGATTTAGTTTTAGGTTGTCTTGCAAGGAGCAGGGAGTTGGACTCGATCTTTATGGGTCTTTTCCAACTTGAGATATTTTGTTTCATGATTCTGTGATCACATAAGCCATATGTCCATAATATGTCCATACTACTCCTGAAATATTATTTTATTTCATACCTTGAATGATAGCTAATACCAACTGATTTTAATGTGAAACAATACACAGATATGCCACTATTTAAACCAAAAAATCTTTCAGAATGATGACTCTGCAGGCTGGGAGAAAGTGTGAAAACTATTCTAAATTTTTTTATTTAAGGCGCTCAACTCCAGTGAATATTTTACACAAGGCAGAAGCACTTTAACTGGAGAAATAAGAAAGATTTATGCTATAAAACCATATGAGCTTGAGCTGGTGGCTTATTAGCTGGAGCATTCACCAGAAAGAGAAAAGACATCATATTAAATCATAAAGAAGAATTTCAGACCTTCTCTCAACTCTCCCTTTTTTACTGCCTTTGCAGAAAGCCCACTCTGACGTATATGATATGAAAAAGTCCACTGGAGCCCTTGTTTCTGTCTTGAGAATCCCAGAGATGCTGAGATATGACCTCAAGAGGAATATAAACTCAAAGCTAGAAGGATGTTGACTATGTACATGAAAATGTAGTAGTTTACATGCTTTCACTGGTACAGCCTCTGAGGTACCTGGGACACACATGAAAAGTCCCTTCTGGTTCACATCCTATTTTCACAGTGACCAATAACAAATGTGCAGGGAGGAGCAGAAAATCAGATCAGCCATGTAATTATGCTCCCCCATAATACTTCCCCAGTATCTCTGCAGGGCAGAAGTCCCTGAGCATCATAGTGGAGTCAAAATGCTCCAATTAGGTATCTCCAGTAGAAATTTGTTGAATCTCAATTAATTCACTGTTCAGATAAGATTTCCAATGACTGTTCAATTATTAGAGGCCTAGATTTGTCATGCTTACAAATGCTTTTTTAGTATGTAATTCAAATAAAATTCCAAAAGGCAATGGGACATATGGTTTAGAAAGTTCATTAAGAATACGACTAAGAAATTCTCCTCCCATGGATGTTCTGTTTTCTCTAGTAGTTACATAGTAAATTACATTTGTTTATTTGACATAGAATGATTTCTGTAAGATCTTCAGTAAATGGGACAGTAATTCATACATGTGTATCACTCTTCTCCTGGTGCCAAAATCAAAACCAAGTTACATCCACTAGCTGTCCAATGCAAACCTGAATACCTCTTCAAGCCTCAAGTTCATCTCACTTCCCAGAAAAAAGGAACCAATTATGATTTTACTGCTTCAGCCAGTATGTCTTTGCATTTCAGTATAAAGTGAGCCATTCGCAAAAAACAACATATTATTTTTCCTCAAAACAGCAGAATGTTTTCTGTATGTTTATCTCACACTTTGTCTGCTCACTTTACTGATACACCTACATGTTGAAATAAAATACTAAATGCCCTTAAATGTACATAACACAAACAGGAACCACAGAGACTTGTCAAATATACTTCAAACTGGTCCAGTGTTCCTGTCACTCAACATGTTCCAACAGCTTTCCTCTCAGCTGATATGAAATGCCTATGTGGTCAATATGCCAAATCCCCTCAGGCCTAGGAAGGAAACCAAAAATCAAAATCCTTGACACTTGACTTTTGCAATGCCATCTATCTATAAGAGCAGCTACTCGAAAGTTAATTATTAATGTCAATGAAGCATTGATCTTATCTTACAGTTTGAAAACAATGTCACTCTGGATTTTAAGGCTAGAGGCAAGGAGAGAAAAGGCACAAGTGTGTTTCATACAACAGCCTTCTCAGACAAAGTCTCATTAAAATTACTATGTCATCTATGTTCTGGAGTAAATGAATCAGTACTTCATATATGAAAACAAAGAAACCCTTGAATTATATGACTTGGAACACAGCGTACATACAAAAAAAGCCAGCACATACAAAAAATCTAGAGAGGGCATATCAGATATTTCAAGATGCTAAGGTTTCAGTCTTAAATACAGTTTGAGACATGAAGATAGTCTGCAACATCATAGCAAATTTCAGATCCTTGCAGAGCTACAGACCAAAGAAGCAACTGCTAGTGTAGATTATTTTCCTTTTTATCACTCTAAAAATACTTTTCTGTTACTATTATTCTTTGCAATTGAAATTATAGAAGCCAAAATAAGCAAGCCAGTAATTTACCCCAATTTGCCAAGATAACAAGATATTTATTATGAAGTACACATATTTTTTTCTCATTATCACTTAAAAAAAATTCAGATTTTCCTTCCTAAACAGCAGATACAAAAACCAAACAAACAAAAAAAACCCACCAACCAAATAAACAAACAAAACCCACCACCCTAAAAACCCATTTAAAACCCGTATTAGCTTTGTATGTTTCTATATAAATATCTCACAGGTTTACCTATGAATGCCATCATTAGCAATGTGTAGCAATCCAATCATTCAATTCTCCTTTGATCACACATAAAAACATTCTTTATATTTATAAGCTTCATGTTTGAAAGTTAAATATTCATGCTCTGTAGAAATTTGCTGAATGTTTACATTTTCAAAGCCAAAGGAACTCAGTCTGCTTCTAGTGATAATTGAAAGTAAAAGTATATGAAAAGAAGCATAGAATATGTAGAAAAATCTTGCTGATGTATTTTGCTTTATATTTTCTGGATCATCAAGTTTCAGAAGAGCAATTCTCCACTGCATGTATGACAAGCTGCATTTCTAAAGATATCATACTATATTAACTTAATTTATGCTATCTGAATACCACCACAATACTCTAGGCACCACAGTCATTTTCTTTTCTTACTTGCCATAATTAACATTAGAGAGCAAAAGATAGCTAAATTAATTTATAACTTTATAGTTTCTTATACTAATTATCTCCTCTTCTTATGTTTTAGGTCATCCTGTCATTTCTGCAAACACTAATCCATCATGGAACTCGAAGTTAATACTACTAAATAAATGAATTGCTTAATCTCCAATGACCATCTATACATACTTCATCTTCACAAAGCTTATCAATTTTGTGTCATCAAGGACAGAGTGATCTTCATTGCCACAAAATGCCTGTTGCTACTGGACAAGCTGATTATGACTTTATGACTTATCTTCAAGAAGAAAGTCATTCACAATCATCATTTGACAAATCCAAGTGTGTGCTTCATCAACTGACCAAGTCATACTGAATTCCAAAACCACAATTGTGGAATACTAAAGAGTCTATTACTTTTCTGAACATCTGAGCTAAGATGAAGGACATGCAACTCAAAATTAACTTTCTACTTGGTCTAGTTATGACTGCACTAGTACAAGCTGTAGTAAAACAAGCAGATTGCCCAGAGTCATGTATATGTGAGATCAGACCATGGTTCACCCCTAAGTCTGTGTATATGGAGGCTCCAACAGTGGACTGTAATGATTTAGGCCTTTTTAATTTTCCATCCAGACTGCCTGCTGACACACAAGTTCTACTTCTACAGACTAATAATATTGCAAAAATTGAACATTCGGTAAAGCTCCCAGTGAATTTAACTGGTCTAGATCTATCTCAGAACAATTTATCCACAGTGACCAGTATTAATCTTAAAAAGATACCACAGTTGCTTTCAGTGTACCTTGAAGAAAACAAACTTACTGAGCTCCCTGAAGAATGTCTCTCTGGACTCCACAATTTACAGGAGCTCTATGTTAATCATAATCTGCTTTCTGTAATTGCACCAGGAGCTTTCATAGGCCTCAAAAACCTTCTCAGACTTCATCTCAATTCAAATGGTCTGCAAATGATCAACAGGAAGTGGTTTGAAGCTACTCCTAATCTTGAAATTCTCATGATTGGAGAAAACCCAATAATCAGGATCGAAGATATGAACTTTAAGCCTCTTATCAATCTGCGTAGCCTAGTTTTAGCAGGCATAAATCTCACTGAAATACCAGATAATGCTTTGGTTGGCCTTGACAAGTTAGAAAGCATATCATTTTATGACAACAGATTTGTTAGAGTTCCCCACATTGCTCTTCAACAGGCTAAAAATCTTAAATTTCTGGATCTAAATAAGAATCCCATTAACAGGATACGACGAGGAGATTTTAGCAATATGCTGCACCTAAAAGAATTAGGAATTAATAACATGCCAGAACTGATTTCTATAGATAGTCTTGCTGTTGATAATTTGCCAGATTTAAGAAAAATAGAGGCTACCAATAACCCCCGATTATCATACATTCATCCAAATGCATTCTACAGACTTCCCAAGCTGGAATCACTCATGCTCAACAGCAATGCACTGAGTGCCCTGTACCGCAATACAATTGAATCCTTGCCTAACCTCAAAGAAGTTAGCATACACAGCAATCCCATTAGATGTGATTGTGTCATCCGCTGGATTAACATGAATAGAACAAACATTCGCTTCATGGAGCAAGAGTCCCTGTTCTGTGTGGACCCTCCTGAATTCCAAGGCCAGAATGTGCGACAGATACACTTCCGGGAAATGATGGAAATCTGTCTCCCTTTGATAGCTCCTGAAAGTTTTCCATCCACTCTGGATTTAAAAAATGGTAGCCATGTTTCCTTACACTGCAGAGCAACAGCAGAACCAGAACCTGAAATCTACTGGATAACACCATCAGGACACAAACTTTTGCCTAATACTCTTTCTAACAAGTACTACATTCATGCTGAAGGAACATTAGACATAAGCGATGTAACACAAAAGGAAAGTGGCTTGTACACATGTATAGCAACAAACTTAGTTGGAGCAGACCTAAAGTCAATCATGATTAAAGTGGATGGCTCTTTTCCTCAGGACAACAGTGGAGCATTTAATATTAAAGTAAAAGATATAAAATCTAATTCTGTTTTGGTTTCCTGGAAAGCAAGTTCTAAACTTGTGAAGTCCAGTGTTAGATGGACAGCCTTTCTGAAAGCTGAAAACTCTCAGGCTGCACAGAGCGCTCGAGTACCATCTGATATAAAGGTATATAATCTTACACATCTCAATCCATCAACTGAATATAAAATTTGCATAGATATTCCCACAATCTATTCACGGAATAAAAAACAATGTGTTAATGTAACCACAAAAGGATTGGACTTGGCAGTGAAAGGCTACGAAGAAAGCAACATGATAGGATTCCTTGCCTGCATCGGTGCTCTTCTGGGAATCATCTCTATGATATATCTCTACAGATGCATCTCGCGAGAGGCAAACTATGATGCTGGACACAGCTATCTAAAGAATTACCTGAAGACACAATCCTTTTCACTCAGTGAGCTTTATCCTCCTATAATCAGTCTTTGGGACATGGGAAAAGAAAAGAGCACAGCAATGGAAGTAAAAGCAACTGTAATAGGTGTACCAACAAATATGTCATAAATACATCATTATGTGTCATTATTTCTGAAATAAAAAGCACATCACTGCATTTGTGCTGAATAAAAAGGCAACAAGTATTACTTTTAGGAACTAGATGCCTGAACTTTGCTGCTGACAAATGGGAATACATACTGACTCAGCATAACAGAATTTTCACTAACTGGCTTCTGTGGGTATTCTACCAACCAAATACAATTAATTACATTTTCTAGAACTTTCATGGGACTTCTAAGCCTGGAATACAGTGCAAATAGCCAAGAACAATTTCTGGGTTTTGGTTTGGGTTTTTTTTTTTTATTATTATATAAAAGTAGTGGAACTGAGCAATACCTCCTCCTGTGCTGTATTACACACACTAGCCATGAGTTTTTGCAGTGAACAGATATGCTAGAATTGACACATGGTATAATGAAATGGATGAGTTCTGTAGAGTAGACACAGTGAGTATGTGAATTTTTTTTATGAGGAAAATACATTTTTGATTAAAATCAAAATCAGTTTTGGCTTGTTTGTTTCCAAAAAGACATCTTGGGAGCTCTTGTCTGACAATAAACAAACGTGTTCTAATGTTTAATATCTCCTTACATATTCTCCTGTTAAAATGCCATTCTGTCCACAAAGGATATTTTTTGTTGGTTTTAGGCTGCATAACTGCAATATAACACATAATGAATATTTTTTAAGTACACATGAACAATAAAAACAACCATATTTTACATGTTGCTTATTGTGGGAGGGAAAGGAGAAGGGTGGGAAGGAGACATAAGACTGATAGGGAAAAAGGTTGTTAGTTACCGGTAACAGCAAGTTCAGAGCTGCTTTGATATTTTCCCAGAAGCGTGACAACTCAATGCTACGTTTAGATTGAGGTAATACAAATCCAATACTTTGTCTTCAGGAAAAAAAGGTAATTCAGTTATTAATAATGTTGGAACATTCCCTGGCTATACAGACAACTCAGATAGCTTGAACAGCTTAAATGATATTAAGGTTTTCCTTCTGACCTGTACACTTGTCCTCAGCAATAACAGCTCACTATTTTATCAACTTCTTCAACTTTTGTGTTACAAGTAATAAATGACTGAAAGAAATTTTATTAGTAGAAATTAAATGAAACAAACCTAAAAGAGTACAATGTATCCCTGACTATTCATATTGAAGCTAAAGTTCTCACGGGAATAGAATTGGGCACATAAGCAGCAAATGTGCACAAGCTGCTGCTCTGAGCATCAATTACAAACTAAATCCACTTCTGTTAGGATGCAAAAAGTGACTATTCCTAAGGCCAGTTGAGAACAGACATATGATCATTAAGATATCTGATTAAAAGATACAACTAAAAACATCAGCAAAATATTTATGTTATTTTGGTTCACATATACATGAAAGAGAGAAGAATGAAGAAAAAAACCTATTATCACTGAATATTGTCCTTAGGAAGCAAATAATCACAGAATCCACAGGTAGCTTGAATTACGAAGTTAAAATATAAATAGCAACAAGGGCGGCTGCTGTGGTGTAGCTTTCAGCACCGCAAACAGCTCCCCGGCGCCTAGCTGCTCCTCAGGAAACGAGAGCCCGCGCCCATTTCACAGAATCACAGAAACGTTTGGGTTCGGAAAGACCCTCAGGATCACCAAAATATAACCCTACTCTACAAGATTCACTCTAAACCATATTCCCAAGCACCACATCCAAATGACTCGACCACTTCCCTAGGTGGCCCAATCCAGTGCCTTTGAATTTTTTTTTCCTAATGTCCAGTCTACACCTTCCCAGTCACAGCTTGAAGCCATTCCCTCTTGTTCTATCACTATTTACGTGTGAGAAGAAACCAGTGCCAACCTCTTCACAACATCCTTTCAGATGGCTGTATATAGTGATGAGGTCTCCCCTCAGCCTCCTCTTTTTCAAACCAAACAGCCCCAGCTCCTTCAGTCGCTCTTCATAACATTTATTATCTTATATGACTCATCAAGATGTTGTGGGTGCAGCCTCTAGTTTACCTTTGGAGCCAGGCTACATTGAGAACCTACAACTTTTGCCACTTCAAAATAAGAATTAAATTTTATCAGGGAAAAACATCACTTCATGATACTATAAACCAGCAGATTAATACAAGTCTAATAGGGAGCAGTGACAAGACTTCTTCCCCTTTCAGAACAAGTACAAGTGTTACTGATTTAAACATCTCATTAAACATTTCTGTTGACAGAAAAAAAATGTGGTTCTATATACAAGAATTCTTATATTAAACTTTAGAGAGCTGAAATCTAAGTAGATAGATATTAAATATTTGAATGGTTATATATTTTATACTGATATCAAATGGGGAAAAATGCATTTTAAGAATAAATGGACTATTTTCTTAAGATGGATATGTATATATAAATGAATTTTCTTAAAATAGCCTTGCAATCTTCCTCTCACATGATTAAACCATTTCAGATTCATATAGTTTCCTTTCTCTGAAATTATCTCTAAAAGAATATACCTAGTTTTTGTTTTCAGCATACGAACAAGATGAATCTTCTATAGCTAACCATTATGGAGTAATATTCTTCCTTTTTTTTTTTCAAATATGCTTTCTTTGCTATCACTCAAAAGTGAAAATTTTAGTAAACACTAGGAATGTGTTCGTAAGAACATATTTTAGTGTCTCTACAATAAAGGTGTGAGATTGTGTGATTTGGTAGGGGTGCTTAACTGATGGGGTACAAATAAGGAACAAAACTGTTGTCAGTTCTCCAGTATTACAGTTCTTCAGTATTCTGCTGATGTTTTAAACACTTCAAATTGAAACTTTATATGTTTCTAACAGAAATGCAACTTTAGTGATTTTTTAATATACTGTAAGAACATGTTAAAGGCAAAAAGTATGTTGGAGGTGAGGCTGCTTAAGCCCACTCAGATTTCACATGTATATTACTTAATGAATGGTTGTGTGATCTTTTTATTACATGCAGTTTTATGTGTGAAGTGCTTCTTTTCTATTAGCAACAGTTAGCACCTGTCTGCATACCTTTACACCATTATATCTGTATTGCAGTATTTTATCTCTTAAATTAAAGTAGTGTCTTGTAGAACACATAGCAGTGTTTCAATAGCAGTACTGTGAACCACTTGCTATGTAAACATAATATTTTTAATAACTACACAGAAACTTCTTCATGATATTAGCCTAAACCAAGCTCTAAAAATACTCAGTATTTCTGTTACCTAAGACATTCTTCACATTAAAATTCTAACAGAAGCTACAGGTAAGCAGTGGGATTCTAATGGAGCTATGTATAAAAACGAACAGCTGTTCCTCCCACAGATATACTGCTACATAAACCTGAGGGTCCTTACAAAGTAATAAATCCCCCTTTTAGCTTTAATAGCTTAGTTTACATTTAAATTACATCATTTCACAGACATATGCCAAAAAAAAAAAAAATCAGCAAAGGAGAATCTATTTTTAAGGTGTAAAAATAAGTTCAAGTGGCTAATAGTAAACTCTACTTTTTAATAACCTTTTCTCTTGTGGTATGGTTGTTGTCTCCACACAAAGCGGAGGGCTAAAATTATCTGTATTTTATTAACTGGGATGTTTACCCTCATTAACAGAGGTAGAAACTCACAACAAGCTATATTCAATTTCCTCAGAAATGGAAAAAGCATTGTTACACACCTGTGTTTCCATTTATTTTATAGTTTTCTCTCAAGAATCCAATGCACTGAAAGTAGCACTTACTGATTAAGAAGCTAAAAAATAGTTACTCAGAAATAGATTATCTTGGCACTTGACAGCAAACCTCATTCTGAAACACACTATTACTGAAAGAGAATCCAAACGTGTGCTTGAAATGTCTGGCTAGGCAGTACCTTAAACATAAGGCTGAAAAGACTTTTAAAATTCTATTTTTCTACTTCAGTTACCTTACTTCCTATCAGCTACTAGACTGAAAAGTTAAGTACTATTCGTAAAAGGCTTAAGCATTTAAGTCTTGGTAAAACATTTATAAAAAACTAAAATACAATATTCCATCAGCTGTCAAATGTAAGGAACTGAATGGCAAGACACATTACAAAGACAGAAGTGAATACTAAAGATTGAAAGTTCAGTATGAAAACTGCAGAAAATACTTTGAAGGATATTGTTCAATGGATTAGAGAAGACAGTGATTGGCCACAAGCCAGTAGAGACACACCATGAACAACAGTTCACCTCACACTAAAGATGAGAAAATGTGCTTGGAAACAGATTAACAATTGCATGCTGTTTTTGTATAGGTAAGAAACAAGCTAATTAGAAATGTATCCAGAATTATGTATCTGGGTATTGCCTAATTAAGATCATGAGATTTCATCACAACATTGCTTACATAACTCATCTTGAATAAAATTGTTGGGGCAACAATAGATAAAACTGGTAATTTTAGACCATGTTTGGATTCCACCAGCAATAGTAAATGAAAATAGAAGGATTCTGGACTAAACTCTACATAAGGGAAAAAGTAAGCAAAATTAAAAGCATCTTACTGGAATGTTAGACCTTCCAAACCAATTGTTTTGGTAGTCCAGCTGCTTGGTGTACCAAAGGTGTAACTTGGATAATTTCCAATTTAATATCACTGGAAATAATTGGAATTAATCTTCTCAGGAAAAGGCTAAATAAATACTCAAGGGGAAAGCTATGTAACTTCTGGGAACTGATTTTTATCTAAAAAAAGCCATGAGAGAACAATCACATACAAGAAATTCCATAATACTTCAAATGAAATTAGCTATTTGATGTAAACTAATTTTTTTCCCTAGAACATTATTTTATAGTTAATAAAGCACATTCTTATTTAGAAAAAAAAAAAAGGGGGGTGGGGGAGATAGGTGGAGAGTGGTGTGCAGAAAGTTTCAGTATTTTTAGAGCATTAAAATGGTTTCATATGATTTCTTGAGACATTTAGGAAGAAAATATTTCATTTTCATTTGCCAAGTTAAAAAAAAAGTACAAGTATTTATACAACATGAATTAATAAAAAACTTGAAATTAAATGCTCATGAAATGTTGACATTTTTGTAAAACATTTGATATGCATTGAACAACAATTTCAGATTTTAAAATGTTCCACTGGAAAATTATTATTTCTAAAGCTCATCCCACAAAGACGTTCAAGTATAATGCTCATCCTACAAAGACATTCAAGACTATACATCAACAGTCTTTAAAGCAAATTAATCTTTTATTAAGTCATTGCTCTTTTCAGATGAAGCTGAAAACTACAAATTAAGATCCTCTGGCATATAAAAATTGCTTTTTACAGATCTCTCTCACTTGCTTTTTTCCTCAATGTCCTTTTCTTTGTCTTCATGAAAATGCTCTGTTCCTCTCCTTTCCATGATACCTGTAGGTCTTTTGCTTATTTTCTGCTACTACTGTTGCCACAGTGTCACATCATTTCCAACACTGTCAGCAAGGACAGATATTGTCTGACTTAATAAAAAAAATATCAAGCAAACATCATATTGGAGGCAAAATATTTGAATAGAAAAATACAAATATTAAAGAAATTAAAGACAACCCTAGTATCAGACTAATCAGATAATGAGATGATTATCTTTCAGGGGAAAATATTAAATTTTAATGACATTCAGATGAAGATCAGTAATATAGGAATAAGATAAAGCTGAGAGGGCAGACAATTTGGGCAGATGGCCTATTCCTGATCCTAAAATAGATGCTATTCTTTTTAACATTACTGTTTGGAAGAGTGGAAAGCAACTCCATCTGCCATACCCTTATGTAACTATTGTTCATTATTCGTGTCGATGACAGTTTTACTCTGTGCTTCAAACAGCCATAAAGCTTTTGGGAATCCAAAGATACATGCTGTATGTATTCAGGTGTAGAATTCAGAATAAATGGTCAAAAGAACAAGTTAATTGTAGCTTCTTGATCCAAGACAATTTACATTAATATTTCCACAAAATATACCCTTATATTATATACCCTTGTAATATAGAAATTGAGGATTTCCCTCAGAAGTTGAATACTTTGACTCTCTCCTACCTATTCAAAGCATACAATAATACCTCAGTCATAGATCAGTATTTCCTTTATTAAGAATTCTCTACTACAGTAGAGAAATGAAAGTAAGGTAAGTATGCAGAAAAATACTTCGATACTGAAATAATTCCATAGAAGAATGTAACAGCCAAAAATAAATAAACTACCAAAACCTACAGAATATTGAGTTCTACACACTACTCTGAATTCAGGACTTTTCTCATTGTGTGTTCTGATTGCAGATCAAGTGAAAACAAAAGGGCTCAGGACAAGTGTGCATACAGGAGATGGTCTTACATAGCTCAGCACTAAATTAGGGACCAAGGAAGGCTGTATCTCCTGTCCCAGATATGGCTTTCTGTTTTCAAATATCTGCAAAACAGAAGACTACTTTCCAAGCCATCATTATGAAACATACAGGTTGATTCTTTTTGACAGTTCAAGCCAACTTTACTCTTTTTCTCCATATGCCATGCAGATCTATACTCTTTCCCAGGAAAAATGCAAGAATGGGATCCTTCTATTACATTTGGTGTAATGCATTACCCTGAGACTCCCTGTAAGTTCTTGCACAGTGTGGATTTGATGAGACAACGTTGTTGCTAGCCCTCAGGTTCACACAAATAATGAAGCAAAGATGAAGAGTCCCATGTTAAGAACAACAGTTTAATAGATAATCCCTTCAGTTCACATTACTGCTCCAGATGAAAAAAAAAAAAAAAAAAAAAAAGGGAGGGGGGGTGGCGGGAAGAGAGGGAGTGTTGGACTCTTACTGAATCATATGCTTATTTACTTCTCCAGCACTTAGAGGACCTAGGTGCTAGATGCCAGAACATGGGTCAAGAAGCAATAAGTTTCTTCTCTCAGTAGAAGACAGAAGATAAGGAGGCAATCAAGATGCAAAAATCACTAGACCTTAAAGGATATATGGGAAGATTACATCTTGCCCTGGAAGGCTAATAGGCCTAAAGCATGTCCTAACTTGCACCACCCTTCTGCTGATGGGGAAAGCAAGGGTGGGAGGAAAACAAAGGCTTGTGGCATTGTGTCCCCTCCCAAAGTAATAAACATGTACCTACAGGTGTTTAGATACTTGTTAGTGTTAGCCCAAACCCTTGTTAGTGTTTAGCCCAAATAAGGGTAAGCAAGCCCTGGTTTCAGCTAATATGGTCAGTTTTGTAAATGCCATTCTGATTGGTGAATGGCCAAGGAGTAAATAATACACTTGGGCAAATTATATAAAAATAATATAAATTGAGCTAAGTAGCAAGTAGTAGTGCTGCCTCTGCCTCACTACTCTGCCTCAGTGTGTGCTGCCCTGCTCTGCATTCTGTTCTGCTCAGACAATGTGCTCTGCCTCACTGCTCTTGGCTTGGACAACATGTTCTGCTCTGCCCCATGTTTCAGACCAGCTTAGACCTGATATTATGGGCTTGAACTACCTGGAAACTTAAGTGCCTGAAGTTTACCAGGAGAAGGCATTAAGTGCTTCACAACATGGTGAAAAGTGCCACCAACACCATGCTCTCTGCATATCTGCAAGAGGTCCTGCCTGCACCTCTGCAAACCTCCATGCCAAGACAAACCAGAATCAGGTCAGAGCCTCTTTCCCAGCACCCTCCTAGAGTCAGGTAATATCCAGAAGCCATTCAACGTCTATCAAGATGCCAAGCAGTTCCAACACTGCCGCAAAGCAGCCAGGGAATACCTCTGAATTATACTTTCCCTAGGGCTAGAGGCTGCCTATTTATAAGTGGGACAGAGCCAGTTTGTTGCTAAATCTTTTCCAATTTTCTAATTCTCCTAAATTAGTGAATTGCCCATAAGCATCCTTGTGAAGATTTTCCTGACTGAATTAGAACCCAAATTTAACTAGTTTGTATATGGTTTGTGGGTGGGGCTTTTCGGAAATAAAATGACTACATATTTTATAATTCCTGCCTCATTAATTGCCCAAATTAATTCACTTCTGCAAGACGAAAAAGAGAGTGAGACATGCCTGAAATGAACTGTGAAACACCATGGACAACACAAAACTGACTTAGGAAATGAATGCTGGTTTTCAAATTAACCTATTAAATAGGAAACAAAGACAAACCTCAAAGCTTCAGAACCCCAACAGAGAAGAAGGGTCATTCCTCTTTTATAAGTAGAATAAATGTGAGCTTTGCACTTCTCTAAGACAGATAAACCTCAAGGAGAAATAACTAATATTAATTTCGAAAAAGCAGTGATGATAATCTTCATCTATATATATTTCTTCCAGCACAGATATAGATTCTATAAAGAAGGCATTTTTTAGCATTCATGTACTACACTTTACAGGTCAAAGATTTACAGTTCTTTCATTTAGCATGTAAGCACAAATCAGAATCCTGGAGATGGCTGTTGGGAATTATATTTGAGAGGGCAGAATCTTGTCAGATTTTTTTTTTTTTTTCAGAATCATAGTTTGTGCTTCTAACATTTAAAAAGTTATTTTTCTTTCTGTCTCTAGCATGAATTTCAGCTAATCATAAAAGCATACAGGTGAATATTTTATAGCATCAAAGAAATTGTGTCACTTTCTGAAGACTATTAAAGACACCTAAAAGACAATGACTTGACATAACAGTAGGAAGATACAGGACACAGAACTATTTGATGAAAATGATGTATCCCTCTATATTCTAACATTTAAAGGAAAAGTAAACAGGCTACATACAGAGTTCAACTTTAAATTAGGTGCAAAGTGTACACAACCCAAAACCTACCCAAAAAAAAACCCAAAAAAACAAAAACGCAACAACCATTTAAATTAGTCTCAACACAGTAAAGCAACTAGCAACATTAAACTGCAGGTAACCAGCTATGCCTTTAGAATAGAATAGAATAGAATAGAATAGAATAGAATAGAATAGAATAGAATAGAATAGAATAGAATAGAATAGAATAGAATAGAATAGAATAGAATAGAAAATAATAGAATCATCCATATTGGAAGAGACCTCCAAGATCATCCAGTCCAACCTATCACCCAGCCCTAGTCAATGGCACTAAGTGCCACATCCAGTCTTTTCTTGAACACCTCCAGGGATGGTGACTCCACCATCTCCCTGGGCAGCCCATTCCAATGGCAAATCACTCTCTCTGTGAAGAGCTTCTTCCTAATATACAGCCTATACCTCCCCTAACACAACTTGAGACTGTGTCCTCTCCTTTTGTTGCTGGTTGCCTGGGAGAAGAGACCAACCCCCACCTGGCTATAACCTCCCTTCAGGTAATCATAGACAGCAATATGGTCACTCCTGAGCCTCCTCTACTCCAGGCTAAACAACCCCAGCTCCTTCAGCCTCTCCTCATAGGGCCGTGCTCCAGGCCCCTCACCAGCTTCATCACCCTTCTCTGGACACATTCCAATACCTCAATATCTCTCTTGAATTGAGAGGATCAAAACTGGACACAATACTCAAGATGTGGCCTGACCAGTGCCTAGTACAAGGGAAGAATAACCTCCCTTGCCCTGCTTGCCACACTACTACTGATACAGGCCAGGGTGCCACTGGCTCTCCTGACCACCTGGGCACACTGCTGGCTCATCTTCAGCCTAATACCTACCAGCACCCCCAGGTCTCTCTCTGCCTGGCTGCTCTCCAGCCACTCTGTCCCCAGCTTGTAGTGCTGCCTTGGGTTGTTGCGGCCGAAGTGTAGAACACTGCACTTAGTCTTGTTAAATCTCATCCCATTGGCCTCTGCCCACCCATCCACCCTGTCAAGGGCCCTCTGCAGGGCTCTCCTACCCTCCAACAGATCGACACTTGCGCCTAACTTGGTGTCATCTGTTATTGAACAGGATCAGGCCCAGCACTGATCCCTGGGACACACCAATAGTGACTGGTCACCAACAGGATATGGCACCATTCACCACCACTCTCTGAGCCTGGCTCTCCAGCCAGTTCTTGATTCATTTCAGAGTGGATCTCTCCAAGCCACAAGCTGCCAGATTTGCCAGGAGCTTGTTGTGGCAGACGGTGTCAAAGGCTTTGCAGAAGTCCAGGTAGACTACATCTGTGGATGTACCTGCACTCACCAGGCAGGTAATCTGATGGTAAAAGGCAATCAGGTTGGTCAGGCAGGACCTGCCCTTCCTACACCCATGCTGACTGGGCCTGATCCCTTGGCCATCCTGTAGGTGCTGTGTAATTGCACTCAAGATGAACTTACCTGGCACTGAGGTCAGGCTGACAGGTCTGGAATTTCCTGGTTCCTCCTTCCAGCCCTTCTTGTAGATGGGCATCACATTGGCCAGATTCCAGTCTTTAGGAACCTCTCCAGTGAGCCAGGACTGTTGATGGAGTATAGAGAACAGCTTGGCCAGTGCATCTGCCAGCTCTCTCATCACCCTAGGATGGATCCCATATGGTCCCATGGACTTGTGAGGATTCAAGTGGCTCAGCAGGTCCCTTACTGATTCCTCTTGGATTACAGGGGGACTATACTGCTCCCTGGCTCCATCTGCCTATTTGGGAGGCCTGCTCTCCTGAAGACAACCTGTCCTACTATTGAAGATTGAGGCAAAGAAGGTGTTAAGTACCTCTGCCTTTTCCTCATCTTTTGTTACTATATTCCCCTCTGCATCCAGTAAAGAGTGGAGGTTGTCCTTGCCCCTTCTTTTGCCATTAATATATTTATAGAAACATTTTTTTCCCCCTTTTACAGCAGTGGCCAGTCTAAATTCTTAGTGGGCTTTCGCTTCTCTAATTTTTTTTCCTACAAGATCTAGCAATGTCTTTAAACTCATCCTGAAATATCTCCCCTTTCTTCCAAAGGTGATATGCCCTCTTTTTTCTCCCTAATTCCTTTAGAAGCTCCTTGCCCATCCAGTCCGGTTGTCTCCCTCGTCAGCTCGCCTTCTGGCACATTGGGACAACCCATTCCTTTGCCTTCAGGAGTTCTTTCTTCAAGTAGGTCCAGCCTTCCTGGACCCCTTTGTTTTTAAGGGCTGTTTCCCAAGGAACTTTCCCAGTTACTTCCTTAAATAAGCCTAAGTCTGCCCTTCAGAAGTCCATTGTGGAGGTTTTGTTGATGCCTGTCCTGGTTTCACCACATATTGAAAACTCTATTATTTCATGGTCACTGGACCCCAGGCAACATCTGACCACCACATCTCCCACCAGCCCTTCTCTATTTGTGAACATATACATATGAACATTTGTCCATATACTGGACAATAAAAGGATTCAGTTAAATTAAGCTGTTGGTATAAATTACACTTCCTTAAATTAATTTAACCCTATGTGCTGATTTGAGCTTAACTGGAATATATTAGTAAGAAAAATTAGGTTATAGGCTGAGAAAGAAAAAAAAAAACATTGGTTATGTCTCCTTCACTCACATTTGCTGACTGATACAAAAGTAAGAACCCAAACATAGGTAAGATAGAGCTGCTCTGGTCTGAGCTCTGGGCTGTTGGTCTCTCCCTCTACCTGCCTTGTAGCTGGATCTATGTAACCCAACTAATCAATTCCTGCTTCTAACACCCCTGGTCGATCTTCCCTGTTTACTTGGCATGTAATACAGATACTGGGATAAGACTGGGGGGGGTGGGGGGTGGAAAGGAGGAAGGGTATTTGGGAACCCCTTTTGGGGGACTCTGATCTCTGGGAGGGACACTGTGTTTCCGTATTACCTTTTTACTCTATATATCTGTAAATATCTGTAATATATTGTAAATATCTGCTTGTATATTGTGCAAAATTGTAAATATGAAGCTTCATTCATTAGCTTCCAGCTGGTTGAGTCCAGTCTAGGTGATTTCAAAAGGGGGAGGGTGGCAGATTACTCCAGAACTACCACACTCTACATTTAAATTTAGTATAAAATGAGATATGAAATACATATTACTTAGGTAGCTAATTCAGTGTTATTCACATGCCAAAATATGTATTTCAAAATATGAACCAATGCTTTTTCCTAAACTACCCAATTGTGCAAATTGGACTATTTATACTTTAATTATTTAATGTATGCACACTATTACCTCAGTTCCATTTCTTCCACAGCCACTGAAGATTTCACTATTCCAGTTAAAATTCTTACTCCTCCTGACCTAAACAATTTGCAAGACCCTTCTCCTGCTATTCATCTTTAACTATCAGTTATCTTCCTGTAGTTCTTAGACCTCAGCTTGTCTTCCTCCCTTTTTAAATGTTTTTTTTCAATTACCTTACACATGAAGTTCCCTATCTATGTCTGTCACGTAAAATAATTCTTGCACTACCAGCATCTATTATTTTGCTCATAATTCTGGCACAGAACTTTATTTTGCTCTTCCACAAACTGACTTTCCATCAAACTGAATGCGTACAAAATAATCCCAATTCTTCTTTCTGTAACTCTGTAGTGGGTTTGCAGTGACCTGCCCCCCCCACCTTTTAGAACCCCGGCTAAAACTCAGAAAAACACACTGGAAGTTAATAAATGAAGCTTATATTTACAGCAATGCAAATATACAAGCAAATATTTACAAGATATAACAGATATTTACAGAAATATACAGTAAAAAGAACTACAGACACCACACCCCTCCTGGAGACCAAAATCCCCAAGAGAGGGAAACCAAACCCCCCTGTACCACCTCTCCCTCCTCCGCCCAGCTATATCTCACCACTTGATGATGCTGCAGATAAGCTGAAGATCGGTCAGAAAGATTAGTGGCAGGAAGGAATGAATGGTTTTAGTAATTTTACTCTGAATTAGTTCAAAGGCAGAGAGACAAAGGAAAGAAGCTGGTGAAGCCTGCTCGGGACCCAGAGCCGACTGAACTGCGCAAGCACACTGGCTTATCTGGATGTTTTGGGAACATTCTAAAACAACCTTCTTTCTTTTCTCTCAGTCAAAAACTGGGTGAAGGGACACAGAATTTAATTTCTAAAATTCTCCAATTAGCTCAAACCAACACAAACTCTTACATTAAACATGCCAAAATGAGACAGCTTTCCAGTGGTTTACTGGTTTACTTGAACCAAGAGATTAAGAGTATGGAAACTATCTCAAAAATACTCAGAAAATAGAAGGTCTAAAGAAGTGATAAAAACAAACAAAAACACAAAAAAATACCAAAGAAATAAAAAATGCTCCCAAAACCAAAAACAAATTAACAAAAAATCCCAAACCTTAAAAAATAGTAGATTACAAACCTTATCATATGCTGCTAATAAATTAAGTGCAGACCATGTGTGTATTAACAAAAAAAGTAAGGAAAAGTCAGACGTTAAGAGAATGTGCTTTGATCTGGCCAAAATATTTAGTATTAAAAAAAAAAAAGCTGTAAGAATCCTGACATAGTAGATACAACACCTACTGTCATTCAAAATGTTTCATACAGAAGAAAATTGAATGTTGATAACTCTGTGTTATTAATCAAAATACTTTCATAAATAAATCTCAGAGGGAAGGAGACAACACTGCCTCTAACTAAGGCCAAAGTTCAAGGCCCAGGAGCTGCTTAATAGTACTAATTGTGATGCCACTAATAACAAATTAAGGTTTGTGATTTTACTAAACGTTACCAATGCCACAGCATTTTTTATTGTTTCTTTTAAGAAGTCTCAACATTCTAAATGATTAACTCAAAAAATCCATATAAGCATAATAACAAAAGGCACTGGAATGTATTCAATTTCCTTCTAAATTGTACCCAATGCAAGTATATTCCAATAAAAAAATAAGGCAATCATTGTTACATAGGAAGATAAAAGCTTGAACAAAAAGCTCCTTCCGAGGAGGAGGAGAGAATAAAGAAGCATATCTAATAAAGTTAAGAAGAGGAAAGATGGAAACCATGAAAGATTTAACACTAAGTTCTACAAGTAAATATATTTAATTTATATATGAAAATACTGACACTAAAGAGCTAGGTGGAATACAGAAACAGGAAAAAAAAATTAAGGATTTTTTAAAATTCATTTTAAAACTGAAAACTGGGAAGAGAAGAAGAGAGACTGAATAAACCAGTTAAGTGTGGATAACCCTAATGCAATCTGGAAAGATCTGAATTCTTAAGTTCATAAATTTCTGTGCAGCACTTCAACTAGCTTGGGTTCATTAGTGTCCTGGTATGGGCATGATTAATGCCCTAGAGTTGGTTCAGTTCCTGGGATCCCCCTCCCCCTTCTGTTACAAGGTCCAGAAGAGGGTGTAGAGGTGGGGGGCACACCACGTGGCCCCGAGACCCAGGAGACCTCTAGCTGCATGCGCGGGACTATTTTGAACCAATTGGCCAGTCAGTGGAAGCTAGATGCCTATTGGTCAGTTCCATGTGCCCCTATGGGGTACTTAAGGAGGGTACCCCCCTATGGGGTATTTAGGGAGCGACCGTTAGTGGTTCTTCTTTGTCGTCCCCTTGTGCTGTGAGAAGCTCCAGCCACGTGCTCGGTGTGCAGCAGCAAAGGCAGCAGCAACAGGCATCACAGCTTATAGAAAAGCGGCAAGGCAAAACCCCCTTCTCTCATTTCTCTCTATCTGGGATAAGTCAGTCCTTCTCTTTCCCTTTCCCTGGGGAAGAAACGTTTTATCCCCTTACGCCCCACGGCCATTTATAGGCGTGGCTGGGATCTGTTTTGTATGTAGGCTCTCTGTTCCCTAAGTTCTGACTGTTTAAACTCTTTATTCAGTGTTTTAAGCAACTTGTGCATTTATTCTTGCCAACCGCGCACCCAAAGAACCCGGGGGACCCATCCAGGACCCTGTCCGCGAGTATCAATACTAATTAAATTGATATCTCGCAACAATTAGAACATTATTTGTCTAACAGAAAGGCACAGTAGCTTAATATCACTCCCACCAGTCCTGATTATCTTGGAAAGATCCCACATTCATATACCTAGATTGTATACACAAAGTCACTAAAATACACGGTACTAGCCATGATATTTTTGACAACTCTCCACTCAAGGGTATTGGTAAATGATTGGTACCGACTATAGACCAGTCACAAGTACCATTCATCAGGAGTCTGTTTTGCTTAATATCTTCATCAGTTCCTGGAGGACAAGACAAAATCCTTATCAATCCAACAACTCTAATTTGAAGGATACAGTCAATCTATTTGAAGCTGTCACTTAGAGGAATATAGAAAGGCTGAAGAATTAGGCCAACAGGCTGTCATGAAATTCAACAAGGACACATAAAATCTTGCAGCTAGAACATGAATATGTACAAACCTGGGAGCATCTCACTGGGGAGCAGCTCTTCTGAAAATATCCTGGAGGTCTCAAGGACAGTTGTCTAACAGTATACTGGGCTGTATTAACATGAAATTAACCATAGACTGAGGAAAACAATTATTCCCTTTATTCAATACTCACTAGACCACCTCTGTAATACTGTACCTAATTTTGGATCCTTGCCACTTCACACACACAAGACACCGATCAACTGGACTCTTCTCTCATTAATTCCTCAGAGCAGTTTTTAAATCTATGTTTATCATTCAAAGCCTAATGTACCAAAGAGTTCTAATGATGTTTTAACAACATGCTAAGAAAATAAGTCATTTTTTACCAGCCAGATGCAATTACAGAAGCTTTTATTTTTAAGTGAATCAGGAGGGGGTCAAAGAATCTTTTCCTTTTAACTAAAGAGTTAACATTCTCAAATATTTCTTAAAATTTATATTAGAATTCTAATGCAGCCAGCATCTTAATAAGGATATGTGGAGGAACCCCAAAAACCTGATCTCTTAAAAAAAACGCACACTAAATTAACACCCTTGAGACCATTACAGAATGATTAGACAACCTTTGCCTGAAATTCACCAAGGTGAACCAAGGAAAGAAAGTGTCTCCCCAGACACTTGGCAATCTATAGGTGATTATTACTTACTGAGATGTTAATTTGGAAGTAAGCCCAAAAGAATTAGGAGATTGCGCAAATTTTGTTATGGGATGTTTTAAGTGGAAGGAGGAAAGAATAAAGGTTGATATTGCAGGATTTGGTGGCTGAAAAAAATGGATGTGAACTGGCAATGTGTACTCTCAGCCCAGAAAGCCAACCATACAGGTTTGGATGTGAGCAATAGCTAACTCCAGTCCTGATTGGTTAGATAGGAGAAACAAGATAAGGCTATGCATACTGTTAATGTTTGTGTGCTTTCAATGGTGCTGTTAAAGAAACCAGTTTCCACCTGTATTGATCTGTGTGGCTAGCCAAGTATGTGCACTGCATGGTGCATGCATCTGCCTGTGCAGGACATATATTTAGCCTTGCCATCAGCTGGATCCCTGGGAAGCAGAACCACAGCAACTTCACATTTATTGCATCAAGACAGGAGGGCTCCTCTGGGTCTGAAAAGGCACCAACGCTGGCTCTAATATACTCCAAAAAAGACTTTCCTGCAACTTGAAATTCATAGGATGCACTATCTGCAACACAATTTCTAAGATTATCCTATCAATAAAACTTTATCTCAAGTAATATTTGAGGTGATGCTCAGTTTAAACTCACAGTTACCATATATGAAAGTAAGTATGCTCTTCTAGTTTAAAAAATAGCTTCTATTTTTAAAATATTTAATTACAAAACTTTCTCAAACTGTTTGCACATTATATCTTCCCTTTACAGCACAAAATAAACTCTCACTGCAACATCACCACCACAGGCAGAGGTTGGTTAGGGGGTAGGCTTATTGGTTCTGACATGCTGAAAAACACTTAGACTTGATTTCACTAAGACTAGGATTTTTCAAACACACACATCACCACCAAAATCATTCACTTTATGTCCACAGGCAAAAGGATAGTCTTTAACTAAAGTGAACAACATTTGCTTCTAGTTTTGAGTCCTTACAACCAACCATTCAAATTGAGAACACAAATCAGGGTCAAAATCTTATTATATCCTGAGAAATGCACCTTAATTAGTCATGCTACCTTTGGTGAAAGAACAGTAAAAAAAAAATAACTGTTTTCATTTTAATTTGTTACATTATTGTGCTTTAAACTAGGGTTGCTAGGGGAAGAGATCCTCACTCTTTTTCACATCAAGGCCAATAACATTATCAGGCACCCTGGGCCTGGAGTTGGGCCACAGGCTGAGAAGAGAGCACCTGAAGTGCAGGATAAGGGAAACCCAGTCAGTAAATGAGCTTCAATGGAGCCCAAACTCCATTTGCCCTTAAATTCATTTAGCTCAATCTAGTTGTATATATACATTCTGCAAAATTAGTTCAATCAACTGCATAACAGAATCTGTGTATGTTAATTGTAAATAATTTTCTGGGAATTTTCTTTGTACATATTAAATAAAATATTTAATAATTTTATCCCAGCCTCATTACAATTCACTTTTAACCCAGATTTAAAACCTTCCATAACATCACCAACAAGGAGGGTCTGTTGAGCAATGTGAAACTTATGGGTAGCCTTAGTTGCAGCAACCATAAAGTCATAGAGTATAAGATCATCAAGGCATCAAAGAGAGTGGGAAGCGACCTCATTACTCTGTATTTCAAAAGAGCAGACTTCATCCTCTTTGGGGATCTGCATGGCAGGGTGTCATGGCATGGGTGTCATGGCACATTGGAAAAGGAGCCCAAGCAAGCTGGTTAATCTCCTCCAAGCCCAGAAGTACTGTGTCCCAAGCAGAAGAAATCATGCAAGAGTGTCAGGAGGGTGAATTAATAAGGTGCTCCTGGACTTACTTGGGCAAAAAAATGAAACAAGAACAAGCTACATCAGAAGACTGCAAAGAAGTTGTCTGAGCAGCCAGAAATGAGGTTAGGAAATCAAAAGTGCAAACAGAATTAAACTTGGCTAGCGACATAAAAGGGAATTGGAATAATTTCTTCAGGCACATCAGTGACAAAAAGAAGGCTAGAGAAGATGGGGACTTCTCCAAAGGGAAAACGCAAACTGGATCATGAGGCATATGGAGAAGGCTGAGGTGCTGAATTACTACGTTGTCTTAGTGTTCATCAGCAAGGGATCTAGATGCACTACCCAAGCTCCAGAAGGAAAGGGGCGGGAGAAGGAAAAAGAAGATCTACCCAATACAAACAAAGATCAGGTTTGAGACCACCTACAGAATCCGAAGGTGCACAAGTCCATGCAGGCCCAGGAGATCCACCCACAGTTCCAGAGGAGAGTCGTGAAGATGATCAAAGGGCTCTAATGCCTTCCTTAAGGGGTCAGGCTACAAGAGTTGGGGCTGTTCAGCCTGGAGAAAAGAACACTTTGGGGAGACCTTACAGCAGCATTCTAGTACCATGAAGGGAAACTACAAGAATTCTGGCAAAGGACTTTTCTAAGTGCTTGTTATAATAGAATAAAAGGAAATGGGTTTAAACTTGAGGATGGATGGATGGATGGATAAGCAGCCTGGTGTAGTAGAAGGTGTCCCTCCCCATGGCAGAGGAGTTGGAAGTAGACGATTCCTAAGGTCACTTCCAACCCAAAACATTCCAAGATTCTACAATTTAAAACTATAATTAATCAACATCAGTGTGAGTTTTTTAATCTTTCTGTCTGAAATGGTTTTGTATTTTAACTCTGTGTTATGGTTGTTGTCTGATGTCTTGACATTCTTTTCTAAACATTGGCCAGATTTTAACCCAGTTACAGATGGTCTAAGCTTTATCCCCATCCATGGTGTTTTCTTAGCTCCGCTCAGAAATAAAATACTAGGGAAAATACTAGATGCTGGGACATAAGTTGCATTTAGAGTATCTATTTCTCAAAGTCTTGAGACAAAGGTCTCCAGTAATCCTTATTCCTCAAACTAATAAGCTAATCGTGCTACAGCAGTAATAATCCCTTTCTCTTGTCAAGATGCTAATGATGAAAGAACTTGCAATATTTAAGTCTACCTTTGTTCAAAATTTTCTGCTTGTGTATTCTCCTCCATAGAACCTATATTTTAGTTTTGTATGCAGTATTGGATAGGTAAGTGTCAAGGAAACCTCCATTTTATTTGCAGCTTCATGTTTCGCCTTATCCATGTTAGTCAAACCAGAAAATGTAACTTACTTAATGTAATTTCATACCAATAATCCATTTAACTGCATCATTACCTTGATGCCTTTCTTTGATTCAAATTTCACATTCATGTCAACTGCAAACAAGCCAGCATGACTTCTATCGACAGCAGCACCCTGCAGAGAAGGATCTGGGGATACTGGTGGATGAAGAGCTGGACTGGACATAAGCCAACAGCATGTGTTCACAGTACAGAAGGGCAATCTCATTCTGGACTGCACCAAAAGAAACATGATCAGCAGGTTGAGAGAGACAATTCAGCAACTTCCCTCTGCTGAGACTCCACCTGGAGTACTGTGTCCAGCTCTGAAGTTCTCAGCACAAGAAAGGCACACACCTGTTAAAGGGCCACAAAAGTGATCAACAGGGATGGAACATCTCTTCTATGAGAAAAAAAAAAAAAAAAAGAGAGAGAGTAAAGGTTGTTCAGCCTGGAGAAGAAAAAGATCCAGGAAGACCTTGCTGAAGCCTTTCAGCACTATGAAGGGGGCCTATAAGAAAGATAGAAACAGACATTTTAGTAGGGCTTGTGTCATGGAAGGCCAAAATAGGCCTAAACATGTCCTGACTTGTCCAGACATATTTTCTGCTCTCCCTCCTTCTGCTGATGGGAGAATCAACTGCAGGAAAGGAAGACAAAAGGCCCTGGTTCCTTCCAGGCACCTCCATGTCCTTTCCAACTTGTAAAGAGGGTATCTCACATGTTTATACACTTGTTTGTGTTTACTCTTGTGTTTACCTAAAAAGGTAAGAGTAAGGCCTGATACCTAATATAGTTAAGTTTGGCAAACTATCATTCTGATATGGACACTGATTAGCCAAGGAGCCATTAGTCTTGGGCTGTATTGATAAAAAGGTAAACACAACATGCTCTGCCTTAATGTGCTTCTGCCATTGCTCTGCCTTATTGAGCTCTGCCTTATTATGCTTCTGCCTCATTGCTGTTGCATCCTGCCATGCTCTACCACCTACATAATAACAAGCCCTGATGCTTTAGGTTTGTCTAACTGGAAACTGGCCTTGCCTCAAGTAAAGGCATTAAGTGGCTCATGTGATAGGCTTGCTTATTCAGTGTGACATTGTGCCTGCCTGCACAGCTGCAAGCCTTCTGCTGAGACTGGGAGCCCTGGGAAGGACACAGATCGTCCAAGAGGAACCAGGATCAGGTCAGAGGTCATCTGCCTCTCTCCTAGCACCCTTGTTAGAACCTGGGAATATCTACAAGCCTGAATGGCTATGAAGACATCAACAGAACTCCCTGCAAGTGTTTGGGTACTGTCTGGAAACTGTAGTTAGCCTAGGTAATCTGAAGATAACATTTTTTTAGTAAATACTCAAAAGTCTCTTTGCAAAACTCTGTAAATTCTAAGTGAATACAAGTGCCTTCTGCCTTAAGCAGAAGGGAGCTTCTCGAGTCCCTCTAGTGAGCAAGGAGTATAACTGACTGCAAGAACTTCTCTTCCAGTTCTAATAGTTTACCGTTTGTTGTAATTTGCAAGTTATTCCTTAAGTGTTCTAAATCATCTGTTTTCCTCTGTGTAATGTTTTCAAGACCGTTGCAAAGAACCTATTATTTAAAATTGTGGCCAGTAACAAGATTCCTGAATATTAAAATTAATAAATTGTATTTATTTTGAAAAATAAAATCCTATCTCACACCCATAGCACCTGCCATTACAGTTTGCTGCAATAGGACAAAGGGGAAAGTTTTTAAACAAAAAGAAGGTGGATTTAGACTAGATATAAGGAATAAATTCTTTACAGTGAGGGTAGTGAAATGCTATAACAGGTTCCCAGACCTGGAAATACTTGAGGTCAGATTGGACTAGGCTCTGAGCAGCCTAATCTAATTGCAGATGTCCCAGCTTACTGCAGGAGGTTGCATTACATGACCTTTAAAGGTCCCTTCCAACGCAAAACATTTTATGACTATAATTCTGAGATCCTTTTTTCTTTTTATATATAATGTGCAAGTTTGAGACTTTGATATTACAGCCAATATGATATCCATTAAAAGTACTGACTAAACACTTAACATTACTTTAGGAAATATTAAAGCTGTTAAAGATTTTTCACAGTTCGTAACAACTTATTTAAACATAGTGACACTAAATATTTTATAGTTTCTAATATTTTATTCTATTTAATTCACTTTTCTAGAAATTTCACACTTCAACTGATTTGGAGATACTTGTAATAAAATCCTCTTACATCTTAACTCTTCTACAGTTAAGATGGTCAAGTTTCCCTTTAAAAATATTTTCCTATTAAAACACGTAAACTTTATATATAAATTTTAATGACATATAGTTCAATGTTTTCAACCCAGTCTACAATATTGTAAAATCAATTGTTCTCTGAATGACTGCTCATATACACTCAGCATGAATTACTGCTTTATAAGGCATGTGGATATTTTTTCCCTTGTGTGTAACATAATATACTGTATCTAGTTAGAAAATTGAGAGAAAGACTCATATTTTCTACTACTTATTCAAATTCGGTTTAGTAGAAATCTCAGTTTTCTAATGGTCTCAAAATGTTATACTGAACAATTCTACCTATTTCTATAAGCTACTGGTTAGCTCATACAACTTTGCTTTCTTTTTTTTATATAAAAGGATTCCCAGTAATTTGATGGTAGAATGAGTTACTTATAATGCTTAGACTACATATAAAAAATTACTGATGCATGCGTCCTGTATCGCATGTTATTACTGCTTACAAAAATCAGCAAATGGCAGAAATTAGAAGGCTGATTCCCACCTTAAGAACAACAAAATCAACAAAAAAATTCATTTAAATTGCCATTATTTTCTTAATTCATATAAGGACATGTTTGCAGTTTTCTAATCTTGAAATTGTTGACTTTAAAACTAGATAGTAGAATAAAATTTAGCACATACTTAGGCATGTAAGACCTAGGATGCTGTGGTAGTTGCACCATTTGCTCTATCAAGCACCACTACATTTAAGCATTTGAAACATTCAGAGTTCATAAATACAGGTGTAGTGTTATCAAAACCTTACTAGATAATTTTCTCATTCCTAAACATGATGAAATGCTGTATTTTACACACATCAAATTCCCCTGATTTACTTTAGATAATAGCTTCTTATGAACTACATGCAACTTGGAAAAGCATTCAGGGTAATATGCAATTAGTTATTCCACCTGTATTGTTAGATTCAACATGAAAATTGGACGAGTAATAGCTCTTATATTTATAGTGAGTTAAGCTATTATGAAACACCTGTTTTCTTCCTAGATAAAAGTATCATAGCATGAAGATTTCTGTGTAAGCAACAGACAAAAAAAAAGAAAAAATAAATTATACATTAGAAATTAATTAACCAATTGCATTAGAGAGTGGAGATTTTTTTTTCTAGATTAGAGAGTTTGAAAAGGTTACTAACATGGATAACAACAACAATAATAAAATTAATTGATTTAATCATTACTCTAAAATGGAATGTTTCCAAAAAGCCCTACCTTATGCATCTGTAGCACTTAAAAAGATGCCACAAAGATTGAATTAGACTTTGGAAACTATTTCACTGAAATTCAACTCCAGAAAGGCACGAATTCAGGTTAGCTATCAATATGTATTCTAAAAAACACAGGCACATTAAAAAATTGAAATCTAGAAAAGAAGCAATTTCATGAAACTTTTTCAGGATTAGAATTACAATTAACTTAAGCCAGAGACCAAATTCATTTTGGAGAGTTTAATAGATCTCCCTAAATCTTTTCTCCATACCATGACGTGTACTGACTGCATAACACAACAGAGGTTCATATGAATAGTTTCACCAAAAAAAAACAATGTCTTATTATCAAGATGACACAAAAAGATGTCAATTTTTGTTTGGTTTTGAGGATAAGCCTCAGTTGACATGTTTCATTGATTTATATTCACAACACAATCACTGTACAGGTAATACTATAATGATGAAACCAGATTGCTGCCTTTTGTACAATAAGGAAAATTAATAGGAATTTCCAGCTAATCAGAGTTTATCTTTTATTTTAACTCACTATGTTAAAGAAAATAATTCAAACAGTTGCTAAGGACTTTATATTAATAAATAGTATATGTATTATAGATGCTCTGAGGAAATATACCCATATTTACTATCTAGTATACATTGAATTAATTCTTGCTTTTCTCTGGTGATTGGCATTTATGTCATACCAAATGCATTTTTATTAATTCTCTCTATGCATGTTTAAGCACATAGAGACTGCAGATGCAGCTTCAATTCGACAAGAGAACTACACAGGTAAAGGTCCATTATTTAACAGTTGTCAGTATACCTGCACTTACTGCAATTTGTCCTGGAAAAGAAAGAAGGAAGAATAAACAACTAAAGGCAGGTTTTTTATGTCTGAGTAATTCTCCTCATTATCAGTGATACCATGTGTTCCAGTAGTTAAGTATACACACTGTGAAAATAAATAAAAAAATAAATCTCTGTGGTGTTTATAATCTTGTGGCTTTTGAATTTCTTAAAAATATCTTTCCTCATGTGTTTCCAGAAGCAGCAATCAGCACAGTTCAATTACCTTCCTTGTGCCAATTATTCTTTTTTACACTTCTCTAGAGAAGCGACCAAATGAAGTAGTTGCCATTTTTAAGCCCTCTCAAGAAAAATCTCTCCATGCATTCATTGTTCTACTTGACTATATGGTAATAGTACATTCAATGAATTCACTTAGGAACTCCTAGGGCAACTCAGCTGACTTACTAGTATTCATCTGTTACTAATGAATTTTACATTCCATTAGACTACCTATTCACCTGGGCTGTTTCTCTGGAGTTCCGCAGTCTTCCGTGGTAGTACCTGATTCAGATAATTTAATATTACATTTGAAATTTGTCTTATCTTCACTAACACCATTCATTAACAGCCCAAACATTATTGACTTACTAAATTTCCATACCAAAATAGGAACCCCATAAAAAACAATAGCAATAAGGTAATTTTAATGAAGTCTGTAACAATTACTTGGGAATACTTAAGGTGTCACTTAATTCTAAGAAAATCTCACTACAAAAGTGAGTCTGTTTATTTTTCTCTGAGAATGTAAAAACATCAATCTACTCTGTCTCTTCTTGAAAATAAAAAAAAAGAATTATTTAATTTATTTTTACTTAGTAGTTATATCATTGTCTTCAAACTTATATGTGTTTTGAAAATGTTGAGTTTTTAAAAATGTGTATATTCATACAATTTGTGCTAGTGTGTAGCTGCATCCTGACATCTAGCAAAAGGACAAACCATGGTTTTATGCTCCAACTACAAATATAGTTATTCAAACATTTTTAAAAGGGGATTTAGGGTATCACACTTTGACAAAGAAACAAGGAATTATGACAGAAATTACTCTGCAACAGCAATATGAAATAAGTATTCTGACCACAAACTACACACCACTGTTGTTCTATTCTCTCACAACTCTACACAGCAATTTACAAAACAAAATAAGACACAGTGTGTCATATACCAGTGTCATGATTTTCCAGGTTGAGATGGAATTTCTGGTGATTGAATTTGTTCCTCTAATATAAATTTGCTGGAAATGAATCATGGAATAATTTTATTTGGCATGGATCTGTGGAGATAATTCTGCTCAAATCATTGTGCTCAGATCATTGCTAACTTCATAGTTAGATCAGGCTGCCCATGCCCTTTGCTGATCAAACTCAAAAAAAATATTACCTTACTCCATCACATGTCATCTTTAAATTCCTTTTTAAATGTTTTCAAATTCTTCAGACTACCACTACACCTTGCAACATCTGTCACAGGACTTTCCTGTATCATACTGTTGCACGACTTGCCTTTTTTTCTTAACTGACATTTTTCTAAAGGAAATTATTGTATATACTTTAAACTGTTAGTCACACTAATTTATTTTTCTGTGTGTTGGGGAAAAGAGTCTCCTTCTGTTTAAAAGTACCAGAAAATTAAGAAATTAGCTTTGAATTTTCCAAAGTATATTGCCAGTTGCCATCTTTTATAGAAAGAAAAAAAAAATTGTGGATCTGAGAATGTAAATATTAAAGATGATTGTTTAACTTTAAAAACAAACAATTTTAAACAAAATTTCATAATATTTTTGGCGTAAGTTTTCCCTCCAAAAAGCCATTTAAACTAAATAGATTCCGCTTAAATAGAGTTGCTTTGGTTTTTTTACTGAATTAGGTAACCTTTTTCAGACAGTAGTAATTGAAATGCTAAAGCCATTGTAATGTTTATGTAGCTTACCTTCACTTCATGAGTGAAGACAAGTAACAAAGAGGGAAATGTTCTGGGAGGAGGGCAAATAAAACCAAGCTAAATCTAAGACACAACTTCCATATTTCTAATTTCACAGACCCAAAGTGTTGGGAATAACTGTTAAAGAAATGTAAAGGAAATTTAGGCATTAAGGAGTAATTACCTGTAATGGGTTAACTATAGGATAATTACAGACATTTTGCCTTTGGACTGCATTCCAAATGAAAGCAGCAAATTTTCAGATTTTGACGTAGACATATTTTTGCACAGTGCATAGAAGATAATACTGCTCTACAGTCCTGAGCTGTTTGTGCATGGAATGAGCTTAGTGACTATCTCACAACAGTACCAATATAATTTCAAAGTGACATTAATTTACTTACACAATCTAGTCTAACCTCTTATAAATCACATGATGTCAGTCCCTGAGCTCAACTTACTGTTGAACTAGAGTGCACAGTTCAAACAGCTTAATTTCTTTAAAATATGGAGACACTTCTGTTTCAGTGTTATAATGGAGTCAAAAGGCCAGAATAAAACAAGGGACTACCTTTCAGTTAAACTGATTTATGTAGTTGTTAGAAAGAAAAACTAACACAAATGACCTCCAAACAACATCTGCTACTACCTGTGACTTGAAGAAAAAAAAATAAGACTTTTAAAATAAAATCAATGCAAACTTACCTCCTTACCTCTATAGTAAGAAAATTTAAATTAATATCCTGAAAGCAAGTGAAAGGAAAAGTCAGTAGAAGCCATTTCTGTGTGCAAAACCCATAGTGTTTCTACATTCTGTGAGAGAAGATGCTTTCTTCTCTTCATGTTTCCTCGACCTGAACTGTTGGTCTTCCTTTTAAGCATTCTACACTCATCTAGCTGCAACTCCAACTTCCCTATGGGTCCATTAAGTACATTGCTACACAAACACTCCAGTAGCAACTGTAAAACAGGACATTTGGATGGAAGCCAGTTTTATAGGTCACTACACTGTAAACCTTCACATCATTAGAGAAGAAACTAGTCTTGCCAACTGCAACTGTTAGGATTGGCATTTCATTTCTATTAAAAGACTGAGAACTATTGATACTACACTAAGTTTTCACTAATGAGTATTTCTAAATCGAAGGCATCAATGAGTGTAAGTTGTTTTATTTTCATGTACTAGGAGAGTAACTGTCTACTAATGAATGTTTTCATACCATAGAGCAATATAAATGTTGAGGTTGGAACAGACCTTTGAGATCTTCAAGACCAGCCACTTGCCTACAGTTCACAATCTCACCACTATTGCTAAGCTATTACCACTAAACCATGTCCCTAAGTATCCATACATCTTTTAAATACCTGCAGGGATGGTAACTCTGCTCTTTTCTAGGCAGCCTGTAGCAATGCTCGATAACATTTTCTGAGAAGAAATTTTTCCCAATATCCAAGCTATCAAGTGTTTAGCAATAATACAACCATAGCCACATTAAACATGAACAATGGACTTCTTAAGACTGGAAATGCATTAGTGAAAATAAGCAAGCAGATCTACAAGAGAAATGTGTGGCTTTGATATGTGTATATTAAAATTTCTTTAATTACTAGTTTCACAGTGGAGCACCTCCGAGCTGAAGAAAGAATGTGATAGAGATCAAAATAGGAACATTTACTCTATGAACTTTACTGATTTAGTGGAAAAAAAAATGTGCTAAAATATATACTACTGAAACTGTGTCATCACAAAAGAAAGTCATTCAAAAAGGAACAGACTCACAAAGTTTCTCTGTCCTCATTTGTTCATCATCATTTCAAAACTTATGGTAATAGGAGAACTGCATAATCTCCAGACTTTATGTTTGCAGGTAAGAGAAAAAGAAAAATGGGTTTGTATATAAGAAATGGAAGTGCATAAGCAGAAAGATCATACTTTCAAAGGTAACAAGATTTAATCAATGCCAGCAATACCAGGGATTTGTCACCATTTTGAGTACAGAGTAGCAGCAATACTTTTCTCAGTGAAGTCCCAGATAATTTTTGCACCTTCTAACTTTTCATGGGTTTTTTTTTCAGTCTTAATATGATACTCTGTATATATTTACTTGTCTAGAAATTTGAAAAAGTGTCCCAAAAAATAAATTCTATAACATCACTATAATCTTGACAAAAAGGTTTTCAATTTGTCTACTTACCCTGTCAATTCTTGAGGGAATATACCATCAAACAAAGCTATCAGCATTATTTACAATCTCTGAGGAATGTATGTTTGGGCTTCTACAGGTAAGATAGCAACTTACACTTTTAGTTTTACAAACAACTTCCTTCTGTCATTTGAACTTTTTTGAAGGAAGATTGGCAGAAGTAACTCTTGACTTCTCACTGATTCTATTCAAGCAAATTATTATATTCATTCAATCTATGTATATAAACAAAATCAACAGAAGGACGCCTTAAAGAATCACTCTTTACAGGATGCATATCACATTTTTCAACTGTTCCTAAAGACTTGCATTATAATTTGCATTAAAAAGACCAAGATGCACCAGATACTAGCAAAACCTATGTTGATAGGAGCCTCAGAACTACTACCAAACTGTTGAACCACAGGACAAAATCTGGTACCTGACATATGCCAGTTTTACTGGAATTCTGTTTAAAAACTTGATCTATGCCTCGTAATGAAAAAAACAACCTGGCATTTGACTCTTAATGTGCATCTAGCAAACACAACCATCACATCATTAATTTTGTTTTTTGTTGATAAATGTCTAGGTCCTGTGTCCCTGCCCTAGTGATGCTGGAGGCAGATGTCCCTAGCTCTCTTACAAAGGACTCTCTGAATCACTGCTGTAGCCTGTCCCCAGCCCTGTCTCTGGTTTGATCAGCTTTTGCTGCTGGTGGAACACCTTCGATGGCCCTTGGTTCATCATTAGCTGTGTGTGAGCCAGATGCTAGCTCTACTCCCATGTTTGCACCTCTGAATAAGGGCATGAAGTCCCCTCAGATCATCTGCCTCGCTTTTCCTGCTCCCTGACAGCAGATACAGATTCATGACTTTACATGAATGACAAAAGCTTTGTACTTAAGCCTGGACATGAGATAGATCTTTCCTAGCCACACTGGAAGCTTAAAAAGTTCACAGGCAAAGACCAAACAGGTGCTCATCTTGAACTGAATCAGATGCTATTTTCTTATTCATGCATTTAGGCATTGGAATATCTTCTTAATCCCGGCCATCTGCTATTTGTTAATTCCTCTAATTTATTAAATAACATTAATCACTCTATTTGCCTGAGTTTTCCTGGCTCTTTTTTTCTTAAAGTCCAGAGAGAAATTTTCTTTCATTAATATTCTTGCATCTGCTGTTGCCACATCAAGAAAAAAATAGGGGGAAAGCACCATAAATATGAATCAATGAACAAAAGTTAGAAGCTGTAATGGGGGAGATCATTTTGTCGGAACTTGGATAGCCTCAGAAATCTATTAAGTCCTTATTGAAAAATCATACTAAGGAGAATTAACTCATTTTTGCAAATATGTGGTCTGCATTTTTGGTACATACTTAATAAGCATAGACAAAATCCATATTATGATTTTTTTTGCAAGTGATTTTCTGCTGTCAGTACATCACAGAGATGCTTAAAGTAGCTCTTAAATAGGCTATCTTTGTTGCTAAGATAGCATAGTCATATTAGCACAGGCACTGCATAATGTACTCAGACCATTAGTTGTAATACATTTTTTATGACAGTGGTATATTTAGAAATTATTTTTTTAAAAACTATATGAACCTAAAGAATCTCACTTTAAAATACCAGCAACACAACAGGAACAGGAAGGAATATGATCAGCACTTGTGTGAAAAATAACCACATCTTTTCTAAATAAGGACAGTAACTGAAATGGAATTTAATAAAGCATAATAGGTAAGAATCTTTGCATGCTGCAACAGTAAATGAGGTACACTGCCACTGCCTAGTGTATGCTGTCTAAATCAATACAATTTAGAGGAAAAGCAGGTTTCTAACAAAACAAACACACTCACTTAATCAATATCAGAAGTAATGAATTTACCATCCAGCTCATTTTTCTCAAATGCAAGTTTAGAATTATTATACACCTTAAATCAAACCACAACCTAGTATTTTCAAACAAAATGTAGATAATAGATGGGAAGACTGATTGTTAATTAAACCAAAACCAATGCAGTCAAAATGGACAAATCAAATACTACAATTTATACTACACAATTACATCAATGGCCCTATATCTTATAAAATAATTCATAATGATAGTGCAAAGAAATTTATTTAATATCTAAAGAAAAACAATCATATACCATACATCTTTCCTTTTTTGCAAGAACTGTATGAACATTGGGCTTCACTTTCTACAGATTAAAACAGTCTCTTTGCATTAGTTGCATTTTTATGTATTTCCTCCATTAATCTCAATCAAATGAAAGAAAATCCCAAATTTGTTTACTGTGTCTGCTCACCAAAATAGGTAAACTTCACTACATATACACTACTCACTGACAACTAAACAGTTAAATTTTATCTTGCTACTATAAGAGGCCAAACTAAAATCTTTAACTCACAAATGTTGGCCACGTAGTAGTATGAGAGGATAAACCCATTACTCAGTGCTTTTACTTGCAGCTGCAGCTCAGAAAATTACAGAGATTAAGATGAGTTAAAAGTTGGATACTTGTAGCCACATTTTATACCATAAATGGTATTTTTTTAAAATTATGTTTGCTAGATGAAATGGTGAAGTTGGCATACAGGATATAAGTTATTTTCAATCTGTGACTGTTTTCATTCTGGGGCCTATATAGTGGTTTCGGTTTTTAAAGGCAATTCTTATGTTTATCAATGTCCATATTTAGTAAAATGAAAACAGAGCAAACATATTTATTTGTAAAGCCTTGAGGTCATCCTGACTGCCAGCTGCATGAGAAACTTAATCCAAGCAAAAACTGGAATGCTTTTAAATGTAAAATGTGGTTCCTTTCACATGAGCAAGCAGCCTGCAGGTAAAAAATGCCTGCCATGGACTCAAATATAATTGTAGGTCTTCAAGCTCTCTTTTCAGAATATTTGTAACTGAATTTGTTGATCAGAAGTTCAATGAATATCACAACAAATCCAATTATAATATGTGATGGGCACAGATGTGAGATCTAACAATAGGATGCCATTTTCTTCCTCACTTTTTTTTTTTTAATTAAAAATTGCAACCATTTCCTCTCACAGCTGATGGATTGTTTATAATTTGTGAAAATGTGGGAAAAGGTGGTAGTGGTAAACAACAGAATAATGATATTACATTGCCTAAAGAATGGTTTTGGCCTGAAAACATTAGGATACTTTACAAGAGTTGCCACTACCACTGTGAGCATTTTTGGCTCAGGCAGAGCATTTCTAAAACAGAAACTTTTACCATGTAGATTTTAGCCTGCATTAAATTGGACTGAGCAACACCAGTAGTGAGGACACGATGCAAGTTGAAGTACTACCTTCAGTGAAAATATACATAAGCACCTAATCTTTCTATCAAACGGATGGAGGCAGAGGTGTAGCAGAGAGAATATACCGTCATTAGATACTGACAAGCTTTCCTTGTTATCTCTGCTGAAGACTTGAACACAGTATGATACTGCATTTCCAGTTCTGCATCACTGAAAGACTTCAGTCCATAAAAGCTCCAAGTATAACATTTATACCATTAAAATCCCCTTTAAATTGCCAGAATAGCACAGACATTTGTAGTATATAAGTCCATTAAGCTTCAGAGATTTGGACTGAGGGGCCTGAGGATTTTTCTTGAATTCCATCATGACACTGAAGTTTTCTTAAGCTTTTACTACTCCTATCTGGACTGAGGACTTCATTAGTTAATTTATATTTTAACACATATATCATTGGTTGAATGAAACAGGAGCCTTTGATATTTATGGCATCAAAATATTTATGTTAATTGATGATGGGACAGCCATCAGAATCTAATAGACACAGTTGCATATCAGAAATGTTTGAAGAATTCAATTTACTTACTACATTGTTTCATTTATTTGTTAAATTATTTCAGACATAGTTCTTTCTCTGCTGTTATTTAGCTGATGTTAAAAAAATCAAGAGACCCTAATCACTGACTGCTAACCTAATGAGTATTAATAAATTATTATTAAACCAAATAATTTATATAATTCCTATAAAGCTATCATCTGGATAAAGAATGAAAACATCCATAAGTACATTCCTAAAAATATGCAAGAATGTTTTTAAATTAATTAACTTTTTGAAACATATCTCTTCATTTCTGGGTTCCCAACCTTAGGAATCTCATTTGTTCCACCTAGTCACAACTAATGATGGGAAACAGATCACTAAGTAATAATTCATGCAGGTAGAAACACACTACATGGATGAATATGTTTCACTGCACTAAATTCAGGGTCAGTTACATATGACTGAGACAAAAGATCACATTTGTCTCACTATTGATAAGAAGGACTGAACATGATTTTACTCACGATCCTCTCTACGCATTTATTCTATTTAAGCAGTATATTTAATTAGTTCATGGCTAAAAAAGTCAGAGACACACAGATGGAAACATAGCAGCTAGAAAGAAGAGCTAATCATACATACAGTGTGGTTATGTCACACTCCTCTATAGATCTTTACATTCCATATAACACATAAAACCAAAAACCTCTCCACTAGGTCAACATTTTAATTATTTCAGTGGGGTAGCATTTCACCTGAAAAATTCATACTAGAGGAATATACACACAATTCCCTGGTTGGATAGTCCAAGTTCCATGCACAGATCCATTTCTCCTTGGCTACCATTCCCCATTTGTCATGCTTCCTAGTGAGGCATCAGTAAGAACATCAGGAATCACAGTATTGCCAGGGCTGGTAGTGACCTCAAGGATCATCCAGTTCCAACCCTCCTGCCATGGGCAGGGACACTTTCCACTAGATCAGGTTGCCCAGAGCCACATCCAGCCTGGCCTTAAAAAGTTCCACCACCTCTTCCTAATGTCTAATAATTCCTGCACCTGTGTCAGTGCAATCCCAAGCACAACTGTAGGCTGGGCGGCAAGTGGCTGGAGAGAAGCCCTGAGGAAAATGACCTGGGGGACTGGGTTGATGAAAAGCTCAACATGAGCCAACAGTGTGTGCATGTGGCCCAGACAGCAACTGTGTCCTGGGCTCATTAAGAGAAGCGTGGCCATCAGGGCAAGGGAGGTGATTCTCCTCCTTTACTCTGCTCTCATCAGACCCCACCTGGAGTACTGTGTGCAGTTCTGGAGCCCCCAACACAAGAAACACATCAAAATGTTGGAGGGAGTCCAGAGGAGGGCCACGGAGATGATCAGAGGGTTGGAGCACCTCTGCTATGAGGACAGGCTGAGGGAGTTGGGGCTTTTCAGCCTGGAAAAGAGAAGGTTTCAAGGAAACCTTGTAGTGGCCTACCAGTATCTGAAGAGGACCTACAGTAAGTCTGGGGAGGGACTATTTACAAGATCTTGTAATGACAGGAGGGGTAATGAGTTTAAACTGGCAGAGGGGAGATTTAAACTAGATGTTAGGATGAAGTTCTTTACAGTGAGGGTGGTGAGATACTGGAACAGGTTGCCCAGGGAGGTTGTGGCTGCTCCCTCCCTGGAGGTGTTCAAGGCCAGGTTGGATGAGGCCTTGAGCAACCTGTTCTACTGGGAGGTGTCCTTGCCTATTGCGGGCAGATATTGGAAGGCCACCATAAGGTCTCCTTGGAGCCTTCTCTTCCCCAAACTGAACAACTCCAACTCTCAGCCTGATGTCACAGGAGAGGTGCTCAGCCCTTACTGTGCCAAGAGAATTCAAAACTGGACCTCTCTTCCTCAACCTGTATGATTCTTCACACCCTCCAGCCTCTTCCTTTCCAAGCCCAAACAGGCCTCAGGCTCTAAACTCAGCCAATCTACACCAAAGAGATTTGAATTTGTATTTCAAAAGCTGATTTGAAAGATGAACTGCTTAACCTCCTGGTAGTAGATATTGACTTACACATATTATGACTTAAATTATTTTGCAAGCAAGACTTCAAAAAACTGTCACCACACAGACATGCCTATGTAGAAAATCAGTAGGATAGTGTAGCCTAATTCTGTTCACTCACTAAGATTTTTTCTGTGGTTACACCAAGAAGGAAACTAAACAGATTTTCTAGTTACCTAGGTATTCTGATACTTCATGTGAAGACAGATATGAGTTCAGATTACATAGTTCAACTTTTATAAATATATATATACATAGAGTATTTTTGCATTACAGACTACAAAATTGACTCTGTGCAAATCTAGGTATAGTAAAAATAAAGAGCAAGATGTCCAATCAGAGTCAAATTTGTCGGACTTAAAGTATCAGACAATAATCCATGTAGTCATGAACAGAAAGGTTCAGGAAAATTTAAAGCTATTCATTTTATAAATCATTCTAGATACTCTGCCAATAAAGACTCACAGTTGCTGTATTTTCAATAAACTCCCAGGAAATCAGTTTGAAACCAAATATTCTTCAAGTGTTTGCTGTCCATGCTTTGCACGACAAGGAAAAATCACTACAAAAATAAAGCTTCATAGACAGGAAGAAAGAAGCACCAGTAATCTGTTTTCATTTTCCAGTCTGAAATAAAATAGCTATGTTAAAAATAAATAATTAATCATCAATAAAAAGTCATAATACATCTTTGGATTCTATTATTATGAAGAAGAAGATTTTTGTTTCCAGAGAATAAATCAAAGAAAAGTATTAACATAGCTAAAATGGAGTTACTGGAAACAGGTTTATTTATTTAAAAGCACTGAATTTTTCAACATGTGTTTCGCATCTGTGGAATATATAATTTAAATAAATAAATAAATTTAAATAANTACTACTATCAATAGTAGTACTACAGACTGATCCATCAGCTCTCCAATACAATCTGATTTTGGTGGGACAGAAAAATAAAATATCAGACATATATGCTTTAGAGATTAACTAATAAAAAACCCTATAAATGTCCATTTACAGTTCATATCTTTTCCTCTTTAGAGAACTGGTAACTCAGTATTCATTTTATTGTGTGCAATCCATTTTTTAGAAGATAGATTATTTTAAATATATAATTAAACATTAATCTTAGTTTGTTTTTTTTTTTAAAGTAATTAATTCTTATTTTTAAAAAAATTGGGAGGGGAAAATCAAAGTCATCCTGTACACTTCAGGATGCTAATTTCACAGTTCTCCATCATTCTTGTGATTTTTGAATGGTGGAGAATACAGTATTCTAATCAGAAAGGGACAAAACATTCTGATTTATGGCTTGTTACAAATAGAAAATCAAGCAAAACAATATTATCTGCATAAACACACTGCATAGATGTTTAATCTCTGCTAAAGAGAAAAGTCCAATAATACAAACTATTAAAGCTCCCTAAAATCTTTTTCAAAAAGGACAGTTAATGATTATTTATCATTTGATTGTTTTTCTTTTAATTAAATCAGCACCCATAGAATTTCCAGCTGTTTTGTATCTGCTACTTGAATTACCACCCAAATTTCTATGTAAGGATTGATGGAGAAAGTGCAGCCTTTTAAAGAGATAGACATAGTCATGGTGTTGTCTGAGGTAGATGACAGCTATGAATTCTCTTCCATCCCTCTGATGCAAAGCAGATGTGAGACACAGCAGAAATATCATGGTGCAAATTCTCCCTCCCTCTGCACGTCAGCAAGCCTGTCTTGCAAATACAGATGTTTCAGAAAATACAAACTGTTTGCAAAACTACTACCACTGTCAAGGTAATGATGTAGTGATTTTTTTTTTTTTTTATTTTCTCCATATACAGCTTTGCAAATTATTTCAGAGAATGATTTTGTAAAAATAAACATTAAACAAGAGCCATGATAGCAAGGATAAACCACCTTCTGAGAAGCAGAGCTGGCAAAAAGGTTATTATTTTCCTGCTTTTATCTCCAAAGTAATGGTCTCCTCCATCCATTAGCACTTAAATACCCCCATAACCTATCATTACAGAAATGAGGAAAAAAGAAACATGAGTCAGTATAAAATACTCTGCAATTTAAGAAAACAGAAGGAAAAGCAAATTTATATAAAGTTTTCCTGCCAATTTAAGTATCTGAATGACTCAGTATTAGTCAAACATCATACTCCAATTTGTTCATCATTTATAGTTTTGGCTCCTTTTAGCAGTAGTAAAAAAAAAAAAAAAAAAAGTACAAAACTGTCATACAGCAATAAATGTGCTTATACAGCTAGACCAATGATATATGTTGTGAATAGGCATGCTGTAGTTTCCCCCCATTTATTCGAAAAAAAACACTTCACTTTTAAAACAGATATATAAACAGCTGCATTTTCACATATGTCTGACCAATTTATGTTATATTTAGCCATCATCAAAAGCCACTACTTGGGCAGTAAGACTAGTAAAGGCAACAAAACATGGCAAGAACAGATCTGAGGCATCGCCCTTCCTAAGAAGAGCCCAGTGCTGATGAAGCTAGATGACAGTTTATGGGGCATATGCTTGTATAGTTGCTTTCCTCTTGTCATTCCATAGAATGACAGAAAGAGACAGTGAGCAGGCAGTGAGTTTCCCATTGATTACAGAGACAGAGTGGAGCACCTCTTAGTGTCCTTTTTTACATTATTCAAAGGCATGGGGTACAAACATCTGACATTTGCAGAAGCTGAGATACAGGCAAACACAGCTGGCTTATTGCTAGGGCAGCGACTTCACTTAAAAGAGGCCATTGTGCCAACAGGTACGGGAGGGAGTCCAGAGAACAGCAGCTGTTCTGCTTCAGCAAAATTGTACTATTCATTAGATGAAGGCAAAATAAGGAATTTTATCTTGGCTCCCAAGGGGGCAAAATTCAATTTTTCCAGCACTGCTGAGTAGCACTAAGATGTGGCATACCTAAACTAATGAAATCAAGAAAACTGTAACATTTTAAAGACACACATTATCTACACTTGGCTAATATCCTGCTCAGTGATACTTTGTATCACTGTATAATTACAAACCTATAAAATCCTCATTTAATTCACACCAGTAAACATCTCTTTGAACTGAGTGAAATAAAACATTTTGATGTGTGCTATTCTCAGCATTTATAATTGATGCTAGAAATATTTTAGTACATTATTTTTAAAAAGTTGTAATTCCACAAGAATCAAAGTTACAGGGCGGTTAATTGCCTCAGACCAATAAAGGAAAAATTATAGCAGAATCAATTAAAAATATATTAAACAAATCTATTCTAGGTGGCAGGATCCCACTTTGATTTTAGTGCATGTTTCCTTGGGTTTTACAAGCTTACTAGTTTTACACCAGAAAATGTGAGATACAAAGAGATAAAAGTCAATGTCTTAAGGATTCCAATATGGACCACAAGGTAAAACAAAAACAAAACAAAACAAAAATCACAAACCCAAAAAAACCCAACCACCACATAAAATATATCCTAAAGTTTTTGAAACTGATTGGATTCTTTCTCATAATTCCTTTCTGCATTTTCCCTACCAAAAAGAAAAAAAGATTGAAAAAGTGTTCTCTAAATGAGAAGCATCAAAATATATATTTCCTGAAGTAATGAATACTTAAAATGTTTCTGGAAAGTCCTGAAATGTGACAGAAAACATGAGTGTCACATCTTTCTCAGTCTTTTCTGCTTTCAGGACCTTGGAACCTGATCTTTTAATTGCTGTATCCCAAAAAACCATCCTTATCACAAGCATAATGATCCACTCAGTCTGTTGCCAGCTGTATATCAATATGAACAAAGAGGAGTGAAGGACTTAGTAAACGTGTCTGAGTCCTTCTGTGACTGGGGCACAGAAAACCTTTGGCTTCTACTTTTCTTGAATGGAAGCCAGCAGATGTTCTAATTTGCTAGAGAATGTCAAGTTTAGGGACCCATCTTCATTATATCACAGTCGCAAGCTACAGAATTTCAAAATTCTAGCAGATGTTTCTCTGATATGCTCTTTCCATTAAGATACTCAAGACATACAAGAAGGAACATCAAAAGTTTGTGCAAAGGGAATATGCAGAATCAAAATTCTCCTCACATAAGTCTTAATAGTATCAGTAATAGATGAAAACTTCTAGCTTCTAAATACTTGTTTACATTGTAATTGAGGAATTTTCTCATTTTTAAGCCAAATAACAAATTTTTAAATCAGATCTAAAATAATGTAAAATATTATGTGTAAATGTATGTATTTATATAATTGTTTAGATACACACACACACTTTCAGCCAATAAAGTATGCAAAACTTTATCCAGTGACAATATACCTGCAAAATCATGACATAGTAGCTCAACACAAATATTGAACACTGAATACTCTGTCTTCATAGGGAAGTAGTCACAAACAAATTGATTATGTTGCTTTAATTAACATATGTAGGAAAAACAAGCAGGAAAAGGAGTGACATTTGAGAGCAATACTAGTATTTGTGAACATCATTAGAATTTAAAACAGAAAACACTAACATGAAAATAAAAAACATGAATGAACTTCAATAGTGCAAGGAATCAAACAGCCATCTTGCTTAAAATCTCAGATTTAGACTAAAGGGAGTCAATGCAAGCCTCTCCAGCTTTCTGAAGAATTACAGTCACCTCCATCACATAGCAGTTGTCTGCCTTCCCTATTTCCCTTGTCTTCCCTCACAGACACCACCGCCCCGCCCCCCCCGCCAACAATCTACCAAAAAAAAAGTCCAAATATATTGTAGTAGTAAACTGTTTAAAAATACAAGGTTGCCTGAAATCGTGCATGTTATGCTGATGAGTTTTCATGCAACCCAAGAGAGAGGTGATTTGAGACAGCCAACATGGCTTCACCAAGGACAAGGGAAGCCAAACAGATATAATCTATCGGGATTTTTGTAAAGTCTTCAACATCAACACCCACAACAGCCTTCTCTCTAAGATGGAAAGACAGGTATTTGCCAGGTGGATAAGAAATTGTTCGAATGATCACATACAAAGGGTAGTGGTCAATGACTCAATGTCCAGATGGAGATAGTTGACAAGTGCTGTCCCTCAAAGATCTGTACTGAGGCCAGTGCTGTTCAGTATTTTCATCAGTGATATTGACAGTGAAATTGAGGGAACCCTCAGCAAATTTGCAGATAATATCTGAGTGGTGCAGTTGATAAGTCTGAAGGATGGGATGCCATCCCAAGAGACCTAGACAGGGTGGTTATGTAGGCTGAGAATATAATGAGGTTCAGTAAGACAAAGAGCAAGGTCTTGCACCCAGGTCAGGGCAATCCCTGGTACCAATACAAGCTGGGGGATGATGAAATGGAGAGCAGCCCTGAAGAAAATGACTTGGGGTTACTGGTGGATTTGAGAAGCTGAACATGAGTCACTGGTTTATATTTGCAACCCAGAAGGTAAACTGCATCCGGGGCTGCATTCAAAAGAAATGTGACCAGCAGAGCGAGAGAGATGATTCTGCCACTCTGCTCAGACCCCACTTTGTGTACTGTGTCCAGCTGTTGGACCTGCAACACAAGAGGAACACAGACCTGCTGGAGGGGGTCCAGAGTAGGGTCACAGAGATGATCAGTTTTGCAAATGTAAACACTACAACATAATCTACCAAATGCCATCTTGGAAATTAAACATTCACAAGACAATTAAAAGTAAATCTTCATTCAGAAAAAAGAAAAAAAAGTATTTGTGATAAATAAATTAAAAGAAGTATTCCTTCTGCCTTTGTCCAGGTTTGTTGTATGTTTGTTTTTGGGTTTTTTTCCCCATATGGTATCTTATTTGTCATATGGAGGTTGCAAAAATATCCTTTTAAAGAATAAATTAGAAAAATGAAGCATAAACAATAAAGCCTGCTCAGCAGTCATGTTTTCCAGTGCTCTGTAGAGTAGCAGCAGGGATTTTCCATGCTGTGAGTGTTAATGAGACCCTCCATAGGCACCATTAATACATAAAAGCAATCACCTATAACTCACCTTTTCAAATCTGTACTCCTGGAACCAAAATAGGAGGAATCATGCAAATATCATCATCATGTACTGATATGGAAGCATTAGCCAAAAAAGGGATTGACATCAGTAAAGTTACTGTAATCCATAAATGTTTCAATAATCAAGAACAGAGTCCAGAAGCACTTGGAGAACATGCAGTTTTGAAGACTACAAAACAATCTCTAAACATATGCTTTTCCTGATGAAATAAAACATAATTATAGAAAATACTAATTAGCTAAAACTGGCTGGATTCAACATATTTAGGTACTTAAAACAGGATGGGTATATGACTAAATTCCCTGACAGTAATCTTACATGAAGAACAGTCACACAAATTATATACAGTTTATTTTTAAGCAGTGGTTTATTTTTAATGACATTTAATTAAATGAAAGATGTAGGGGGGAAATCATATTTGCTGCGTGGATGCCATGAAAGTTCTAGGTAACATTGCCAACATGAGGCATTTGTTACTAACCAGTACCACATATCAGCAAGTTTCTAAACCAGGTACTGGATTTCACCCAAAGGCAGGTCCAACAACCTGTGAAGGGTATCAAGCTTTTGGGAGGACATCCTGCATTTCTATGCCATTTCTACACTGCCAACTGCCTGGGATAAAAACAAGTGGGGTCTGTCAGTCCTTGATAGCTGACAAATTTTGAAGTGAAAGAATATTAGTTCATTCTGCCAAAAATATGCAGCTTTGGATATTATTTGCTATATTTAGTGACAGAAATAAGAAACAATAACATGCCTGACAGCTATCATGCACTTTGGTCTGGGTTCAAATTGAAGTCTCTTATCCAGTTACTGGCAAGTTTCTGCATAATTTGTACAGATATCCAGGAATGAGATGCATTTTGTTTTAAACAAGAATCACCTCTGCCACAAAATGAACAATGATCTGTGTTAGAAACTTGCTTTAGGTCATCCTCTCTCAGCTGCATTTCTGCTCTTGATGTTGTAAATTAACTCTTGACTTTCCCACTGTTCTCATTACTAATAACTGATTCAGGCAGGATATTACTTGTCAGTGAAATCCTTTTTGCTAGAGTGCTACCCACTGCCTAGTAAAAATACTTTTTTCAACAGTATTACCTGTTAGATGAGCCCAAGCATGTAATTTGGCCTGCAGTTCTAGATCGAACTCAGCATCAAATACATATCAATGATATCCCTCAAAGCTAGCTTTGCTGGAGGTTAGTTCAGGACATTCCCTGCCCTTGTTCTGGCTTTGATGGCCATCAGTGAGTAATTTCTGCATGCTAAATTACTAAAGGCATTTGTATTTTGGGTGATCAGGTTAGCTTCTTAATGCCTTAGTGTACTGAAAAATCTCAGTCATCATCTGATGTGAACTGAGGCATTTGAAAGAGAGTACAAAGTGGAATGTGAAAGAAGAGGGCAGCCAGCAGTTAAAGGTGTTTGCCTGTTACCACACTTATTTACACAATGAAATACACTTCCTGAGTGCATCCCACTTTCATAGAAGTGAAAAATGTGGTTGTATGCAAGATTTTCATTCTTAAACATAACAGCAGCCATTTTCATCCAGGACCAAAAATTTCTTTTGCTTCCAGTTTTAGACTGGACTATAACCAGCAAGGAGTCTCATACTCGTACATAACCACGTACTCATATTTGGTAGTTTTAGTGAGTGGTTCATATAACTGAAATATCATTTTCTCTTATCTGGATTCCATCAAATAACTTAGACAAAAGTAAATTCCATCACTGTTCATGCTCCCTAACAGCAGTAGCTGAACTGCATTTCTAAAAGGCAGAAGGCTTTATAAGCTATCCCAGTGGCATGTTAAACCACTGTGTCAATTACTGTTGTAATCTACATCATCTACTATATCTCCCTCACTTTCATTTTTTCTCTTTCTCCCTCTCTAAGTTTTTAATGAAAAAGTGAAATACTGCTAGTGTCTGCCAGACAGGAAATTAGCTCAACATTAAGGGCAAGTAAGATGGCACTAAGACATACTAAAAAGAACACAGCTATTTTCTGAGTTTTTCTTATTGCTTTTTTACTCTGCTGCATAGACATTTGACTAAACCAATAAATAAAGTTCAAAACAGCCTGATCCAGAGTACAGTAAAGTCAAAGGAAAGTGTCTCAACATATTTAAATTTAGATACATCTGCCACAAACTCCCATTTCAAAGCAGCTTTGAATTACTGTCAACATCGGTGGTACAATCGTTATTACCATAAGAAGCTCATTGCCACAGAATGTTTTATAGACCAAAAGTCTAAAGAGGTACAGAAGGGGTCACCAGAATTAATGGAGCCTGGATATTATTAAATTAGATAAGAAATATTAAACAAAAAAATACAAAAACAACCTGTGGCTCACACAGACACATGATTCTTATTCCATATGGGGGTTTTTGGGTAGATTGATGGGAGTTTGTTTTGGTTTAAAATACCTAAAGTGATGGTGCTCTTCATCTGTTCTAATATTGTTTCAATGAATTATATTCAAACATCAAAGATTTTTTCTCAACCCAAATTTTGCATGTGGTAGATTAACTTCAGTATGTCAAGAATCGTTTGGTTTTATTTAGTGGACATTTGTACACATCAGCTTTCAGGGAGGTCTGTGATAACAACCTTTTTTTCACCTCCTGTGACTTCCTGCTGTATTTATCTGAATTTATTTATTGCTAATTTGTCAAAATAAAGATTGCCACTAGAATCAGCAACTTCATGCTAAATTCAATATCCATTTAAGGCATATGTATGCTGGCCATGGAACTATATTTCTTGTATTCCATGAAGCTATGCTGAGATTAAGTCCTCAGGGCTTGAGTATTTAAAAAGTGCAATTGATAGCAATATATGTTTAATCTCACTACATTCACAAGTGTATAATATAAACTTTGTAAATCACTTAAATTATGGCTTCTGTGATGGGCATGACCTGCTTCATTGTCTGTTTCCAATTGCCTACTTTGTTCAAGTAGAGTGAATCAGGTTAAACAATCTGGAATCAGAAGAGGCTTTTGTCTTCAGTGATCAACTGAGCATCAGGGGATAGAAGATCCCAAAGGCAGCAAGGGATGGAAGAGGAGGGATTGCCAACATCATCAGTGCACATGCAACCAGGCATCAGAGGTGTAAGAAAATTAGTAAGGATAAAAATTATTTTTTTCCTTCATCCCAGAAAAGTCATGTAGTAGTTGAAACCAAGCATGGGATGAATGGAAAATCAACTTGCAAGGACTACAGTGATACGTGGAAACAGTAATATTGAGACCTTATTTTGTTTTGCCTAGGCTAGCCACATGGATTTTTTTTTTTTTTTTTTTTTTTTTTTTTTTTTTTTTTTCATGGTGTCCCTGTGGTTTTTTTTTTTTTTTTTTTTTTTTTTTTTTTTGCTTTTGGGTTTGTTTGTTCGCTTCTTTTCCTCTCTATTTAAAAATAACTCTCCAGTATAAACTGTTATGAGTTTTAAAACTTTTGGACTTTTCCAGCATTACCCCATTAAGAGAAGGTCAAGGCAACTTCTCTTCAAAGCTCTCGCCTTCTTAGGCAACCATGACAGATTCTTTGCTAGATTCCTGCTATCAAGTATCTTTTCTTCAATATTTCAAGGTCATATTTTTATACATTTTGTAGACTTACAATTTATAGATTCACACAATTTATGGAGGTGTGATTATAAAGAGATTTAATTTTATAGATCTATATAATTTGCACCAAAATCTTCTTCAGGTAAATGAGAAAAGAATATTTTTATTTTTTCATTAGTAACTCTTATGCCAGCTACACTTATGAAGGAGAATGAATTTCAATTTACATTACATCTCCTCTTTTTGCAAAATTTGCCCAGTAGAGATTATGCCTGTATATGATTTAATGGATTAATGCTGAATGGCAAGAAAAGAAAATACATAGTCATCTAAATTTCTATTATATTCAAATGAGAAATTATGAAAAAGATTTTGTTCTTATTAAGAATGACTACTTTTTCTAGACAAGATATCAATCAGATGGAGAACTAACATGAATGTCACCTGAAAGCTAAAGAGAAGGGCAAACAATAGGCTGCACATACCACTCAAAAATACCCAATCTTTTAAAATTACAAACATATATAGAGTGAGCTATATTTGGTCTTCATTCAATAACTAGAACAAAGTATGAGTGCAGGTCAAGTTTCTAGCTCTAGAGGAAGAGTTTGGACACTCCAGGAATCTTCAAAGTGAATCTGAATCTACAAGGGCATAATGTGGGAAAATAGGTTAAGAACAGGCAGTATTACTATTTTTAGGCACAAAAGAAATCTAAGAATATGTGTACATGTGAATCCCAACAGAGAGCAATGTCAAAAGAAAATAATAAAAAATTAAAGAGACTGAACCCACAGACAGAATAAATGTTTTTGTCAGTATGTGAAATGACAGAGAAATGCAATGAACAGAAAAGCTCTAAAAACATATTCCCTTAAAAGAAAAACCTAACCCACAAGTTAGAAGCACAAACGATGTGATATGTTTCCTCCCAATCTCCATTAATGAAAGTCCTAGAAAATGAAATAATTTGCCTATTTTGTCAGCCATGCTTATTGCTTGCAAAGTGCTCTAAAGTCAAAAGCAGCTGCTCATACTGACAGTATTTCTTAAAATGTGTTATAGAGACGGAAACAACAAAATGGTTTTGAAGACTCTCAAGTCAGATGAAGAGACCTCTTAGCTTTGGAGTCAGTCTCAGAGTCCACTCATGTATTTATTTGTAGGTTTTGGGTAACAGTTTACATGCAATCCTGTTCTCTTTTCCCTAATAGTTCTTAAATCCTGCTGATCTATTGCCTCCCTCTAACAATGTAAGTTACTACACAATCATATAATTTTTCCTACCTGTCCACCAGTCCCTTTGCCAGTTTGTAACAAAAAAATAAAAAAACCAAAACAAAACCAAAAAAGTCTCTTGACTTAACAATGTCATTGTAATACAGTTTAAGAAAGTAAGGATAGTCCATCTAAAGCAGTACCCAATCTGACAATAGCTGAAAATAGATGTTTAAAGAAGAGCACAAGACAGTAGTGGTGTATTCAAATGGCCCAAGAAATTTTTTCTACTTTTGAGCATTTTTCAGAGTGCTGTTCTGGAAGTGATGTATCTTGGATTTTCTTCATCAATTAAAAAAAGGAATCAACTCTGATAGGATTGCACTATCTCCACAGATTCACCTCTTCAAAAATTTTAATTTACTGAACAATTTTCATCTAATTTAGCAGGAGTATGAAGTGTTTATTAACATTCACAGTATTGAGTCTTTGCACATGTAAGGAAAATCAGCAGTGAGGGAGAAAAATTAATGACACTCATAGGAAAAGACTATAGAGTTACCGTACATTATTCTGTGTTACACACAGCTTGTGCTGTGGCCAGAGGAGTCATAGCATAGTTCCTTCCCCTCCACAAGCCTAAGCAGGAATTCTCAACATAGCGGTGGTCATTACACAATGTGCTAGAAGGAAACTACAAGTTCTGTGAGGCAATAAAGCAATGGCAACCTGTGAAAGACATGGAGTTAGACAGGATCTGAGCATAGACCTGAGCAGTGGGAAGGATAACGTGAGGAACTAGGGAGGAAAGTGATATATCATAATCTTGCAGGTTATAACCTGGCTTCTAACTCTGTGTGACACTCATGTCTAACAAAGACAAAGGTCTTTCACTCAGTCTGCAGTGGAAAAAAAAGTAGAAAATACCACTGTTGAAATGAGAAGGGAAGGAAAGCAAAATAAAATGTATCAATGGCATAACAGAGAAGTAAGCAGTCTGCTAAATTAAAAAGCCTTCAAATTTAAGCAGTTGGAAAAGCATTTAAAAGTCAATTTTTTTTGTGTTAGCATTTTATGTCCATTGCAAGGCTTTAGCAATATTTTGTGACAATTTTTAGAGTAGTAAGAAAATCCTTCCTCACATTTTGTATTCATCAGCTGATGATACATATGTATTTCCCAGCATAAAACATACCTACAGATCCACAGCACAGATGATAACCAATAAAAATACCCCTTAGGATTTCCAGATTGCCATTGGAATTAAAAAAAAAACAAAAACAAAAACCCACAAACCAAAACAGCCTACTGAAGAGACATTTCTAACACTTAATAATTTGTTTTAATTGAAATACAAAAGAAAAAATATTCAAGATGAGGCCTTGAGCAACCTGTTGTAATGGAAGCTGTCCCTGCCTATGGTGGGAGGTTGGAACTGGATGACCTGTTTGGTCCCTTCCAATCTAAACCACTCTATGATTCTGTGATTCTATGAAACAAAAAGAACTTTCAGCTAGACATATAAAAACTCAAAAGAATTGTGCTTATTTTATACAGTTACTGCACTTGACAATCTTCTGTACTGCAGATGTTTGCAAAAATGTCATCATCTTCTGAAATATTGCTTATAAGCAGTTTGGCCAGTAATTGTCATATGAATTCAGCATTTGATATTTGTCATATGTTAGCATATTTTTGTTCCGGGTAAATATTTCAAAATTTTACTCTCAACCATTTCCCATGATGTACATATCAAAGGCTTTCACTATAACTGTCTGTTTGAGCTTCTTTACTGTGATTCTAAGTGATGAAGACAGGAGGAGCTGAAATACCATTATTACATATGGACTGTGTAACACATCTTGGAATTTTATCTGTATTTCATACGATGGCTGCTACTGCTCATCTCAGACAAATGGAGCTTACAGAAAACCGGCTGATTCTGAAGACTAATTTTATGACAACATCAAGTTTCTATAAATGTTACAAGACACAGCAGAGAGTTTCTAAGATCCTAAGACAGAAAATCAGTACTATAACAATTACTTTAAATTTTACCAGATTTTGGACCACATTTTCATAACCTTCAATCACAGGAAAATACACCTTTACATAATTTAATCTCTTATTCAATTGTTTATAAATCATAGTTCTATGTTTTACCTTCATGTTAAATTGAAAGAAAAGCAATTTCATTACAAACAGCATGTAGAGCATATCTAGTTAATAGCTAAATTTCATAACAAACAGCAAAACAGTTCAATATAGTCTAATTAATAATACAAGCTTCCAGTTTCTGTGTAAGCGCTGTATTTTTGTGACACACCATTTTCTTTGGATTTTTGTTACTATATTGCTCTTTACAACACATTCTTTTAAAACTGTTATTGCTGTATATTTCACAGTCATAAACTTAAAAAAAACCCAAAGAATAAGGCCTCAATGCACCACTTCAGGTGATGCAGTTCTAATAATAGGGAAAAGTGGACCCTTTCTGCTTGTCATGATATATGTCAGACAAGAACATAAAAAAATAATTTTACTTTTTTTCTTAAATATCTTTTTCCTTTGGTCATTTTATATTGAAAATATAAAAATATTTTAAAATGTGCAGCTTTCAATGTCATTACTACAATGGCTTAAAGAAAAGAATAATTCTGACCACTTAAGCAGTAGGTGTCCTATCACTGACATGGAATAGAACTTTCATGCTTTTGTTCTTAACCTTCTCTGCTTTACTCTTTCAAACCAAGGGAAAAGATTGTCCTCTGGACCTCATTCTTCTAACTTTCGTAACAGTATGGAAGAGCATTTCTACACAGTGGCTGAGTCTTTTTCACTATCCTTTACATCTAAATCAGTCTCTTCCCCATTGCTGTACTTTAATTATTGTGCTTATATTGCACTTCATTAAACATGGAGGGAAAAAAGTACTTCCATGGATTCAATACATATATAATATTTTCACATTTGCAATCAGTTTTAAACTGTTTAATTTGACCTAATAGTTATCTGTTATGTGTGTATAGTTTTGGTAAAAATACATTTGGGAACTATAAATTTTATTACTATTGAAATCCCTTACGTTAAACTTGAACTAGCCTTGTTGACAATTTTTGAAAGACTGATAAATCATAAACAAAGAAATACCTAGCGTAGATTACAAAGCAACATGGATATCAAATATGAACTGCATTATATGGCCTAGAGACTTAGTAAACAAAGTGATAATCTATTACAAAATGAATGCTTTCTCATTCATGAATCAAGAGACAAAAATAATTATGGCAACAAAACCAGAAGCAAAATGTTACAAAAAGAAGGTGCTCATGTTACAACATAAAACCCCATCCATTATAATCCACATTAAAACCATCAATCTAATTTCAGGAGACCTCACTTTATACAAACTCCATTGCAAGACATAAAATATCTCTGGTTTATTCTCCAAGTAATCTTGCTCCATCAGGAAACTGGATAGTAGTTTTAATAAAATGGGACTTACAAGTTTTTATTACTTTTATAATGAATGCGTTTCAGTTTTATTGCCTCTTGGAAGGAGTAATTTAGCTTCTCTATTTAAGCATGAGTTTTCACACTTCACAACTTACAGATTTCAATGTTATGTTTCTAACATAAATATAAATGCAGATACTGAGGTTTTTATAAAGGTATAAAGTTCTTCTCACTGATGTATACAATATATGACTGAAAATCATAGGAAAAAATATTTAATCACTTTTCTAGGCTGACACAGCTAACACCATTTTTGCGAATGTAAGAATGTTAGTGGTTATCAGTGATCAGACTGTTAGGTAATACATACTGGTGTGCATTGAGTTTGATGCTTTTCTTGCTCTTCAAATTTTCCTAGAAAAAGCATTCTAATATATTTCCCACATATTACTATAATAGCACTTAATGACATCAGTGAGATTTTTACCACAAAGTTCTTAGAGGACAAAATGGATCACTATAAAGTGAACCAGGAGACTGATGTTGACTTCAAAGGGAAGGAAAAAAAATTTTTTTTTTTTTTTTTTTTTAATGCAGTTTAAATTGTTAAGCATCAGAAATATTTAAATGCTGCTTCTAAAATGCTGCCTAATTTTTACTAAGGTTTTCAACCAGACAGGGAAGATGTGCTCTGAAATCATAAAAGTGTGGGGTTTTTTATCTGGTTTTGTTACAGAGAAAGTGGAAATAGAAAAATATATTTGTAAAGTCTGTTTTAAAACTGTGAGAGATATCTAACAAGTACTGAAATTCTGGCATCTCTAGACATGTCCTAGTAAACAATTCACTGAAGTACATCTGCAACCTGAAATTCTGCTAATTAATTTATAGAAGGCAAAGCTGTCAAAGCTGTCAGGTATAGTCTCCTGATATAAAAACTGTGAAAACTTATTTTTCCTCTTGCTCTTTCCTGCATATCTGAGTGATGTGATGTCAGTAAAGTGTTTATAATAAGCTAAAGAAATGCTTACAAATGGCTTGAGCTTTAGATTTTAAAAGAATACTAAACAAGAATTTCTTTTTTTCATGCTGTTATAACTAAAGAGGACATGACAAAAACAGCAATTTGCAACAACTGCATGTATCCTGCTATTTTCACAACACTGAGGTGGCAATAGACTGGCTAGTTAAAGACATAAATTAGAGCAGCATTCACAACTACAGAAGTATTAGCAGGACTTGGCAATGGAAGCTGATGTGTCACTGCCTGCCACCTCTAAATTAATGGCAAGCAGCTGCATGTGCAACTTCCATACAATACATCAGAATACTCTTGCATTCATGTATGGCATGAGGGCAGAAGGTCATTCTGCCTTCATGCATTCATTAGCTGGCTATGGAATTTCTCAGAAAAAGTATATAAGAAAGAAAATTATTGAAATAAAAATTCAGTAAAGCACCATCCATCCAGCTGGACTCCATAAGAAAATCCCCAATTTTAATACTAATTTTTCTCTTTTTCTTTTTTTTTTTTAATCTTTATTGTAACTGGATGTAACTGAAGTTTGGAAGTTGCAAATGTTATCATTACTCAAATAGTTAAGCTTGGGAGAAATATATATATATATTTTAATTTGCTATCTCAAAGCAAGTACCATTATAATAATCTAATTATCCTTTAAGGTAGCTTTATGCATTCCTTGTCTTTCTACTTGGGGCTATGCCTCAGTTTATACACTTTACAAGAAAACAGTGTTACGCACTGAAGAACATGTGCACAGAAAAATGTCAGAATGTCAAACGCTACAATTCTAAGACTGTACTTTTCTTTCAGAGCTTTCTAAGGCTTAAAGAAATAATCCAACTTGTCCATTTAAATTAAATACTTTTTAAAAAACCCAACACAACAACAACAATAAAAATTTTGAGGTTTTGTTTATATCATTTACACTAGCCAAACCTGCTTCTTTCCCGTAAGCCTAGAATAAAAGAGTCCAGTCACAGAAATGATGGAGTGGAACTGCTTCCTTACATGAAGAGACTGAGAGAGCTGGGTCTCTTTAGCTTGGAGAAGAGTAGATTGAGGGGTGACCTCATCAGTGTTTATAAATATGTAAATGGTGAGTGCCAGGAGAATGGAGCCAGGCTCTTCTCAGTGATGCCCAACAACAGGACAAGGGGCAATAGGTAGAAGTTGAGGCATAGGAAGTTCCATGGAAACATGAGGAAAATTTGTTTCACTGTGAGGTTGACAGAACACTGGAACAGGCTGCCCAGTAGGGTTGTGGAATCTCCCTCTCTGGAGATACTCAAGACCCACCTGTATGTGTTCCTGTGTGATCTGGTATAGGGGAGGTTGGACTAGATGATCTTTCGAGGTCCCTTCCAGCACCTAACATTCTGTGATTCTGTGAATAATGCCACTTCTCAAATGATTGCATTATATAACTGTTAATGAGTGGCCTTTAAGATTTAACAAGCAAAACTTTTGGCAAAACTACTTCTGACAAAGTTACTCAAGGCAATTTTTTAAAAGTATTGGTGTATCTCTTCAGCAAAGAATGTTGAACCCTGGCATGGTAAAGCACAACATAGCTAGAGGGGGTATCAACAGAGGGAATGCAGAAGCACACATTTACAGCAAGCCTGCTGTGGAATTGGCACATGTTGAGGATGCTGGCCAATAAAAAAGCATGTGGCAGCATGTTTTTTATTAACACTGCTTCTTTCAGTAGATTAGGAAAAGCTGAATCTTCAAAAAAGCTGCTTTGATGCAGCAATTCCAACTTCATGTTGCTATACATATGCCTTAAGAGGGCAACTTTTACATAGTCACTTGAAGAAGGCATACCATTTTAGGTATGTATCATGGACTACCATGGATTAACATGCAACTGGTACCTGCTTCAAATTAATAACACAGGTAAATTAACCCAAATAAGTATCATAGTATCACTTTGTGCTTTTAAAAATTATAATGACTTCATGAATATATAGTTTGACATAGCATGACCATTTTTCTATATTAAATATAATGCTCTCTTTGTACTTCTTTCACATATTTCAAGAACTTCTGGAATTGAGATAGCAGTAGATATTATAATCATTTAAGTTTTAAGATAAGATTAATAATTAGATTCTTTATCACTACTTTTCTATAAAATGCTGTCTAAATAAAAGAATCAGCTTTGCTTCTAAAAACAATTTTTCCTAACTGGTCAGTAATCTGAGAACAAGAAAATATATATCCTAATATATCATGCTTCAACTTTGCTCACAAAATATTTGCTTTTTTTTTTTCTTTCCACTAAGACATTGCTGAGTATTTACTCCCTCCCATTCCTAGAATTTTGAGAGAAATTAATCAGACTTCCTTCTGAAATCCATATTCTTTTGAAACCAAATTGCGTCAACTGCACTTTCTACAACATGCTAATAATATCTTTTAAAAACTGTGTAGGGTGCCAGATACAATTCACATGCTGCTAAGGTAAACCTAAAGCTAACAACTTTTCTTACTGACTGTTCTACCAATTAGAACATTTCCCCAGGAAGTCTGATCTATAAGACACAACTGAGGTATAACAACTCAAGAAACAAATGAGACAGAATTGTGATTTGTGAAGAGATATAATACAGTCAGTAAAAAATTCCATTAAAATGTCTTTTCTATAAATGTATTTTCTGTCTAATAAAATTTTATTCATTACATACATTCTACAGAAAGGAAGGTGAACACTTTGCTGTAACCAGAAAACATTTTTAATTTTAAAAATATCAGAAAAAAAAAATACTCAGAAGAGAGACAATTCAATTTCTAAATGCCTAATTTAAACTTCTGATACCCCACCACTTAATTAAGAAATTTGAAAGTACATAGAGTCCATCAAGTAATATGGTTTTCTGATCCATCATTTTTATAGAAAAAAAAAAAAGTTGTACTTAATAGAAACTAATTTTCTCCTGTTATTATTTATAAAAAGTTTTCATAATATATTGAAAAATCAGTATTCAAAATTTATATTTGAAAGGCAAGTAAAGCAAGGCAAAACTTCAAAAGATACTGTTGCATGATAATTATATCATTTCTGTATTGAGTCAGAGCAATGAGATGGACAAACATGCACAGCATTTCAAAGTATTAGATTGATGGAAACATTTCCTCACCAATTTACCACAGCACCAGAAAAACTAATCTGAATCTATTTCATGAATGTACAAGTCTTTTCTTGATTCAATTGGACAACATCTTTAGAAATGTCATTTGGACATAACAGGAACACATTGACATGTTCTATTTATGGATTTCCAAATAGAATAAGAAAATAAAAACAATGACAAACAGCTTTGTTCAACAGCCTAAGTTTCAGGTAATATTGCTAGGGGAAAAAAAAGAGGAGTGAAGTAGTTCCTATGCAATTCAATTTCATCTAAAAAAATTGGAAACCAAAATAATGATAAAAATCACATACCATCATCTGCAGCTGATTATTTTTCTAACAACATTCAGCTGATATTCACTTCAGTAAGTAAAACAAGTATTCTGAAAGTTTTGGTCTGCACAGTTTCATCTCAATGAAATAGCTGTTCAAAAGCAAACATTTGTCTTTTTTTTAAAAAAAAAAAAAGTCTTATTCTATCTTACATTTTAATTACCCAGCAGAGAGAGAAAAGCTTATATGCATGTCCATTACATTCCATCTATCCAAGTACCTGCCAAGGTACTTCATGAAAATAAATGTATTCCTCAAAAAGGAAGCGCAACTATGGTGTGTCTGTGTCTGTAACGCTTATATGATGTATTGTATTTCCTAAATTCTAAGAAACAACAGTGGTGTGATTCTTGCACCAACACTTGTATAGATATCACAACTTGAAAAGTAACTCTTTTGTAAACAAACCAGAAATGTTTTCCTTCAACATCTTACAATAATTTTACAAAACACTGTGTCTCTATCCATCTAGACTTCTGATACACATCTCAATTCATGATTGAGGAAAAATACCTCATTAAATAACTTCATGAGGGAGTTAAAATCAAATACACAAAAACATCTGAAAATTGTGAAGCTTGTTTGACTAAAGTGCATAAAACAGGAAATAAAAGTTCTGTATTGGTGGTATGAAATATGGATTCAAGATTAGATGAGTCAATCATAATTTAGTTTTCTAGGTACCTATATTACACAGAAAGACAGAATGTACACTAAAGATTAAGAAATACTTACTTTTAAATGAGTATTTAAAATATATAAGACTGTCTCAACAGTATGATGTCCATACAATGAACACTTAAAATATTATTTTGCTGCTAAAGGCCAAATTCAGGTAACTGAAACAGTTGAAGAGAACACAAGTGCTGTCATTCATCATGATCTTGCTGGGACTGGAGAGTTCTTGGGACTGAAAGCTAGCACTTTTTGCAACTAAGCACAGCTTTCTTCTTGATCCATTGAACCTGGAGAGATAATACTTTGGAGGGGTTTCAGGACCACTTGCCTAAGATACCTATTCTAGGATGCAATAAACTGCCCTTCATAAAGAAAATCTGAACGATTTTTTAAGAGTACTTTGGTAAAAAAAAAAAAAGCAACATATTCAACTGGCAAGAAACAGATATGCTATAATTATTAATTATAATTTAAACATTTTTTTCCTAAAATGTAAATGCAGACATCAGGGAACGATGTGGGCTCTGTTATCCCCTTCCCCCTCATATGGGTTTGACTACCCAGAAGCATGTCCATGGACATGGCCAGCTGTGATGAGTGAAGCTATGTCACTGCAGTTCTACAGCTGCTCTTGTCAGAGGCTGGCTGCAGCTCAATCTCAAGCCTCACAGCCACCACCTCACCCAGCCCCATGAGTCTCTCTTTGTATCTCTGAAGTAGCCTCCTTTGATCTTTAATCAACACAATAGTAGTTACTTTCAATAGGATTCCTCATATGCTAAAATTTATGCATATGTTAAGAACTACACTGGATGTACACTCTGAGTGCGGTTTGAGACAAGGTTTGAGGTCACAATATGATAATTATATACCTTGAGACATGGTTTAAGGTCACAACATAACCTACAACTCATTAAACTGCAGACCAAATGGTTGTTTTTTTGTTTTGTTTTTTTATCAATTTTCTTCCTTCAATCATTTTCAGTGTTAAGATTTCCATACAAACCTGCCACTGTACTTCGGTGATTTGTTCCATTTTCATTAAATCCATATGAATCATGTAATTACCGAACTATTAGTCAAAGCAGTTCCATCTAACTGACTGCTTTTTTCCAAGCAGTATGTGCTTCTGGAAGCTTAACATCTGATGAAATGGATGCTGTCCTTATCTGTCTCACAGAGCTTATCTACAAGCTGGAGGCTATTTGTGTCACCAGTATACCATAGGTTAACAATGACAACCACCACTAACATTCTCCTGATGGATCGTTTGGGACCTCCTTGAGAGAACCAAGGGCAAGCTGACAGATAAAAATCAGCAGCAATTGATTTCCAGCAGAATCCTGGAAATCTGAGACATACATCTCACTTGTCTTTTCAGATACACAGACCATGTTCTCTTAGTGTGCACTGCAAAAGAAAAAAAAACAACAACAAGAAAAAACAACAAAAAAAACCAAAACAAAGCAGACAGAAAAAAAAACAAACAAACCATGAAGTGGTGGATTCACTCAACACTTAAAGAACTATCCCTGTCAACAACAGCATTTTTGCTACCCGTTGTTTCAACCCACCAGGATGTACCCAAATTACTTTAATTGAAAAGAGTAACATATTAAACATTTGACCTTCAGCAACAGAGAATTTCAAGTTACTTCAGAATTATTCACACCAACTACTTTATATGCTTCACTTGCATATGTATCCCAGGCTTCCTATACAGCCACTGAAGCACAGTTGCTTCTATTTTTAGGCAGTACAACCACATTTATTAAGTCAAATGTGTTTGACTCTTACATGGGTGCTGAGGGAGAACTGGAAGAGCTTTGAAAGAGAACAGAATGGCTAAATGGCATTGCCTTGAAGATAGAGCAGGATGGCAAACATGCAGCAGCATCTCCTCACGTGGGGACAAGTAGCATGGCAAGAAAGAAGACACACACTTCGTAAAGGAGAACTCAGCACAGAAACATTTTTTAGCAGCTGAAATGCTAGAGAACATTCCCAATAAGGTGTTACCTTGTACTACGTTCCTATCATACACACTGGCATAATTTAGACAGTAAAAATCATCCTGTTAATGCTATAAAAAATTGAAAGACTGCAGGCAAAAAATTATGCCCTGCCTATACGCTTGTAATTTTTCTAAGTAATCCAGATATTTTACAGCTTTTTTCATAGTAACTGGAGGAGTCTAACAAGCAACCACTGGTTTATGGCAGTAAAACATCTCTAGTTAAAAACATCTAACCAGCAGAGAAGACTCAACCTACTTTTAACTTAACAGTTCACTACTGTTCTTCAAGACTAAAAGTGATAAAGACACAGACAAGAAGTTTCTTCAGATTTTTCTCTCTCGAAATGTACAATCTAAATTCATGTTATGTTTCCCAACAGACAGAAAGAAAACTAAATTACTGAAAATGTCCATGAAAACTGAGATAAAAGTTGGAACTCTTTAAATATATTTCTCTTATTTTAGTTTATATCCAAATGTTAATAAAAACAAAATAATAATTTTTTTTTAATCATGTGAGCTCAGGCTTAACAGAAAAAATTCATATCATGTTTAAGATCTTTTTCCTGTTTAATGACAACTTCGATAATGACACTGAAAGGTGTTCATTCAACTACTTGTGCATGCACTGCATCCAGATGTATATTTCTGTAAAAAAAAAGAAACCACGTGAGCTCTAGATGAAGAAAACAAACCAAACAACAACAACAACCAAAAAAAGTCAAATTAGTGCCCCATGGAAGGTGAAAATAAGCACTAGCTGATGTTACCCAAAAAGAGGAACCATATATGGAGGCTCAGGCATAAGTTGGATAGTTTCGTAACTTAAATATATTAGAGGTGCAATCTTCAAGCTTTATAATTACTGGATGGAGGAGATTACTTTAGATGAAACTACAGTATCACGGGATTCAACGGAGACAAGAAGTACTCAACATGCTATTAAGAGTCCTCATAGATCTATTTCTACTGTGCTTGTAGTAGTCTAATAATTATGATCCTGCATAAAGTTTCACAGTAACTAAGGGACTGAGCCAAAGGCTCTTAACAACATTCAGTTCATTTGAATAATGTAATCAGAAACAGAAATAAAATGCTTTAACTGGCCAAATGAGAGCACAAGCTTTAATTCAAAGATGTAGACAAAGTTAAATCCCTATATACAGGAATCCTTGTTTGCCATGCCCTGTGAAATATGTCGTCAGCTCCTGTGATGTATGTGTTATGTATCATGGCAGCTGCAAAAAGGCTGAATAAGTGAAGCAATTTCAGCGCTGCTGATGAGCAACAGTCAGTGTTACACAGAATCACAGAATGTTATGGGTTGGAAGGGACCTCGAAAGGTCATCTAGTCCAATGCCCCTGACAGAGCAGGATCATTTAGACTAGGTCACACAGAAAGTCTGGTTGTTAGAGCAGTGAGAAGTCTTTCCTACTGGTTATTTCTCAGTAGAAACTGTCCAAGACTGATCAGTTTCGTAACTAGGTTTATAAAATTAAATGAATTATGAGATTTCCATAATTGTAGTCCCACTCTGGATATTAAACATTTTCAAAAATCTGAGTCTGACTTTGTGCTAAAACAAAGAATGCAGATGACTATGTAAAGAACATCGTTTATACAACATAAACATGCCCAAAATATAATGTAATGCACTATATTGCAGTTCAAGAACATATTTTTGCCAATAAATAAATATGGGAATGCTATTAATGTCAACATAAGCCTATTCAGTAACACATATTCACTGTGAGAGATCAACAACATTATTGCTAGTATTTCCATATTTCCGAGCCTAGCTGCATTGAGAAGAAAAATCCTACCATTAAAATGACATTATTGCTTAAAGGATCACAGGTCTCTTCCCTTCATATTCTTATAAAATTATCAGAATATTGAGTATAATAAATACATCTACACAATATGAAGTTTTTATCTATCAGGTTACTGCTTATTTTAACACTGTATAGCAGCCTAGGGAAAAAAATAGGAAAACTGAAATGATGGGAAAACCACAGAGGATTTTGAAAATGTTTAAACTTACCTAATAAAAAATGGCCAGAGAACTATATAACAAAAATTAAGGTGGCCAGACAACATACAATTATACTCCATGGTATGGTATAAAGAAAATAATTCTAAATATATTCACCATTAAATTTTGCATTTATTCAGTTTGTTTAATTTTTGAAGGCTGCATCTTGCTTGTACAGGTTTACATTTGTAGAATTTTCCAATAAACCCAAACTTTTATCAATACAAGATCACATAGCTATGGGAAAACAAAACAAAGCAAAAAAAACCCACAAACCCAAACTTTATTGGAAACATGTCCTTGTAACACCTCTGTTGCTCTTTTTGGGGTAGTTGGTCACTGACCTTTTAAAGATCACAGTGTTAAAAGAATTTACAGCAAAACCAACACCAGATAGAACTTTTTATAGAGAACAGGAATTTTTTAAAAATTGTTGGATATACAGTTTACACAAACATTCTCTAAACCACAGAAACAGATACTGGTACAAATTCCATTGTAGAATAGTGGCAGGAAGGGATGAACAGATATCACACAGAAACAAAAAAAAAATAGTATTAGTTCAGAAAATCCTGGTCCCTACAGGGGAGTATTTACTTTATATTAAGCATCTATATATAAAGAAATGCAAGCAGACTATGGAGGGATAAATGTTGGCTAGAACAAGTATAATTACATGTTCTGCTCAAGAGGACTGAGAAGTTTCAGAAATTCTTGCAAGACACCAAGCCAATTTGAAGGAAAAACATAGTATTTTCAGAGTGATGGTATGATGCGCAACAACAAAACCATTTCCAGGGTTTTGTGTGAAAAAATTAAATAACGTACTCTGTAGTTTGGCTCATAAGGCAAACTTTTCTTACCCATTAAATAAATGAAACTCAAATATGTTTCAGTTCTTCTTTATTTTTTCTGTGTATACTGCACTTATCTATTTACAAGCACTTTTCAGAAGATATACACATACTAACAGAGAGCAATAACCACACTAGAGCCCTACAGCACAAGACAAAAACAGTACACAACAGTCCTTCTATAATTTCATGAAATCTGAATAAAATATAATATGAAACTGAGAAAAAGTAAACTTCTCACATCAACTGACTCAAAGACCTATTAAAATTAAATTTCTTATAGTCAGCTGTCACTATCCATATTCTACGAAGTGAAGAAATTGAAGCAAAATATTCATTGTTGATGAAGCTTCGTAACAACATTATGAAAGAAAATAAAACCAACAGTCAGAACTTGCTTACCTTAACTCTAACACTTTCAGTGCATTCTGCCCATCTCATTTTACCACACAGAAGAGTCAAAGCCCTTTAGTGTACATTAAAACGCATTTCTGAATTATGCATCTGAGAATTCTGAGATATTTTCAGAATTTACAATATTCAGTATAAAGTAAGTAAATGCCACAAGAACCACAGGATGCCAGAAGAAAATGTGAGTATACAACATTCAGAATAAATTTCTGATTTCTTGTTAATATATGGAATGATCAGTCATAATCACATATAGCAATTTTGAAAGGTAGTAATACTATTTTTTAAAATCTACAATGTATAATCAAAAAACATGCCTTTTTGTAGCACAGGAAAAAAACATGCCGTTTTGTAGCACAGGAATAACAAAGCAATCCCTTTTTAAAGGTGGATTTTTTTAAAACCATCCTGCTTATATTTCCACAATAATAGAAAGATTTTTCTCTATGTAAGATATTTACCTAATTAATAATATGAAGCATATGTGAGCCTATGAAAAAGCAATCAGACAATTCTTCAGAAATTCTTTACCTTGGATTCTATATTTTCTATCAAAATTAACACCATACTATAGGCAAAATGATGGCTGCTTGCCAAATACACTAAAGTAGCCTGACTGGAATCCATGATTACTTTAAGCCCACTTTTCAGGAAGGATCATTCAAACACGTAACAAGAACAGTCTTAAAAGGCATACTTCCTTCAATTAGGAAGGCAGAAAAAACTTTACTTACATTTCTTACACTGCTGTAGAAGAAATAGAATCACATGTGAGCTTCGGTTAGAAGAAAAAGAAATTCCCACCTGTTCTCTCTCATGCTTTAAACTAGAAGACACAAATTTTAGTAAGGGAGCAATAAATACAGAAAATTTACTTGTACTCTGCTACAAAAAATAATTTTTATTCTGATAAGATGACAATGAGGAGGTGGGGCTTGGTCCTCAATCCCTGTTTTTCTCCCTTTGCAGTGACTGTGAACACAGCTTATAAAGCTATGTATTGATGACTCAAAAAACCTACCTGTTCACAGGATCCCAGATGTTAGGGGTTGGAAGAGACTCAAAGAGATCATTGTGTCCAACACCCCTGCCAGAGCAGGACCATAATCTAGCTCAGGCCATAGAGGAACACATCCAGACAGGCCTTGAAAGTCTCCAGAAAAGGAGGCTCCATTACCTTTGGACACACTCTTCTTAATGCACCCCAGGATCCCATTGGCCCTCTTGGCTACGAGGTCACACTGCTGTCCCATGGATAACTTGTTATCCACCAGGACTCCCAGGTCCCTCTCCACAGGGCAGCTTTCCAGCAGATCACCTCCAAGTCTGTACTGGTGCAGTTTACTATTCCTCCCCAGGTGCTGCACTCTGCAGCAGGGTTGAACCTCATTATGTTCCTATGTGCCCAGCTCTCCAGTCTGTCCAGGTCTCGCCGGATGGCTGCACCAACTTATCTTCTATGATTAGTTAATTTCTACTCTTAAGCATGCCACTATCACTTGAAACAGGTGATTCTCCTGTCCTTACTTTCAAACTCTCTCTGCCCCTTTCCCATCGCTATTAAAACTATTATTCTCAATCTTTTCAGGACTGGGATATAGTTTTTTCCCTTGTTCTTTTTTTCTCCATAACCTACTAATTAATCCAAAACATCTTTCCAGTACCTGTAATTTTATCCCTATACACATTTCAGCAAACACTACCATTCAGCAACTCAGAACTTCTATCAATATGCTCTTGTTCTGCCCCTAAGCTATTGTCTCGCCAATCTTTTCTCAGTGACAACTTTTGTGCAATAACATTGTTGTCAAACCACATGGTATTGACTCTGTATAGTGAGTCTTTCCCTGCTGCCATTTCAAATTTTAAATTTATAATGTCATTCTAAAATTTTTGAAAGCATCACATTTAGCCTGTTTTACTATGTCAAATTCCTCCACATCCAATCCACCACAGATTGGACACACATCTTTCAAATCCCTTTTATTAAGCTTGTCATCGGTTTTTGTGTAAGAGTGCAACAGACTGAGATTATTTCACTTTACTCTTTTCCTAAGGAAAAAGGGCAGTTAAATAATAACACTGTCACTGAATTGGAGATGAATACAGAAAGGTTGTATTTTTAAAACGTACAGGAAAAGATACGGCATATATGAATCCTTAACATCTAGTGCAGATACAGGAGACATTAGAATTCCCCCAAAACCTTCCCTCCAATAAACTAAAAAACAAAGAACACTCCAGTGTTCATTTTCTTCCACCCCCTATTGTCTCTCAATTGGCCTCAAACAGGCTGAAATTCACAGTGGCGGCCAGCAGCCTTGAAGGCCATGGCCTAACACAGGGTCACCCTACATAGTTACCTAGTTACCAGATAAGGATCCCTCTGGAGAGTTGGAAAGGCAGGGAGCTGACCTTACTGCTTAAAGTGTTTGCAGGATTATGGGATTGAATAACACAGCTACGATATCTGGAGGCAACCAGTTTGTCCCCTGGGATGGATCCTGGACTCTGTAGTTGTTTTAGAGAGTCTGGGATAACCTTGAACCCCTCAAACCATCACAAAGCTTCACCATCAAAGGCCTTTTCTTTGCCATCAAACTCCTCTTTCAATAATACCTACCTTCAGCCTACACACAAAACAGGTGGCTGATTATTTCTGACAAGTATATGCACTTACATCCAACTCTAGTTACACCCATGTGCAAACTGACACAGCTGGTGAGGTGGTTTGTGTCATAAAAGCAACCTGAGTCACTCAAAGTGCAACATGGCAGAACAAGGAAAATTTAATACATGTACTCCTTTTTTTAGCTCAGTTATAATATACCCACAATGTTTGTAGTGTTGAGACTATTTGTCCACTCCTCCACACAGTTCGCATTTTCATATAATGATGCAAGACAGAATTGTACTACTTCTGAACTACTGAAATACTGTATTATAAGATCACAGATTGCAATATCTGTGATCACTGAATAACATGAGAAAAAGTAGCATTTCACCTTACTTGCTGCTTTTATATCTAGTATCCATGCTCAGTCTATCAATTGGATTTATATTAGTGGCTTTCTTGGTTACTTCTTCCTAAATGTTATTCTTCAGTGAAGAGATTTGATATTGTCAATCAAAAGCCCACATTTGCATCTTTTCAACAACACATCATGCATGCAATTGATTTCTGACAGAGCAAACCTGTCTTTTTTTCTAAGTTACCCATATACATTATACTCATTAAGCATTCACTCATTTGTCAATAGATAGTTCTACTATTCCATTAATTTTGAATTTTATATAAGAATTAGTATACTATTCTTTGAAATCCTTCTATATATCATTCTTTTCAGAAAATAGATCAAATGCAAAGATACTGAAAGTATGAATATGTCATCTATTAAATGCAAAATCCCCTACTTATACGTGAAGATTTAAAATTTGCTACATTTTTTTAGCATTGAGATAGATATGTAACCCCACCTAAAAGGAAGCATAATTCAGGCTTCTCAAGATGGTTGGCTGGGTGCAGAAATGGCTAGATTGGAACTAGCATACTCTTGCAGGTGCTGCTCATCCCATTATACAAGTTGCAGAAAGTGTCTTGGAAGAAGACATAGATTACGCTATCACACTGCCAGCAGCCCAGACATCTCAGCCACAAAAGCAAAGGAGTTCCAGCTTTCATTTGAAAGAAGAAAAATGATGCACTGAAATGGAGACCAAACTTCTATAACAAAGCAAAAAAATAACTGTAAAATTTATAAATGAAAATGAAAAGGACATTTCCTGCAGCTGATAAAGACATGCTGTTAAATTTCAAAGTGGCTTACTGCTGAACATGAAATATGAGCATTAAATGACCGGACCATGGAAAATGCCCTTAGCCAATCTATAAAATGTTTTTTCTTTCCCAGTCATGAAGAAATATATGAAAAAAAAAAAAAAAGAAAAANGCTTTTCTCTCCAGGAGAAATATATGCCCAAAAACCCCCTCTGTATCATGAGGTTGAATAAAAGATTTTTAAAAAAATCCTAGGAAATGGACTAGTATTTTCTTTCACCATAAACTTTGCTGAATATGCTTTAAGAAAATAGCTACAGCACTGGAGAACAAGGACAGGTGCATGCAGCTGAGCAATAACTTGGTGTCTTTAAGAAGCTATGCGTTTAACATACAGCTGAAGTACATCATCAAGGAAAGAAATCCAATCTCCTCAGAGATTATTTATGACAAAGTGCACCTCACTGAGGCCCAATTTGTTTGTGGAATTGCACTCATTCCATTTCAACTAAACAACAAATGAATCTGCCCTGCAGAGTATTGGTTCAGGGTATAAAAGAAAACAAGGGAGAGAACACATACAGCACTTCATTTATGCACCAATTTACAGGCTCACTTACAGAAATGATTGGTAAACAGTTTTTTAGAAGTAGAAATATATCCAAAACAGATAGTCTCTGAATCACATCTAAAAATTTTCCTCTGTAGAGTGAGCACTTCTTATTTCAGATTTATTATTCATTGGTTAAAATTCATATTTCATCTCATTATTTTACTGTTTCCCAATTTACATGGTTAAATTGCAAGTTTTGTCAAATGAAGAAGGCTAATGCAAGTTTTGCATTATATGCAAGGAAAATATTGCCTAAGATTAAATTTTAAAAGGAAAAGTCGGAGCATTCTGTGTCTGGTAGCTCCAAGCAAGCATCAGGGGATCCCTGGGGCACAGCCTCTCAACTAAGGCCACAGCAAGGCAGTGGGGCAGCCAGGGGCAGCCCCATATATCAAGCACCATTGTGGGAAGGTGTTTTTCTAATTATTGATATTTAAAATTTATTATATATGCTATTTGAAAGCACACTGTTTGAAAAATCAAACATTTTCACTGGATTTGCTGTGAAAACATTGAAATCACATAACATTAGCTAGCATATCAATTCATACTTTTATCAGTTGGCTTGATATTATTAAAAATTAACTTTAAGCATGCTCAATGAAAATTAAAAACCTAAAAGTAATTCTGGTTGTCAATTACAATTTTGGGTCCTTTTCTGTCTTTCGTTGTTATCATCCTCATCAAGACACTTCATTTCTCTACACCAAGATCATGAGTATCACCCAGTCACCAAAAAACATTACACATCAAACAGTAAGGACAGACTAGGCTGTCTTGAAATCTCAGCAGGAAAACTCTGAATGTTTTCAGAAATGGTAATCAGTGAGTACATTAAAAGTCCACAGGTCCACAGACGATGGGAAGAGAGGAAGAGAAAATAGTAATTTAAACAATTAGAAGCAAAGCTACCATTTTATACACACCTAAAATGAGTTTTCAAATTCCGGGACTCAAAAGCTACTAAAAATATCAAAGAAACAATGCACACAAGATCTGTCTTTCCAAAGAAGCTGAGAAAGAAAATTTTAAAACTTTTAGAGTCCTGAAAACACAATTCTCCCTATATTTCCAAGAAGGGGAAGTTACAGCAAGCATTCAAAGAGAACAAAGCCAAAAGAGCAAAACCAGAGAACTAGAAAATTTAGAGAATCTGTATTTGAAACAGGATAAATTAGCACCTGCTGAAGTGTAGTGCAGAATTATTTCCTTTAAATATATATATATATACACATACATAAACCCCCCAGTAATCAGACTTGGTTTGTCCAGTTACTGAACATGAAAAGAAATCTCAGCTGTTTGATTCTCCAGCTGAATTAAAGCACTTTTTTTTTTTTTTAATGGAGAAAAAGGTTCTTCTCAGATTCCCAAATACGCTATATAAGTAGAAGAGATATTAGGGTAGTATTAATTGAGAATCTCAAAACTTCAAAAGACATATTGAACTTTGACAAAAAAAAGAAGGGAATCTTCTCTGCCAATGAATCTGAAGGAGAGAGGACTCCCAAGACTTACCTGAAAATGAGGAATATGCATCTATATTTATAACAAACTCTCAAATATTTTGCTTTTAATATTCTGATGCTTTTCAAAATATCTGCTTCATACACAATGCAAATAAATGTAAAACAGTGTAAAAGTAAGTTCAAATGGAGTAGCTGTTGTCAGAAAAGGTAAAAGGAGCAAATAATCTGACCATCAATTGAAAGACAGTTTGACTTAATACTTGCTTGTTTTGCCAATTATGCAAAATCTTTTGACTGTGCGATTATGAAATATTGTGAGAAGTGATGTGTGAAATGGGATTTCCTAGACACAGAATAGACTGATAAGCAATATATGTTAGCTGTAGGAAAAATATCAATAGATGTGACAGTATAGTTTAAACTGAGGAATACATTTGCCAAATATGTGCATAATTTGCCTTGGTTTAAATATATGTCTACTTAATAATGTGAGACTCATTGGAGGATTTTAGTCAAAGAATGATTTTTAAAGTTATCATGTAATCAAGTTAAAGTATAAAAATTACATGAACATAGAAGAAATGAAACATTAAAAACTTTTCAAAAAAATCAACAGACACATTAGCGATTAATGATGTTAGCTTCACTATGAACACAGTTACCAAGACATTAAGGAAAGAGCATTAACAGTAAGAAAGGTGTGAGCTGGAATGCTGCACACTATCCTGAGTAGGATACTGGATTACTCTGTACATATTCTTTACATGATTCTGCATAAAGCTCTGCAAAGCTCCCTGTCTGTGAGCTCAACTTGGGAAGCTTTTGAATCTGACAGTGTTCTTCTAAGTAACTTTCTAATTTCGAATATGGGTTCAAAATCTCATTGGTGGGGCACAGGCTTTCAGGATTTGATACTATGAAAGACTACTATAGATATCTCAGCACGTAGAGAGAATTTCATAATTTATTTTTCAATATTACTGGAATCTTACTTAACAAAGCTTACTCCTTTACTCTAAAAAGGAATTCATACTTATTGAGAAATGGCAGTCCTGGGATATGTTCTTTTGCTTAAGAAAAGGTAAACAGCAGCACTTTGAGGCTTCGGTTCACTGTATACATGGCGTTTATATCAAGGGCAGAAAACGAAGCATCATTCTAAGTGGCATAAATTGTCATCCTGCAACATCTGTAATTATCTATCTCCACTAAGCAGCAATATACTAGTTCAGAAGCATGCAAGACCCTTAATAATAAAAAAAATTAAAAGTACTATCAGAAGAACAGAAGCATTGCCTTAATAATGTAAGGAAAACAGTAAGGGTCTTCATAAAACCTAATGCCATATTTTACTTTCAATAATGTGGGGTAATAACTTCACATGATTTTATATGTTTTTCTCCTGCTATCACCTTACCTGTACTCTATCTTTTAACTTCATGGAGAAAATATTACTCATCTGTAGGGTTTTTTTTCAACATATGTATCACTAGTGCATGTATTTCAAAGGAATCAGAAGTTTTGCCACTCCTTATGAGTGCTGAAATTGTAGATGCTTAAGAGACTCCTATCAGAAATACCAGTTCTTTGAAGATTGGCTATTAAGAGACTTTCTGCATGTCTTCTTATAGTTTCACTTTTTACTTCCTTCCCCTGCCAAGGCTTCTTTTCATCTCTTACACTGACTTTTAATTAAGGATGGATTTTATTTTTTTTATATTAAACATCACATTAAAGTTGTTTACGAAGCCAATTTGCATTGGAGAATACAAGACACAAATGTTTTCATCACTAATTCCGCCATATTTTCTGACAGTTTTCCCAGCAATAATGCTTTTCAAAATATGGCACCAGTGCAGGAATCTGGACAGCCTTCTGAGGAACTAAAAAGGAATAAGCCTAAATTGAATGGGAAGGAAAAGTCAGTAAACCCACTCACTTTACTGGATGGTATAAGTTTATCCACTCTACATTTACACCAAAAGGAAAAAAAAGGGAGCTTGCACATTTTGGGGTCTGACTGTATGATTCAACTGACATAGGAATTCTGGTAAGGGTTATTTCACCTTTAATTATTGGCTAAACTATGGCAATTCCTTATTCATGTCTCATAACTGCAGAATAAAAAAAGAAAGGCTGAAAATGAAAACCATAAAAATGGTTTGTAGTCGAGGATATGTTTGCCAAAATAGATTTAAAAATCTAATGGCTACTTAAAAGCAAATTAGCTGATAATTTCTTGTGAAGCTGCACATCTTTAGAAAAGTACATCATACAAGCCTATAAAAATTCAGCTGAATAATGTGATAAATATATGCAGTGTTACTTTGTACTTTTCTGGCTCTAATGCTCTTAACATCATATTGTTACACTTCAGTGTCATCATAATTCAACTTTGCAATGCAAGTCTCTTCAAAACAGGGTAATTATAAAAGGAATCTACTACTTCTCCACTGCAATTACAAGTAATTCCAAAACCTGCCCATTGAAACACAACTTTAAATATAGTTATGACATGACATTTCTACAAAAACATAATTTCCATGCTACTCCATATAAAGGTTATTTGGTTTACATCATACTGTAGAACTATACCAGGAAAATGATGTTACAATTTTTTAGGAACAGCTTTGGGTTTACAGATCCCTTAAAAACTAAAACATGTTAGTGAAGGGAAACTAAATAGGATCATGCCTATATTAATAACAGAATGTGAATTTAGCAATTAGCATCTTGCATGTATTAAAATACAATTTTGCATAGCAACACATGCTTACAGGCACATGAACAGAATTCATGAACATACTAAATTTTATTTTAATTAACTACAACAAAAAACAATCAGAATTACATACTGTTTTGCTCTTATTTAACATTGTTCACAGATATTAAAAAAAGCTCTATTTCGTAACATGCAGGAACTATGTATATGGTTTTTAAGTTTCCTATCAGATTGTTTTTAACAGATACTGTCACTGACAACCTCTCAATGATTAAGATACAGTCTTAACTGTATGTAGGTTCTTAAAGTTTCTGGATCTGAGTTCCCTAGTGCTTCACCTTGAAAAATTCTTATAGAATATGACTGATTTAGTATGTTCTCCTTCAGTTTTTAAGTTATGTATTCTTTCGTTCCCTTAGCATCAACCAAATTTCTCTTTCAAATAATGAAAATTCCAGGAAAATAGGATTTTTACTTTTACTAGTAATATGTTCCTTTCTTGAGGTCTAACACCAAAGGAGTAAAGGGCTTTCAAAATGCCCTTTTATCAGAACTCTGCATGCATCCTCCCCAGCAATTTATATTTCCTCCAACTATTTTCTGCCTTTATAGTAATTCTGTTCTGCTTTTGATCCATGTTTATCTGGCTCAGAACAGCTTTTCACTCCACTTGTCCCTTTCTCTTCACCAGACTCTTCACTGTTTGGCACAAACATAATTCACCACCCTTTGCACTTGTTTTTGGATTTCGGTGAATCGCATGTCAGATCTGTAGATTGTAGTCAGCCTCTGGACTACTAATCTCAAAATTCAGTTTTCTTTGTTAGCATTAATACAGCTAAAATAACATGACAGAATAATGTGAACAACAATACAGATAAAATTTCTGTTAATTAGAAGTTATAGTACTCAACATTGTTCAGTCTCTAACTTTGAAAGAACTGTGGAAGACCACAGATTCCAAGGGAAAAATAAAAAACATCCAAAACAAAACACCAAAACCCGCATCTCACAATAGCTCCCACAAAGATTTTTTTTCCCCCCACATTCAAAACACTGCAGTAATTAACAGATCAGGAACAATTTACACAGATAGGAACAAATGTACTGTGTGCTGGATTTGTATCTCCTGCCTCTCTAACTATCTTTAACTTTTAACTTTTTTGTACAATTTTTATTTCAGATTAACAACAAATATTTATAACCTGAAATAGTATTTCTCAAATGGCAAGGCTTTTAACAGATAATTCCAAATATTTTTTCCTTAGTTTATATTTGTACTAATTAGTGCAGAACAAGATGCATGTACAGATGAATTATAGTGCAGGACAGCATTAGGCAGGATGTTCTTGGGTAAGTATTTCACTGAACTTTGCGATAGACTGCTTTTAATGTCTTTTCTGGTTATAGTATTTAAGGGGCATATAACATTCAACTACAGGATATGAAAATATCTTTTTGGAAACAACAACTTCAAAAAATTTTAAATAATTTTATTTTCTTCTTGATATATATTAAATTTTAACTACTTTACTAATCAATCACCTCTTCTGTGTAGGTTGTGTAAGGAAATAGGCAGCAAAAACTAAATGAAAAAGCTATGTCACAGATGACAAACTTCTGTGAAGTGACAGTTATAGAAACAACTTATTGTATGCAAAGTAAAACAAATCTGTCTTATAGAGGACTGTCAGAATACACAATAACCTACTGATTAGATAACTGATGAGCCTAAAATATTGACATTTTGTAGCAACCACGCAAATCACTTGCTGTGCTCATCTAGAAATTGGCTAGTTCTGTATTCTGTATCAATGAAGATTTCTCATCTCATCTGGTGTTTCCAAAATTGGTATTGGATTCTTCAAACAAGACACATCTTCCATTCAATGAAAAGTAAAAATAACCTAAAAGGCATACTTTTAACAGTTTTTTAAAATTATATGCTCCAATTATCTACAAACATATGGAAGATCAAAGTTATTCAATACATCTGCCTTTCCTAAGACTATTTCTTCCCTAAACCATTCTTCCCTAGGCTGCTCATCTTGTACACAAGAACTGACAAAAGTAGTTATAGCATAAGAAAACACCTTCATTTTAGCCAAAACTGGAGCCCCACATTGTAAAGCAGGCATCAATGCATGAGGAAACTGTGAACTAAGCCAAGTAATGAAACATCTCTACAGCAACAATTTAGGCTCTTCTGACAAACTCAGGAATTACCTCAAATACATTCCACCCAACACTCTGGGCTGAGGACAACACAAAATATTGATGCTGCTCTAACAATTAGAATATTAACTCAGTCTGCTTAACCCAGGACAAGATAAAAGTTCTCTATAATAAAAACAAGATAGAGGAGACACAGCTTATCCTGCACTGAGCAAGCCACTAATTGGGAGTATGTCTGACAGCTGTTGGACAACTGTATGAAGTACCTCTAGTAAGCACATATCAATGGGCCTGAGATGATGTGCTACCACCTAAAAGTGTAAATTTGTCACTGCTTTTACAGCCGTCAGGAGTAAACAAACCTAATCTTCTTGAATTATCTTTTCCTCTACATCCTCTGAATCATCAGTATTTATTATATAAACAGTAATTAATGAAACATGCTATCACACTAAACTTCATCCTTCCAGCAAAGCTTTCAGAGAGATTTTTCCTGCTTTTTTTCTCACAAGGTATTAAGGTAGCCTATTAGCAATCAAATGTACAAATTTTATTCCAAATGGTGAAATAAATGTACTGCTAAAAATCACCGAACAGAATATATAGCTAACAGTGAGGCAAAGTTGACTAGAAATATTTTTAAAAGTCATCTCAGACTATTCCAAAAGTGGCATGGTTTGCATTGTTTTGTATGTATGCTTCCATTTTTGGAAAGCAGAAACTATACAGCATCATATGGGTTAGCTCCCTTCAAAATTTAGACATAGGGCTAGCACTTTCTCTTTTTTGGTTTCCAGAATGCATATGGAAGTTGTTATGCTATCAATCTGGTGCCTTTTTTAAACACCCTTTTTGAAGGGCAATCCATTTGTTTGTTTTTTATCTCTTTCAAGTAGTGTCATTTGAACTATACTGAACTTCAAATTTTCTTATCTTTGGCTGTAGGAATGTCATTAATGTTTATGAATGTGTAAAAGGTGAGTGCCAAGAGGATGGAGCCAGGCTCTTCTCGGTGATGCCCAATGACAGGACAAGGGACAATGGGTGGAAGTTGAGGCATAGGAAGTTCCATGGAAACATGAGGAACACTGGAACAGGCTGCCCAGGGGTGTTGTGCAGTCTCCCTCTCAAGAGATATTCAAAACCTGCCTGGATGCATTCCTGTGTGATCTGCTATAGGTGATCCTCCTCTGGAAAGGTAGTTGGACTAGATGATCTTTTGAGGTTCCTTGCAGTCTCTAACATTCTTTGATTGAATCATATTCTCCTCTGTACATTGCAGTTTTTTCTTACAGTTTCTCAAATTTAAAGCTTCTTTGCAGAATTTGTTAAGTGTCATTACCCTGGTTTCTTTAAAGTTTAGATGAGGTTATTCTTACTTACACAGATGCCCTTTATTTGAAAGAGTTCTTCTCAAAATGTTTCCTCAACAAAAATATGTTTTTAAATATATATATATATATATATATAGTATTATATGAGTTTAAACATTAGGTTGATGAGCAGAGCTAATAGCCAAAAGCAATGGTTTTATATCTCTTTCCAAATTTCTAAACTATTTCAGTTGTTGGAGCGCCTCCTTTTAGACTCATTTACGCTACATTATTTAATTCCCAGAGTACCATTTGCTAATCCCTTTGCAGGACATAGAAGGTTATCAACTGTCCCTCAAAGGATTATCAGACTGCTACTAACAAGCATGTCAAATTAAAATTGCTGCTGTTTTGCAATTAAGAAACAGAAATAAATCACTGATATATATATAAACCCCAGGAATGAGAGATGAGGATGTTCAAGTACATCACAGCTCCTCTTTTCTCTCTTCAAGAACACTGAACACAAAAAAGACTTCTAAAGCAAACAAATATTTCTTTCAATGGCTGGGAATGAAAATAGAGCAGCTTCTACTTTTTGATTCTACATAGAAACAGTACAGCTATTATTGTTTAATAGTATTAACACTTCACAGACTTTAAAGATGCAGACTTCAAAGATCCAGACTTCTCCCCATCATTTACACTCCAACATTTGCAGCTTAGATTACATGACATTTAGTTTCACACACAAAATACATGAAATCAAGGAGCAAAATTGTTCTTCATTTGTGCTGATACTCTAAATTTGAAAATAAACCTAGTATTTTCCCAGGTTATTTCAATCTGATCATACTAGAGAAAATCTGCTTGTTTTCAGCATCGTAATAATTCTCAGGAAAATCAACAATATCTCTCTCAGTGAATTGTTAGCTACATGGTATTTTGGTTAGTTGTGACCTAACTATGCAAAGTCAAAAAGCATTACTGACGACATATGAAAACTTTGTAAGGAAGTTCATTAACAAATACAGGAACTTTCATATTTTTCACCTAGATGCCTTTGGAAAACCTTTACAGAAAATCAGGTAGCATTTCAATCATGTTAACTGCACTCTAAGCTACATGTAGTAAACAAACTGCATTGATTTCAGTCAAGTTATACAAAGCAAATAATCTGACCATCTTTCTACATTTACACTATTGTTATCTCAAGACTAATTTATATACATTAATTCTAGTGCCACGACTTTCTTGAGGATGAAGCGACAATAAGGTATAAGTGACTATATAATTTTCTTATTAAATCATGGGGGGAAAGTGTGTATCCAGTACTTCATATGCTGCCACATCTTCTTGAGAAGCTAAAGGAAGTTACTCATGATTTTGTTTCCAGAGATGCCAGAGACTTTATGGAAACTTGTAGTACATGCTAAAGTATTCAAGGAGCATCATACTGATTCTTCATTTTCCAGGAAACAAAGACTTGTACATGGCCATACAGTCCTGCTAAGAATCTTGTAAAAAGGAAATGTATGGTTCCAACATTGCTGAGATGGCAGCATTTTGATAAATGCTTTTATGCAAGCAATGTAACTGTCTAGTGAAAAAAATAGGTAAAAAGCTGTTGCTGGAAACAATTTCTCTTCTAGTTTAACACTAAAAAGGCCTTCAATAGAATTGTAAGAATATGAAGTGTCTTATGTTACATTAACTGATGCGTCTTGATCTTAACAAGTTCTTAACCTGTTGTGATGGCTGATTACAAGTTTGTCATGCATTATAGGTTCATTTTCTTTACTTAATTGAGATTCTATGGGTTAATATATGATGTTCTATTCTACAGTTCAATTTCTTAACACCTCTTCATAATTCAGTTGCTTCATATGCTGTGGAAAATTTAATAGGATGGAAAAACCATCAAGAATATTTCTAGGCTTCAGTGCGATGTGCCTAACAAGAAACTTAAATTTAAGCTTCTCAAAAACTAACATATGTAGTACTAGAAGTCCTTGTCAGTGTGTTACTATAATTATACTCTGTTCACTTACAGGACTGCCTAATTAGTCAACAGTCACATTGACGGAATGCATGCTCTATCTCCCAGAACCAAATATGACACAGCAAAATATTTTAAGCTTGTGTTGCTAACTATGTGTTTTTGACATACCGAATATTTCAGGAATGGAGCCATCAGAGACCAAGAGATTCTGATGTAATTTGAAACAGTCTGGCAAAATGGAAAACTTCAGAATTCAGCTTTTTATTGTTTCACATCCAGATTAATAGATAAAAATCTACAGCAATGTCAAGCTCAAACTAGTCACAATTAGAAACAGAATGTCTACCCATTATTTATTTTCTTTGTATAGTAAATAGCATAACTAAGAAATTAGCATGAACACTTACGTATGGTATCTGGCAGGGCCAAGTAATTTGGGGAGTGCAGGAAAGTGGAGACTGGCTGATGGGTTTAATTTGGATCTGTTTTTACACTAATTTAAAGTAAATTTAGATAAATTGTTTTGACACAAAAATCCGAATGTGTAACTATTTTTTGTTTCAGAACCTCTTATTGTTTTGGTATAAACTCGTACAGGTTTGCACACAATACCATTTTCTTTAAAGGTACAATTCTAATGAACTATGTTCATTAGCAAACTTTGCTTTGAAGCAATGTCTTACAGCCTTAGACTCTGAAATTCTGAATAATTTACATATGACAGAAACCAAGCTTATGGTAAAAGGTAGCCAAGAAGCATCTTGCCATGAGATGTAAATTGTACTACTGTACTTAAAGCTACGTTCCCAGTATTGTCTAGTTCTTACATAATTTCAGTGCTCTGCATACATTTGCATCTTTCATACGGAAAGGCATGAGAGATAACAACCTGCAACACATGTAGTCCTTGCAGTTTTTGTATAGGACAAAGACTGTCTTCCTCTCAAAACTCTTAACTTCCAACAGACTTCTCCTAAAACCCTGTGGCAGGCATATACAATAAGTTTTCATTCCCTTTAGGCCACCTAATTGGTATAGTTCACTAAAAGGCTAAGTCTGAAGATTTCCTGACAGATCTCACTCCCCTCACACAATTTGACTAGCATTAAAAAAATATCCACTGTATCTAGTTTCCTTAGATGGTTAAGGAAAGTTCTAACAATGGGAGAAACATAAATCATATTCATATACTTTTGGCCAGTGGTCTAAACCAATATGAGCATTTTACATGTTTTGCTATACCCTTTTGAAATACAGTACCCAAAACTGCAGTCATCAAGATCTAGGAAAACCATGGTAAACAATCTTCTAATTATCTTCTCTAATATGTCCTCTCTTTGGCAAAGAACTGACAATCACCTTGGCTCCATAATTTTATATACGGAGCCAAGATTCTCTTTTGTCTTAACGTACATCACCTTACATTTACTGATATTACCCCCACTCCACCCACCCCCACTTTCCCCTCCCCATCCCACCAGTATTTAGCAATATCTTGAAAAGCCTATGCTCAATAGAAGTGTTGCAAATTTGGAAACCAACCTTCACTGCTGAAAGCATCGTGCATTTTAATTAAATATTTATTCTTGCAAACCTTTCCACTTAAGCAATCACTATTTAGTTTCCATTATACTCTCTGGTAAAGGAATGAACACCTTTTAGAAATCCCAGCCAAATGTATTAACAGGATCCACATAACTGAATCTCTCAAGGCAAGATTTCCTTTCACTGCAGTCATGCTTGCTTTTCTAAAAGCATATTGTACTTATCCATTAATTCATAAATTCTATTATTCATTCTATTTTCACTAATTTAGACATGTCTGTACTCCTGTAAATTCCTTTTTTTTTAATAAAAAACCCAACAACTCATAATCTCTCAAGGCAAGATTTCCTTTCACTGCAGTCATGCTTGCTTTTCTAAAAGCATATTGTACTTATCCATTAATTCATAAATTCTATTATTCATTCCATTTTCACTAATTTAGGCATGTCTATACTTCTGTAAATTCCTTTCTTCTTTTTTTTTTTTTAATAAAAAACCCAACAACTCATAATCATATTTGCTACTTTTGGACCTCAAATTGTACAGTAGTTTTCAGCAAGAATATTTCTCACTGACAACCATTAGAAAAACAAGTTCAGTGCATTCTTAATCCCAACTTCAAACACATTCATATGGTAATAGGACTAGTTTGTTTTGCAATCACCAATTACAACAAATGACCAAAATGACTGAATGTTTTCCTTAGTGTAACAGAGACAGCAAAGACATCCAAAAAGTGTTTTATTTTCACGTTCAATTTCCTCAGTCTGTATTTCTACAGAAAGATTACATCAGACATTTGTAACAACTGCATAAATGGTCTCCATTAACAAATAGACATTTCAGTCATTTATAGGACTGCTAATATTTTAGCCTATGAAATCATTATGTAAACTAAAATTATTTCCATGGCAGCCATGTGTCTTTGAACAGCTGTACAAACAAGGATTTTTCCTTTTCTTAAGGAATATGCATAACATCACATTTTGTATCACAGTTATACAGCAACGCTATTGTCCTTTCCTGGAACACAAGAGAGCCTCAAGCCACAGTCTATATTTTAAGTGTCACTGTGGTGTTCACCTTACCATCTGTTCACATTAATCTCATGAACGAATCCTCTCAAAACCATGCCAAATAGAGTCAGGTCTACAATAAAAACAATATTCACAATGAAGGGCAGAAAAAAGCACTTTATCACTAGCATAGGTACAGTTCTGTATACATCTAGAGTCAGTCACCTTTAAGCTTGTATTACCATAATTGAAAGTCTTTCTTCTTTTGAATACATCCACTTAAAGTGGACAAGATAATTATGCTACTCCATTAGCTCAATGGCTATACTGACCAAGTCTCTCTACAGAAACAGAGCCAGTCTTGGCCTCTGTTTCCTTATCCTTCACATCACTCACTGCAGCAGACTAGCAGAACAAGCTTATCTTTGGGAGGAATATTAAAATGTGAATACTTAATGTATATAGTTGAAATAAACATGAGGAGTCATGTGGCATCTCAACACCAAAACAGTGGACGAAGACAAAGGGCTTTGAGCCTAAAGGAAAGTCAGAAAGAGAACTCCTCTCCTTGCCAGCCTTTTAAAAGCCACAGATTCTCTCATGCTGTGAACACCCTAAAATTACCCCCTTCCTAGCTCATTCTCTCCTGTCCAGAATGTACTCTGCAATCATTATTAAACTGATTTTTCTCTATCTCAAAAGTCTTGAATATGTATTTCGAGTTTATAAAAGACAGTTTCAGAATTAAAAAAAAAAAAAGGGAGAAATAGATAATTTGTTGCATATATAGAAGCTGAAAGCTAAGCAAGGACCAAAAAGCTCAGTGAAAGATGTCTTGTTCTTCATATAACAAACTTATTAGTCCATTATATGGGTTGTTTTTTTTTTCAGGCAGTATTTTTTAATTAAAGAGCAAGACATATGGTAGAAAAATATGACTAAGTGGAGACCTATATATGGGCATAAGCATGTGTTACAGATTGGTTATATTTGGCAGAAGCATAGATTTCAGCACCTTACAGCCATATGGATGAGCACAATCAGGTGCAGATCAGAAAGGAGGACAATATAAAACCAAAGTCACATTTGAGATCATACAAATATAAATGGGCATGATGGAAATTCTCAGTCTTTAGATGAAAAAGCAGATCTCAGTGCTTAATAAATTTCTGGTATCACTGATAGATTCTCAAAACTTTGTACCACCATAATTTTCTAGCTACAAAACAGCAGAAGAAGTTTATCAGACAGGAAAATGACCTTCTGCAATAGAATGTCTATACACGAATTAGCTAAATCTATACTGTGGTCGGTTTTGAGAAATTTACCTCCCAAATAAAGATTTACCAGACCACCTCACAAAGATTGATAGTAAGATAAAGCCATATTTTACAGCCAGCTGAATTTATATGCATATATACAAAGTATATTTACATGTATTTACAATTATATACAATTTAGAAATAATACAGAAATCCAATCCTCCCAAAGAAAGCCCAGAAGGAGCCAACACCGTCGTCTTCTCGCTCCCCAGATAGAAAACCAGCAAGGCTCACAAGTTAGCAGGAAAACATGAGTACACACTGTGGATGAGTCAGAGTGGTGAAGGAACAGTGAAAAAGACCAGAGTCTAAGAGTGCAAAATTGTTTATACATTGCCATTTTATCCCTCTTAGCAAACCAATGAATGATACAGACTTTGTCATTACTATTCCTTCCACAACGAATGCTCTGCTCATTCATTCTATATTCAAAAGAATGTACAGGAAGTTCCTCTTGTTTATCATTTAGAATGAAAATAGAGCATTAGCTTTTAAACTGCTACACACACATAAAACCATTATTAGAAATAATGCTTACATATTAATAAATGTGCAGCTTATCTTATTGTTTAGAATAGTACTTTATCTTTGCACCCTCCATGAAAACAATTTTTGAAAATATGTACTGAAAATCAAATGCAGATAACTTAAGAGCTCATCTGTTCTTTAAAAACCTATGTAGGTAGTGTACATATTTTTCCATTAAAAAAAAAAATATTAAAAACACCTCTACTCCATGTTCAGTGAGATTTTACAAAGACTTTCTAGAGAGATTTTCTTATTTTCTGTGTACCCATTGGAGAAAAATAACCAGCTCTTGAAACTCAATGTTACAAAAAAGGATCTCAAGGAGAAGAAAGCAAATAAATGGCTCCTACATAGCCTTATGGTTAGTTTCACACAACACAGCGAACACATGCAATAAAAGCATAGCAAAATGTAGAGGATAAGGACTCATTATATTAGGTACCATATTAAAATAAATTATTTAAAATCAATAACTGGTATTCAGGAAATACAGCAACTAAAATGGATTTAATAATTAGAAACTCTTTAGATTATTATCCTAAATTAGTGAGATGATGATGTTAATGGGATCAGTTTTCCCTATATAGAAATCTAGTATTTCAGTCAGGTATCAGTGTTTCATACTAAAAATCATTTGATGGACAAAAAAAAAACAGCAGAAGCAATTTTTTAAATGGAAAATAATTTATGTATTTCTGAATGGTGGGATTCCAAGTAGAAACAGAGAAAGCTCTTGATTGGGATTTTTAAGAGATTTTGCTTCTGCTACACATCAAGAGGTTGTGCCTTTGTTAGTGTCAAGAAGTTCCTCTGAGAAACATGAAGAATCCTAACCTTCGTACAACACATTTACCCTTCAAACTCTGTGACACCAATTTGTGTACTGCTAGTTGTTGGGGTCAGCACAAAGGACACAGACACCAAGTCAGAGAATTAAAATTATCTTTTGCTTGTGTATAAAGCAGTAAAAGAACAAGCAACACAATAATAATACATCAAGGTAATGCATCTAATTATTGCTACATAAGGTTAGTGATAGTGATTAAGAAAGGTAGATCACCAATCGCCTTAATTACTTTACCATCATGAAGATCTGCAGTCACTGGGGAGCCCTGGTTACAGTGAGCACTTGGAGAACCTTTCTTGGCAATTGGGAAGTCCTATGCAGTGCATTCACTTACAGGTGAGGCTTCCAAAGTCACTGTAAGAGGGTCCAGCTTTCATATTGTTGAATAAACACATTTACATAACCTCAAATGTGGGAATACCTGGATTTGTTCTCCTGTTAGATTCCCCCCATAGCATAGCCAGGGTCTATGAAAGAACTAAGGCAGTGAGCCTATCTATTTGCTTTTGACCACATCTTTCCCAACAGGGCCAAACACCTGGTCCCATGGCCTTGACAGTCTCCCAGATATAGTCTTTATATTATCTACCAAATCAGGCCATCTGCCTACAGGACCTTCATGATTTACCAAATAAGGCCAGACATCTACTTACACAGCCTTGATACTCTACTAAACAAGGAAAGATTCTTACAACATTTCATCCCCACCAATCATTACATTTTGTCTAAGCTGCACTTTTCACTAATGAGCATGCATATTTTGCTAATACACATTCCTCTAATGAGTGGCTACTAAGAATACATAATGTTTGGTTGGGATATGATGCTCATCTTGATATCAACTTTGGTTTAAAGCCTATTGTTCAGACCTCAGCGCTCACAAATATACCTAAGTGCATTTTTCCAACCCAAACATTCTACATATATGATGACTATACTCAGTGGTGATTTCTATTTAAAAATTCTGTTGTAGCTGTGACAATATTTTCTGCTTGTATGTTGCAATTACTCTTGACAGCTGTCTTTCAAAACTTATTTTTGGGATTTGGTTTCATTAAGTGATAAACACTTGTCCAAAAAAATAGTACATAAAAATTATCCATTAAAACTACCAACCAAACATTATTTTTCCTATTACACTGTCTAAATTGTTTCAAACATCTGTTAATCAGTTAAGTTACTAATAGTAAGACAATGAACACTTAATTATTGACTAGCTTGCTTAATCCACTCACACAGATGTGCAATTAATGACAATTATCTTTATTCTTTTTAAAACAAAAAAGATTTGTCCTACAGTAACCAATGAGCTACACATTTATTCTATGTAAAATATTAACCAACCAGTAATTTTTTATTTGGCCAATTTTAAACCCTTATCAAGGCACCACATACTGTACAGAGCTATGCATAACTTATGCAGTAGGATTCCTGTATTTAGCAGAAGCCCTACTACCGTCAGACAACTGCAGTAAGTTCTAGGGCAGGATACAGTACAAGCTACCATCTTGGTTTTAATGTTAAAGGTGAATTTGAGATTATCTTAAATAGCCATAAATATGCAACAATGTATTCAATCAATGGCATACTATATAGCTCATCAAGAAAATCTGGAGATGATGATGACTGGAAGGCAGGCACTTTGAGCTGCTAGCACCTAGGTTAATTTAAATTTTAGTGTTACACAGCAAGGAAAATTATTTTGTTTTGGAAATTATATTATTTGTAGCACTACTAATCAACACACAACAGAAAAAAGGGAAGCTTTGCTACAATAATTTTCTTTGCTACATGACCAAGACACAAATGAATCAAATAAAAGCATCATAATCTACACAAATTATGTGAAGTAAAACCAACATTGTACTTAGCATATATTAATGCTTTTGTCAAGATATCAAGATCTCACATCTGCCAACATGAACAGTCAGAAAATTAAGATAAATATCATCCCAATTATGTTGGGAAAGGGAAAAAAATTGCTGATATCTTAATATATTCCACTTGGACTTCACAGATACAGTTTAAATTGCATCAGTGCCAGATGACAATCAACAGGTACAAAAATCACATTTATATATATATAGAGCATCTGGTATTCCATAACACTGAAGAAATGGCCTATTTTGGGAAGACACAGTACTATCCTGAACAGACAAAGCTTAGACAATGCTCTTTAACTCATGTTCATGAAACAAATGCTGCGTAAGATATTTCTAAGCTGCCTTCTACATATTTCAGGCACCATGAATAGGTCAACAGACAATGCCACTTCCACATCGTCTATCTTTATCCATTTGGGCAGCAAACTCAAATCTAATTCAGAAGAATGATAACTCAAAATATTTAATTTAGAAATAGTACTCACTCCAAGCCATTTCAGAAAGTAACCTAGACAACAAAATAAAGGCCAAGTGCCAATTATGATTATATACAATTTAAAATGTCATATTTTAAGATAAGAGATTAAATAGGTTTATTTGTGATAGCTTTCCTCAATATGACTAATATCATGAATAGAACGATAATTATAAGGAGCAGGAGTAGGAATAGATTCCAAAAGTGTCACTGTGCAATACCCTTCACAATGGCAAATTTGTCTTTGCCCAGAGAGCTTGCAATACAAATGCTATTAGTCTTTACAAATTAAATATAGAGAAGAGGTGGGGGGAAACAGATTGTTAAAAAGAGCTCTCTGCTAAAAATGCTTTAAATAATCTGTGGTAGGTTCCAGAAATGCTAAGTTACTAAGCAAAAATATCTTCAACGTAGCACCTGTCAATAAAGGTATTTCATTCGTAATTCAGCCTATATAATAAGACTACAAAGACTTAAATATTTGGTAGAACTGTACCACATACTAAGTCCATGTGTATGTGTGTTGATAGCATTTCACTCTTCAAGCCCAACAAGTAGCATACAAGTGATTAACTCAAGTTATCAAACTAGATTTGTCACAGTGTCTTTTAAATATCCTTCTCCAGACCAACAAGAGGTTATCTGAAGCATTTAGTACTACAGCACCATACTACAGCTGCTGCAAAGGGACTACAATTAGCTTGTAAATGGTTTTAATTTGTTTGATTAGCCTTAACAGAAAGTAGGTAATCTGAAATATTTCTTCCCTGCTTTGACATCTAAATTACTTTCTCCTTAGGATCATTACAGATAGCATGTACAGAGACACCTATGGAGTAATTGTAAGACCCAGATTTTATAATCTTCACTATTCAGACTAGAATTTTCCATGGTGAGACTATTAAAAGGCAATATTAGGAAGTTTTTACAATTATCCCATTGGGAGATTTTTTTAATGACACTTGAAACAAAATCTTCAAATTTCTCAAAAGGTTAAATTTCTATGAAGTTATAGCATCTTCTGAGCCCACAATAAAACTACATAAATCCTGCAAAGTGTCAAACCTTTGAAGATTGTTTTTCGCTTGTACTCTGTTATGGTTCCCTACTTTATGACAATCTTGTTTATACTGAGTTTATTCAATCACCCATAGATCCAGCACAGCTCATCTACCTCTATATAACAGAGGGGTAAATAATTGATGCAAGGTATTTTTTTTCGAAATTAATATTGTTTATTAATTTTGTTACTCAAGAGTCTCAGGCAGGAAGGTGAAAAGCAAAAAGGTGAACTGGCTATGGCTCCCCTTTATGTAGAGAGTAGGCAGGAAATGGGAGAGAATAAACACGACTCAGGGGGGTGGGTTCTCCACCCATAGGGTTCTGGTTTCCACCTGCCAGCTCTTAAACCACAACAAGTATGAGAACCAAAACTGAGCAGAATTGTATCTCCTGTACTTTCAATAGCTCTGCCAAAAGCATCTAGGGAAATGAGAGAAAATAACACTAGTTGAGCTTGCTGGGAGCTGAAAACAGAAGCAGACTAGAGAATAACCTCGAGCTACAGAGGGAAGACAACAGAAAAACAGGATAAGAAACACAGAAAAGTGTCTTTGCAAATCTACATATTCCTTTTCAGAACATAATTTGGTTTTGCCCGGTATAAAAACTAGTTGTATATCACCAATTACCAGCAAAAGCCGCTAGCAAAATTGATGTCTCATCCCCATGTGCTGTTAATTATATAAAGCCTAACACTAGCTTGCTATTGCTAAATAGCTTGATACTTTTTCAACATAATAAAAAACGGCAACTAAACCACAGGTTTATGTTTGCAGGTACCTCCTACTTTTCCATAATCGTTTCATAAAATAAACAGAGTAAGCAAAGACAGGGATGTCAATTTAACTTATTAGCCTATTTGTTTACACAACTATGGTTTTAAAATAATTGTTTTTAAACTAAGTATTTTTATATGTATCTTAAATATTAAATCAGTATTCTTTTATCTCTTTCTTAAACATCCTCAGTTTATTTTAATCTTAGATACCACCAAATTTAGCTGAAATGTCAGTTTCTGGATCAGAGTTCCATATTTTTTTTTCCCTGACTAATCTGAAGCTTATGTTTTTTCAAAATATCTTAGATGTTTCCATCACTTCAGAGTTTCCTATTGAAAAATGCACTGCTCCAGTAATTTAATTCTATTTTGAGGATGCTTTCCCACAGCTCTAGCCATTTTCTTTAACATTCATTCCTGGGCAATTTTTCAGAACTACCTTTTTAGGATGTATCTGTACAGGATGATGGCATGTCAAGATTAATCCAGAGATTAATGCCAAATATATACACCATCTATAAAGGATTTTGTTATCTTTTGGAAAGATCACATTTTCTTGCTTGCATATTTGACTGATGGAAGGTTGTTTCCTTTTAAAAGGAAAACAGTAATCAGATCTCAGACTATACACAACTACCACTCATATCAGAGGCACTTAATTTGGCAGTGTTCCAGAAATCTGAGATGAAAATTACTTGCCAATGCAGTGATGGTGTGATCAGATCAAAGCATTTCTGATGGGAGTGGTAAGACTCTCAGTTATACACAGCTGCTGGATGTAGGGGAGTTCACACACAGGCCCTGGGCACGGACTGTGTAAAATACGGTGTCTAGTGGAGTCAGGGAGCGAAGTGACCTTGGGGGTTGTAAAATTATTCATTGATAAGGAATGCAAAACAAAGATCTTACAGTTTCTCTGTGTTCTTAGATGTTAAGCAGTGTCTGTATCTTGCACTAATATAGAGAGGTGTACTAGTCTTGGCTGTTTGGTTAGTGTGACTAACCAATAGAAGTAGGGCACGATGACTTGTTTAAAATATCTAAGCACATATAAGATGAACAAATACATATAATAAACAGAACTTGCTTGCATCAAGCATCTCCCCATCTCTTACATTGTGGCACATTTCAGTGTTTTCACCAAGAAATTATGGAAACGCATCTACTTTTACTAACTACATAACACATTATAAGCACAAAGAAAACCAGAAACACATCACTTCTGCAATTTATAGGTGTTGTTACTGGCAGTCTTTTGAGGACTGATTAAAGCATTTCTGTCCTGTCCAAATGTGGTGATTCCACTTGCACAAGAGGGAAAGAGGCTATCTTTGCAGACAGAGTAAAAATTTATGCAGGTGTCTATGGGCTTAATGCAAATGACCATCTGAAGTTTAGTAACATCCATAGAACCAGTTATTCCTCTACCTATCCTACCACACACAAAGCTGCAGACTGTTGTTCCTTCAGTGGGCAGGAATCCTGCACTGAATGGCCTGCTTCACAGGTTAGATTAAGAACTCTTCTCCCCAGAATAGTGATTAGATCAGTGGAGTGGACTGTGAAAACTACTTTGGCTAAAATAAAGCTGTTTGCCTCCTGGTTAACTGTTGCTAATAAGATACCATGCTGAAGCAGGTTGTTACCTAACTCTTAAGATACACAGAATCACACATTTCACGCTTTTTGCAAAGTGAAATTATATCATCCAGTTGCGGTGATCACCACAATACATAGACATGCTCAACATTTCAAGTAATTTATAAGCCTGTAATTTCGTGCCATTCTATTTTTAAAGTCTTTAACTTTCTTAATATTTTTATTCTAAATATTGTAATTCCTGCAATTCCACTTTTGATTTCTTTCAGTATTTGTCACTGTTCATTGTGAGTGTTATATCCTTAATTTGTTCATTTTAGAAGTTGATATTGGCTCACAGAGGCATATCAGAGAGAAAAAAAATGCAACAATATTTTAATTAAGCTATACAAAATAGTTTAATTATACAGCTAGCTGGTTTTATGTATTACTACCCATTTCTGATGCCAGTCTGATTCCATCTCTTGTTTGAGTGTATAGTAATTTTAGGACTTAGAGACATTTCTGATAATTATATATAATGTCTTGCCTTGGAGTTATCAGGATGAATTTCTATTGCGATTAAGTCACTAAACTAACTAAGTCAGCCTCGCTAGAGTACTTCATGGTCTTCCCAATTTAAGTTGCTGAAATGGTGGTGTGTCTTCTGCAAAATTTACTACATCTCAATTCATCCTCCATTTCCCAGCTAAGAATATCACATTAAGCAAACAGTTCTTAACAAAGAGATGAAATACATTATACTTGTAGTATAATACTTTAACAGAGTGCTCATTTGAGAAACATTGCTTACCTCCTGTCACGGAAGATACATGTCCTGGCTTGCCCAGGCATGATCTCATGGTCCCTTACCTACGCGGGGAGGGGGGAGGAAGCAGAGCACAGGGAGAAGACAAAAGGCTTGGAGACACTCACTTTGAGGGTCCAACACTTGCCCAGACTTGCTCCTCCCAAATAAGGGAAAGCAAGCTCCTGACTTTACCTAATACAGTCAGATTCGGTAAAGTGCCGTTCTGATTGGTGAATTTGTGTGGCCATGGCAGCCATTTACATTTGGGAAATACAATAAATAGGCTTCTGCCACACGCTTTTATGCTTTTGCTTTTACTTTTTGATTTGCCTGCTCTCCCCTGGCACATGCTCTGCCTGCAAGGACTTTCAAGATACCAACAGAATTCCCTTTGAGCTTTGGATACTGTCTGATACTATTTTGTGAGCAAATATTTGAAAGCCTCTCTAAGAAATCCTGTAACTAGATTATGTTGTGCCTTTCTGCTCAGTAGCAGAAAGAAGCTGTAGTGGGTTTGCTTCCTGAGTCCCCTAGTGGGAAAGAGGTATAGTTGAAACTAAGAACCTCTTTACAGTTTTAATGTTTGCGTTTGCTAGTTATTTCTTAAAGTGTTCTAGGTTTGCCTGTTCCCTGTGTGTATAAGTATCCAAACTGTGCATTTCAAACATTGCAAATAAGTTTTAGGGTGAGATTTAATGTTAAACAGCTTTCATAGTTATTAACAATCTTCACCTGAATATAAAAAGTAATATTGATTATTAATTTTGCATAATTCATAACACCTCCTAGCATCTTAGGTTCTGCCAAGGCTTTTCTACAGAAAAGCTGGAAAAAATACTAAAAGAAAGTAATATGCATCCTTTGTATAAATTTCCTGTTTTCCTTTATGTAGTAGGTTAGAACTGGGCTGAGCTGGGGTTAATTCTCCGGGTTCTGCCAGGGCAAAACCACCACAGTCATTTCAGTGCCGAAACCCAGGAAATTCTAACTTAGCTACAGTTTTGTAGCTTAAAATACAAGCTTCCGTGATGGTCACACGGCTTGTTCCCAACATCTGCCTTGTTTTGAAAATATTTTGTTTGTTTGGGAACATGCCAGGACAGATAATGGCAATGTGTCTGTCATCCTTGTAGGCCCATTAATCTGTGGAAGTCATGCTGGGGAGGTTGTAAATCTTTCTCCCCACCTGAAATGAATTTAGAAAACTTTATTATGCAAGCCCCCAGTGTTTTGACCCATGCTTATGTGAGTTCTTTAATACTGCTAACTAACATCACTGGCATGCTACGAGCCTTGTGGAGTTTGGTATTATCATGGTATGAGAGGAGACAGCCTTTGAGCGGGGATATATTGAAATGTGCTCTGAGACAGCCAGTCCCTGGGTGGCAGTGGGTGTAGAAGGATTTGGGCAGATTCTTAAGATGGTTATCACCTCCCATAGCCTGGGACTTTACCCCAGACTGCTAGACTGACTCACCTACCCCAGCGAAAACCAGCAGTTTCTTGCACTTTATTGGGGTCTGGCCTGTGCTTATTGAGCCACAATTCAGTACTCTAAAAGGACTGTGACTGAGACAGGCACCCAAACACCATCTGAGGATAACCTCTGCATAAGCTTAGTCCCACAAACTAGTGCCTCGTCTAGCACGTATATGCCAAGAAATCACTCCTCTCCTGACCCAGACAGAGGGAAAGGGAGCCCCAGGCATATGCCACATGGGAGCCCCCCACGTATGCCACTCTGTTTTTTCCTGCATGACCAGGGGGAAGACATTGTGGTGGGAGATACATGTCCTGGCTTGCTCAGTCATGATCCCATGGCCCCTTGCCTCTGCTGGTGGGGGAGGAAGCAGAGTGCAGGGAGAAGACAAAGGCTTGGAGATGCCCACTTTGAGGGTCCAAGACTTGCTCCTCCCAAACAGGGGAAAGCAAGCTCCTGACTTCACCTAATATGGTCAGATTTGGCAAAGTGCCATTCTGATTGGTGAATCTGTGTGGCCACAGAGGCCATTTGCATTTAAGCAATCAATAAATAGGCTTGTGCCACATGCTTTTGCTTTTCACTTTTATTTCTGATTTGCCTGCTCTGCCCTGCACATGTTCTGCAGGCAAGGACCTCCAAGATACTGACGGAATTCCCTCTAAATTTTGGGTGCTGTCTGATCCTATTCTGTGAGTAAATATTTCAAAGCCTCTCACTAAGAACCTCTTTCCAGTTTTAATGTTTGTATTTGCCAGTTATTTCTTAAAGTGTTCTAGTTTTGCCTGTTCCCTGTGTGTATAAGTAGCCAAACTGTGCATTTTGAACATTGTAAATAAGTTTTCTAGTGAGGTTTAATTTTAATAGTTTTCATAATTATTAACAATCTTTTGGGTTTTTTTCCAACATCTCCCTGCCCCAAGATGCTAAGAGGACACGACCAAACCAGCTGATCCAGACTGGCCAAAGGGATATTCCATGCCATATGACTTCAGCTCAGATATAAGAACAAAGCGAAAGAAGGAAGTTTGGGGAACATTCATCCATGGCATCTGTTCTCTGAAAGTAACCACCAAGCATAGAGAGCCCTGCTTCCCACGACCAAACATCGTCCTGATGATGGGAAGTAGAGATTAACATCTCTCTCTCTGCTTTTGCTTCTGCGCAGTCTATTGCTTTTGCTTGTTGTCATTATTAAATTGCTTCTACCTTATAACTAGCTTTTGTTATATTTTCCCCTCGCCTCTGTCCATTTAAGAGGGGCAGTGATAGAGAGGCTTTGGTGGGCATTTGGGCCCCAGACAGATAAAACCCACTGCACTTTACACTTCATTTTGGAACATATTGAATATGTTTTTTTTCTGATAATTCTTTCAGCTACTATACCAGTAAATATGACAAATACTATTGACAGTTTAATTATTATGTAACAGCTTGATTTTTCTTGGAACAGCTATAAAAATAAGACTTATTCAACACTTAAGTCTGCTTACAGTAAAAAATTCTCCTGCTTAAACTCTTCCTACAATGCTAATGTACAGTAAGTCTAAAATGGGGGTGGAAAGTTCAAGAGAAGACCTGAAATTTTGGAACCTTCTTATAATTCAAGAACATAAAGAAAGTGTGAATATTTTTAACAATGCTTTATAAACTGTAGAAATGTAAATTTAGCTCTCCCCAGGAAAAAAATACTGTAGTCTTATCAGCAATGTTACAAGGAATATTATTCATTGATAAATTATTCCTTATTATGTAGTACTTTACCTAAAAGTTTTACATTTCCACAGCTGGAAACAGAATCTCATAACTATAATGATATGCACTGCAGACTTCATGGATTTTGCCAGTCAAAAGTCATTATGTAGTTATATCTGTGAGGAGTTAATGTTATAAGTAAATTATGGTTCAGAGAAAGAAGTACTGTTTTTTATTAATAAAATCATACAGTTGTAATACTTGCACTTAACATTAAGGCTTGTGTGCCCCAACCCTGCCTCTTTTTTTAAGTTTTGCCTTTCTCATAGGTACCAAAAATCAAAACAATACATGGAGCACAGTTCAGAAGAGCAGCTGAGGTTTGGAAATCTCAACAAACTAGAAGCATACATCTGAATGTGTTGCCAAGTCATTGATTAGAAGGAACAGAACAGTACTGCCTTGTTAAATAAATACTGAAACTCAAGGAAGAGGTCCCTTGGTTGCCTTTTTTTACAACTCATGATGGAAGAAGACAAATCTTTCAGTGTTTCACTAGGTAAAATTACAAAATAATTATATTTTAAAAATATTATTCGTATAGTAGGTATTTAACAGGATGAAAAAAAGAAACTGTTGACATAGTAACATTTGGAGAACGAGAAAGAATACAAAGCTATTTTAACTTAGAAATGTAAATGGACTTAAAATTTCGGCCCATGGGGGACAATTTAGTAAATTATTAATGTGATTCAGAATATTTAAAGTAGGAATATAAAAGTACCAAAAAGTGCTTTGCTGATAGTCTGAAAAAAGTACATAAAAAGCAATAGGAAGGAACATGCAGAACACAAGGACAAATAAATATTAATCTTGAGAATGAATTCCTAGAAATTGATGGCATTCAGAAGAGCTAATACTGAGATCTGCTTCCTGAAACAATGTGTTATTCAGATACAATATACCCATGGCACTTTATCACTGAGAATTATTTACTGTTGCAGACATATTTAAAGTAAATATTTTGTAATTTTATGTATCTTGAATCCCTGTGGAATTTCTTATTTACTGCAGAAAAGAGTGGATGTAACCATAAAAGTACCATTCTGGTTGCTTAAGTGTAGTGCCTTGTAAATAATAAGTAAAACTTGACAAAACTGTTCTACAAATCTGGTTTCTACAATATTGTAGGCAATCGGGTCTCTTTATAGCATGTAAAGCAGGAATGGGCTCTAGTGACATACAAAAGAAACTCTTACTTTGATTACACTGGTATTAATTATGCATTACAATAGGTCCTCTGAGATCAATCAAATCATACTAGCATGCTGAAATATTTCAGTACCTTTTATTACTGCAAAGCATTGCAGAAGTGTAATAGTTAAATTAACAAATTAGAAGGATTATCAAACAGCATGATCTTTGTTTATGGATAAGAGTAAATTGTATTCTAAGATTAAAAAGTAAGTTTGCTTTTTAATCTGAGACCTGAGGCCACGAGCACTCTACATGTTTGAAAATTCAGTTAGGAACAGAGCAAATTATGATGTTGCAGATTTTCCTGTTGTTATACAGAGGTAACAAGGTAATTACTACCTGCCAAATTTCCCTCTTTCATTACTGTCCTTATTGAGGATGCAGCTTGCTACACATTGTTGTCAAAAGATAAATCACTTTTTCATAACTATTCTTCCATTAAAAAAAAAAAACACTGATCCAAATATATTGTACACTAATAGTAATGAAAATTATCGAGCTTTTGAAAATACTGTGTCTGTAATGTCTTTTTGTGTGACTTCATTTTGTAGTAACTTTTTCTTTTTTGACCATACAAATGTGCTTTTTAACTTCATAATTCATAAAAACAGAAGAAGAAACAATTAAAATGTAGCAATGGTGAATCAGTGTTGCATTTAAGAGTACAATTACTATACAGGAAATTTAAACTTATTCATGAGCTCTAAAATGGCAAGATGAAAAGTGTTAACCGATTTTACTTTTTAAAAACAGAGAACCAAAATAAAGAAAATCCCTAAGAACTCAGAAATATGCTTTTCGGCAACTTGTTCATATAATCTCTCCTATCTCTTCTGCCAAGTTATCTGGGACACATTCTCCTCCCTGCCTAGTCTATGAATACAGAACAAGTATAGCACTCACACAGCAAGTAATATCTTGGTTATGTAACACAGTGCGACATTTTACATAAAAGTGCAAGTATGCACAGCAAGATGAAAGTTGGAAACATCTCTAGAAGCAAAAGTAGAATCTATTTACTATTCAATGTAGGGACATGTGATGATCAGGCCTTTCTGAAAATAACTTGTTGATTCAGATCATAGAGAAACTATTGACATCACTTACGATTGTGCTTATGAAAATCTAATGGAAGTAATTTGATGAAAACAGAACATATGACTGTTACCTTTTATAAGTAAAAAAAATGCTTACGTAGTTGGGGCATGGAGTTGTGCTCTTTATTCTTATATTTCTCCCCTGAGCAATTTTTTGCCACCCTACCTGTGATTTTGGTAGATGAGCTACAAATTGTGTACTCCTACAAATTAAGCTGCCAAGAATTTGTGATGGCTAGTTACTTAAAAGCTCTTGAAAAATGGCACCCATAAAAGGTGCTTCTCTAATTTCCCCCCTGTTTTGTATGACGTAAGAATTCTAGCATTTTGTACCTATTTCTGTCCTCAATGATCTTTTCCTGACCACTCACATACAAGGCATGAATAATTTCCAGGGACAGGAAATAGTTTAAGAAACATCTTTCCATCCAAAAAGCAAATAGAAATTTCACAGTGGTTTGTGCACCCTGCTCCCAGCTATAATGATAACACTAAGGTCTCTGATTCCAAAGAGTTACTTTTGGATCCAGTTCAGCACCTTTTCCCAAGTAGCTCAATCTTGCCTTGGACAAATACAGACCTCTTCTATTCACATATTTTTCCATTGCAGAACGTTGTGGCTTATGTAACATAATGATGCACAAGACTGATAATCTTTTACCTCTTTCCCAGTGAACAGATCTGATACACATTATCATTGTCATAGTTGTATTTGGTGACAAGGCTTTAACTCTAGTTCAGTTTCTCCTATTACTAAAGACCTGTGTAGAGAAAGAACTATGACATCAGCTGCTTTATCATTGTCTATTTTGTAGACAGTCCTTACAAAATACAGACATTATTACATAAGCAAAAGAAGTTATTTATGAATGGCACTTGCTGGGCAAGGAGTTCTACTCACCCATGAGAAATTAAGTGCATTTTTCCATTTTTAATTACGAGAAACCTAGTTCTTATTTATGTATCTAATATGCTGTGTAATTGTTTATGTCAAATTGCTCCCAAAACACAGTCTTTCAAGTAAAAGCCCATTATTGTAATCAGTTCTCTCGAAAAGAAAAAAATAAAACTGCAGAACTAGAATTCTGCAGCTCATGTTAGAAAATTCCCTATTGACTCCTGACTTTCTGAAACAATACTTCATTTAACAAGAGAAAACACCTGCAGATCAAATGTAGCCTTCATCTTTTTAGGGTGTAATGAAAACAACTGCAGAATAAATATAGCCTTCATCTTTTTAGGGTGCAGAACACAGAAATCAGCTGGGAATGATCACAGCTATTTCACTGAATTGTGTTTCAAAGTAAAAGGAAAAATTTGAATGAAAGTAAAGGATATTTTACTACAACAAAATACTTTCCTATTTCAGGAATTACAAGCGTTATAAAGTATCAATTACAAAAGTATCCATAGAAGTAACAAAGAAGTAACCATCCAGGCTTGATTTTGAATAATCCTGGAAATACTGACCTAATAGAAAATGGTGACATTAAATCTGCATAAGGGGGTTGGTGTTTTGAAGCGTACAAGATAAAGTGTCTTGCTACCTTCATACATGGAGATGAAGGAAGTAAACATATGCAGACTATTCCAATCTGCCGGTCATTATAATTCTTGAAATGACAAAGTTGTATTTCAGATAGCAAAAGTGAGCCAAGGAAAAGGCTGCCCACCACCCTGGAGGCATTTTCATACCTTGTTTTTTTTCTACCAACTTCAAGGTACTTGGGCAACAGTTACTATAAATTATAGCCTCATATCTAAACCACCACAAAGGCAGCTTTAAGTGTTTCAGGTTTTACAAGGGCATTTCTCACTTTGGTATCTACATGATTAGCATGGTCATTTCTGTATTTCAGTATCTCTGCAAGACACATGTGGCATAGAAAAAGTCATCTGGAATATCTGAAGATAACAATCACAGATATTTCAGTCTGAATTATTTTATGACCATGCTCAAGTAATAGGTACTATATTTCGATACCAGTGATAGCTTGTAAATGTAAACTAAACCAAAACATTTTTCAGAAATTATTGAACACAGTGGGACCAGATTAACACAGAAGTTGCCCTTATCTTCTTCAGTCTCAAAACAAAACACTACAGTTTATGTGACAAAGCAGCTGGTTAAATACAGATTTAGCTGTGAGGTATAAATCTGAATTTGATCAAGCTCAAAACAAGAAGTGGAAGGTAACTCTCCAGCAAGGTTTTCCACAATAATTGATTCCTTTTAAGAACTGAAAAAACAGCAATTTCTGGTGATTATATAGATGCACTCTGTCAATTATTTTAAAAATGAATGTGAACAAAGTTAGCCTCTTCATCGTGAGCAGATAAAGACATAATTTATTTTTTTTATTTCTACAGATTTCAGCTAAATTCAAGAACAGCATTAACTCCAAGAAAATAGACTGATGTTTCTATACTGCTAACAAATGTTCACTGAAGAGTTTAACAATATTCAGGACAACGAAAGTGTAAAAATGCATCATGCTAGTCTTAAATGTTAATTTCAAGAGCTTTGTTTGGTTTCCATAAAATGAAGATACATTAAGATGTATTATGGAGGAAAGTACTAGGAAAGGAGAACTATTTCAGCTGAAAGACAGTAACAGCAGAACAAATAAATATAAGCTTAACATAAGTACCATATAACAACCATTTTACCATCATTAAGTTTAGACTAAAATTATCTGAGCCTGCAAAAAGAAATTCCAAAAAAAATCTTCTAATTAATGCAGTGGATACAAAAGTTATAAAAATACCATGTAGCATGAGAGTCTGCCATGAAAAGGTATTGGCTGTGATGCAATGCAATATTAACAGCACTTTTCAATTAAGGCAAACTTCAAGTAAAAAAAAAAAAAAAGTCTTCAAAAATACATTGGAAATGTTGGCCATAAATTGACTAGTTTCTAAATTAAATGAAAATCAAAGAAAGTCTGAAGTAAAAGTAGAGATCCATCTTCACTCAAGGGAGAATTTCTTTCCTGGAGGAGTCAACAGGGAAAAAAAAAAAAACACCTTACAAAGGAAGTTCATGTAGCATTAAAATCTATTTATTTCAATAGGCAAGTGTATAAACATCATTAGATCAACAGCAAGACTCAAAACACAAAAATGTTTTAAAATGTTAGATCTGAGATAGATATCAATAATTCCTCCAAATTAAAACTTTGAGGAAATATACCAGTTTGAAAGAATAAAATTAAATGAAAAAAAAAAAAAAGTTAAGTAATAGCAAAAATCAATTTCCAGATCCTATACCTTGACAAAACCTACGCTCACTAGTCACTACAAGAACATTTTTAAAGTTATCACAGTATCTTAATTAGTAAATTGGATTAGGACAACATGCAGACTTGACATCTGTTTTTAAAGTTTAGTCTAAATCAAATAATTTAAAAAAAAAATCACCTAGCTTCTCATAGCAAGAACCACTTACACACGTGTACCACTTAGTATGGTGTTTTATACTTTCTAATGTGGTACTGATGCCATTCCAAAACGTCATATTAAAAACAATTCTGAAACATACCTCTTAAGACAGCCAGTGTCCTCTCTACACCCATTAAAATTATTTACATTTAAAGTTCAAAATTGCGTAATCTGTTGAATGTAAAGTTAATCCAATATATTATAGGTAAAATTTTATGTACATTTGTTCTCAATTCCTTTTAGTATTCAATTATTGAGTTTTCTGTATTTACACTTTCCATTTGAAGATGTTTTTTCTATAATCCAATTATGTTTTTGGCAGTGTGCTGGTTTGAACTAACTGGAAGATTTGAATGAGGAATTAGACTATAGGATGAGAAAGGAAAACAAAATTCGATTCTACTTCACTCATTGGCTTACTGAAATGGTACAAAGTTAGGATCCAAAGAAAGATAAGACAGACCACTTTGTGCTGTGGCCGCTGGCTGCTGCTACATCTTTCTCCCAGCATTGTTATCTGGATCTGAATAATCTGAATAACTTCACTAACTTCTTTCCTGCTGCTAATCCCCTGGCCAATCTACTTTTCCTTATCTGGCACGTAAGACAGATGGTAAGATTGGGAAGTGGGGGGAGGTGGTAGGGTGGTTGGAAAACCCCTCTCAGGGACTCTGATCTCTGAGACAGGTATGGTGTTTCTGTATTAAGTTTTTACTGTACATATCCATAAATATCTGATATGTATTGTAAATGTATGCTTGTACATTGTGCAAAGCTGTAAATATAAAGCTTCATTTCCTTAACTTCCAGCTGACAGAGTTTTACCCTGGGTTATTTCAAAGCATCGAGGGGTGTGGGTAACTGCCGAACCACCACAGGCAGAAGCATTGCCCAGAGCATTCTGGAGTTCTGCAGATTCTTAACATCAGAATGCCTGACGCAGTCTTTATATAATAGATAAAAACTGTAGTAGCAAATGAAAATGAGAGAAAAAAAAAGAAAAAGAAAAAAAAAACTCTTCTCACATATCCTCATCTCTTTCATTACCAATATTCTTTGAGCTTATTTTGTTCTATCTGATCAAAAGTGAAAGGCTATAAAAGGGCTCAAAGTTACAAATTTGAATGGATAGACTTTTTGTTGGAAGCAATCTGAAGTTTCAGCAACCACTTGAATTATTTTTGTTTATACAATGAGAATGATCCTTTGAAATGAAAAAAAAAATAATTTTAAATTACAAATAAATTAGAAGTTTTAGTATTTCATTACTCATGTAAATTAATTCTATGAGAATTAAACTTTTGTTATAACCTCCTTTTCCCCAAACTCAACTCTAGCACATGGAAATCTAACAAACATTATAGAAAATTAAACACTAGAGGCATGAATGGAAAAGTTTGTTAAACTACAAAGAAATGCAAAAGATTTGTCAAAGAACACATAAAAAGAATTTGAAATATTCTCTCTCGATATAGTTTCCATTGCAAAAAACAGCATTATGAATCACCAGCAAGGAGAATGAGTGAATAAATTAACTACTACTGATTTCTCCCAAATAATCTTCTTACAGTATCGTTCCTCAAAAAGAAAAAAAAAAAATAGTGTTTATGTGAAAAGAACATCCTAAACAATGTACATAATATGACTTAATAAAAGAACTTTAAGAAAGGCAATATAAGTTTTTCAATAAGAATACACAGTATTCTTAAGATATATATACTTTAGTTCTTCAATTTGTTTTGCAAGGAGCATTGTTCCAGTGAAATCCCAATTCTTAAACAGAATCAAAGAGAAAAGGGACCTTAAAAGGTTTCTGAATTTATCCTTAAGGTCCACAATAGGTGTATTTTTACCTACAGATTTCTTGACAAATGTTTTCTGGTCACTTCTTACGTCAGAAGATCTATGAGTTCCTGTGGCAATAAACACCAGTGCTTTTACTTTAATGTAAAAAAATGGTCACCCCACATATGTTGCTTTTTCTCCCTAATACTCAGTCTAAAATTCCTTCCCTCTTATCTATATATAGAATTTGAAAAGCCTATATTCCACAGCTAGGGTCATTATGCTGATCATAAATGGATGCATTGTTAATTCTACAGCTGATTTGAGTTCTAACTGCTAATTATTTTAGACAGTAATTCCAGAGTTCTTTGTGAGCTTTTATTAAATTTAGCACAGAAATATTAAAAGGAAAATATCATCAATTATTTCCCAGTTATAATAGTAGTACACAACAAAATTTCAAAATTTACATCTCCTTTTAAAAAGCATAAATATTAAACTTCTAAAGTAAGGATATTTAACCTCTTGAAAGGCAGAAAGAAGAAAAAAAAAACCCATCAAAACAGAACTTACTTGCTCTGAATGTCCAAATTATGTATTATGTGGCTCACAAATATATTAATAAAATTATCTTTCAAAATTATTTAACACAGTTACAAGAGGAAAGTTATACTAAGTGGAGGGAAGAGATTCATGTGATGTAATTATTCCTAGAAATATCACAGTCATTTTCGGCAGCAACATAGGACTGAATTCAGAGCTTGTAGAGGGCACAGGACCTCACAAAAGTGTAATACCATCCCTTCCAAGGGCAAGAAATAGGTTTGAAAGATTAAGTCCCATTCAGAGCTAAGTTTCTTTGATGCAAAGGAGGAGTAAAACAAAACGGAAATTTTGCTGAAGACACTCGAAAAAAAAGAGAGTTTAGATGTCAGAGGAGATATATTTGCTGTTTGTTGTAACTATATTCAAAGAATAAAGATTGGATTACAGAATTTGCAAATAAACATGATGGCACACAAGACATGCATAAATAATTTGATCAATTCCTCTACCTTCTGCAAAGGAGGCAAAAAGACTTCGAGTATCAGTCATCTCACATCTGTAGGAGAACAATATCTAAAATCTTGCAGGGAAAGAAGTTTTCTCAGAAGCTTGTGAGTAAGCTTTAAATACCACAAAATACTTTTTAATGAATGGCCCTTCCTGATGAATTCAGCTGGATGAGCATTTATTGAAGCAGTAATTGTCACCACTGCTTTCAGATCTACATCAGTTCTCATAAATGTCCATATGTTCTTCGGTTAAAAAGTGCAGCTTAATGACACAGGAAAGTGCAAGCCAATTTATCATCCTTCCTTAACCTTTTGAAAAATAAATTAGTTTTTATGAGAAACAATCACCATAAATAAAGTAAAAAGCATTTCAATTCTATCATAATATGATGCCATCTTGCATTAAATCTTGATGCAATTGCTTAACTTTAAAATAATTTTAAACAATCTATTTTTTTCCCTTGACCTAAGTGTTCAGGATCTACAGAAGGGCAGAAGAAGCACAGACCAAATTACAAGCAGCTACATGCATTTACCATATGACTACCCACCAAGTGTTTATACATCTCTCTCAGTTGACCCATATTTCTACAAAACAACCTCTACTCTAAATATATATATTATTGTAAAATTCTTTGTGCTGCAGGGATTTATCCTCTCTTTAAAGACCTACACTTAAAGTATTTTTACTAGCAAATCTGAATCCACGCTAGAGGGTGATACTATTTTAATTGCAAAAGTTTTGGGTTTTTTCACAATTAACATTGCAGTGTCAGAACAGTACATTTTATAAAGTTTCAGAGATGTTTCGTTTCTACCTCAGTTTGTTATTAATTGAGAATTAAACTTATGATTACAGACACGCTTTCATGCTGAAGTTCAAGTTTTATCATGGGTTGGCCTAGCCAACAGTGTATTAAAAAAATCTACCACCAACATTCCACAATATATAAGAACCTCTACTTAGTACTTCAATTAAAATAATTTTATCTTCAAAGCAACAAAGTTCATAAGCACTGGAGAGGCCTTTTTCCCTGTCTGCTTCACTACAGACTAACAGACTACCAGACACAACATTAGTAAGCTCCATCTCATTTCAAATCTAGAAGTTGTTTAGTACTTGCTATCACAATTTCACATTAGTGCTTGTATTAGGCATTTGAAAAAAATTGTTAAGAGGATGAAGAATTGTTAGTATCAGAGAAAGACTACTTATAAAAATAATATTCTAGACTTGAAACTACTCAAAATTGTATCAACTCTTCCCTGAGAAGATGTACTTTTCCCATGTTGCATTTTTGGTTAAATGGGAATAATCAGTTTCTTCTAAATATTTTTTTTTTAAGTGATATTTGAATCTAAGAAAAAGTTATCAATATCTTAAACACATCTATCTACCTTTTATAAACAGATTATGAGTGCCATGGAGTATTAAATATAGTTCCTCTCACAGGGAAGAACTACCTAAAGGAATATTATTTGAACCTATTAAAAAGCTCTTTTATTAAAAAAAATATGGTTTAGACTTACAAGTTCCCTTGCTATATGATGGACAATATGATCCCAGTAACAGTGTTCACTATACTCCCATAATTTCTTTTCACTAAGTTCTGTGACTTTTGTCTTGCTTTGTAGTAAATCACTGAAGTACAAAGAAATTAAAAAGAAAGAACAGAGCAACATAGAGAATTTAGGGAAAAAAAATAAAATACAGATATCTTTAAAACTAGGCAGAATTTTGTGTCAGGCTGCAGAATAGCTTTTGCAGGGTCTGGCTTCTGTACTGGCAATCTCCTTCTTGATCCATTACAAAGTAACATTAAGTAACCTGCTGCCTCATATCTGATCTCCCTACCCACAGTGAACTTTCTGTGAACACAGGCTTTACTGGAGGGTCTTAAATGTATCATGACAGGGCCTATTTGTCCTGATCAACATTTTTTAATAATAAACCAATTTTACTGTTGTTTATTTCCATCACTCATCCAATACCAAACCCACTCCAGAATGAACATTATAGATTAAAAAAAAAGATCTTGAGGAAATAGTATTTTATTTCTCTTTTAGCTCCTCAGAGATTTCTCTCTTAACTGCTGGCTCTATTCAAAGAATTGCAGAAGATATTACTCTTTCTTCTCTCTTCTACCTTTTCCACAAACTGAATGAAAAATAATTAAAATGTAATTAAACATTTTGGTCTATGACATGGCATATAACAAGGTCAATGCCACAGAGGGACTCCATGGGAAAATGTTTAGATTTGTTATTTATTTACAAGAGAAGGAAATAAGGTTTACTTTTTCATAGTATTTCAAATTATTCTCCTAAGAAAGTTTTAGAAATAATAGGTCTCTAAGCAATTCTCTCCACCACTTAGGCAGAAGCCACATAACAATACTGTAAAATGTTATCAATTAACATTAATTTACTATGCACGATATTCTAACATATAATCTGTACTACCCAAGGAACGTTCTCTCTCCTGCAAGAGTAATTTTAGATATCATAAAAGCTGCATAAAACATTTGTGTGGAAAAATGCACAACACTTGCATCACTAATGCAAGAACAGCCTTATAAATACACCACTTCATTACTAAAAATCTTTTCATAAGCATCTACTTTCAATACAGTAGGAGAAAAAAAATCCTTCAAACCTTTTTCTATGTATGACAAAAACTTTTATGACCACTATGTATTTTCTGCTAGTCTTTTTAACTTATCTTTGTCCCCAAACACTTGAAGCTTCTATATGCATGAGCTTTTATCAAGCTTTATGAATTCAAATAGCCTTCTGTGGACATGGAATTGTGATCATTTTATGTGATCTATGGCAGAACTTCATGTATACTGATGTCATCTGAAAAAAGGGAAGCTTCAAACAGTTTAAACAGAAGCATTTAGTAGATATACATCCATCATAATACAGCTGTTAATACAGATTTTGGTATAGTTTGTGTCTCACCTTTGAAGTATATAATGCAAATTTTTTTTTATACATGAAGAAGCACACTCTCTGCCTATAATAAGGGGAGGAGCACAACACAACTAGTGGATAATATTTCTTTCAAGGGGTTGCTGAGTAGAATGTGATCTGAGCCAGCAGTCATTCCTGTACAGTTAATGTCACTTTGGAAAAAGTGCCATACATGAAAAAAATATAATAATGATAAAGTAAGAAAGTATGGTTGGGATTTTTATTTTAAATACAACCTCTGTGTAGTACAAAGGGAATATAAAAGTATAAAGCCTGAATTTCATCTTCATTTCACTAGTCATTATAGCCATTTCCAAAATATTTTCAAATAATTCTGTATATAATATTACCTTAAAAAGCCACACATTTTGAGAAAGGCTGCAGTAATTCAAACACTATTATTAGATGATAGCTTCAGGATACTACATCCCTCATCATACTGCAAATCTAGCATCCCCTGAAAAAGGGCACACTCAAAAAAAAAGAATTCATAGGTATGTTATCCCAATATGTAACTTTCTGTTCCCATCACCACTGTGCATAGCAGCAAATCATTCTGAGCATTCAGAACATATTTCTAAAAGCATTTTACTCTGCTGAAACTACAGTGAAATACATATAGTGCCTTTAGATTTGGCAAGCCTCTGATTCTTTATTTAAATATCTAAGAAAACATAGCCATTACTAAGAAAACATAGCCATTACTAAGACAAGAGGATCACAGTTGTACAACCGCATGCTGTGCTGAAGAGGACAGAGCAGTACTTAGAGATGTATTTTACCTTCATCAGGTCAGGTCTGAGGACCCATCCAGCTCCACAATACTGGGTGCAAGCTGAGCTACAAAATCTAGACAGGAATTTATCACCATGAAATCAAAGAGGTCAGAAGAACATGGAAAAAGACATCTAATTATTTCATTCTATCCATGTAGAAGTAAAAAGACATCTTACTTGGAAATGCTTGCTTGCCTAAAATTTGTCTAATTTATATCTTAATGGACATGTGGCACTGAACCAAGATTTTGCATAACTTGGAAATTGCTAAAATTGTGTAGAAGTTTAAGCAATTACGGCTAAGGAAAGACAGAACAATCAGCTAATAATCATCCCACTCAAATATTTTTGGGTTGGCACTGCACACAACTATGTAAACTGAGATCATGCCTTCTGGGTAGCCAGGAACGGATAACACCTGTGAATAATTAGAAAAAGTAGGGGCTGGAATAGACAGTAGGTGCTCTGCTTCCAAAACATATACAGAAGTATTACATGTAGCAATGCTATTAAAGCAGTTTGGGTTGCATTCTCATTACAGCATTATTAGCCATACTGAAGTTTGCCTAATATAATCTCATGCCTAAAAGCTTTCCAAAACTTGCATCATTTTATTTTTCTTTCAATTTAGACATGAAAATTATCCAATATTTCTATTTTTGAGGTTCTAAAGTCAAAATCAGTAATAAAGTGTAGCAGAGGATAACATAAATGATAAAGTTTTCTTAAATTTCAGAGAGAAGTTTCTTTCCAGAATTAGAAGAAGAAAAACAAAACCAAACAACAAAAAGCAGCCAATCACGAATATACAGATACGGACATTTTAGATTCTTCATTGAAAACCCTGATGTTAAACACAGTCTCACTATCCCTACTCACCCTGTCAACAGTGAACATTTTACTTCATGTTTCTCCCTCCCACAAAGGCTCACAAAACTGTACGAGCAGAACAGTTCTTTCCTAGAATCTAGGATTATGTGTCAGTAAGTACTCGACTAGTCACATAACGCCAATACTCTCATTGAGGAAAGATATAAATACTAATTTCAAAGTTATCTGATATTTAAGTACTATTTAAATTACAGCATGAATTCATTTTTTTAACCCATTGGTAGTTTTTGAGATTGTCTAGAGACCTTGTATGTGACTTTACCCACCATTTACCTAGAACAGTATTAGAGATTCTGAGAACACTATTTTCTCCACCCACACTGCATGTGTTTCTACACAGTCATTCAATCAGAGGAGAAGGCAAGCAATTAATGTAAAAAAAGTCTTTTGACACTGGCTGTTCTCTGAAAGGAAGCAGTTTGCTAGTACGTTCTGCAACAGCAAGTGTTTTTTCTCACATTCATAGAACTCATTGAAAGAAAGAGGAAAAAAAAAAAAAAAAAAANGGACCACAGTCTAGAATGAAAACACGCAAAAATCCAGTGAGAATTATATTTACATCTCCATAACCTGAAAAAGTACATCTGGTACACACAGAAACACATTTCACATTAGTGTCCAACTTCACAAAGCTAGCGTTACTTTCTATTTATTCATATTGTCATAATATGAAAAATAAATACCATTTGTTAGAAAAGAAGCCATTACACAAAATTAACAGACATCGTGCTTCAGGGCATGAATACAAGAAAATTGTCAGACATTAATAATGTAGACAGAGCATTTTCCTGGGAAAATGAGGATCCAATGGAACAACAGATAAATCATAGCCAACTGCTCACTGTTTGTTGTTTCACAATCTGTTGTATTTTATTGAATACGACTAGTACAAATCTGTTATATCCATAAAAAACATTAGTGGAAATTAATATGTAAATTACTGTAGTGCTTGTGTGGGATGCCATTTCATTAATTTGAATTCACTGATACGACTGTGTAATTTAAATTTATGAGGTTTTTTAACTGCCTTTCCATGGAGAACTTTGCATTTATTGAATTTTACTTTATAAGTATTTTATACATTAGATAATATTTGCATGGCTGTAATGTACATGAATGGCTTGCAATTTAATATACATATGTATAATACATACCAGGCATGTTGCCTGTGAGAAAACACATAACCTACAGTGCAAAAAAATGCAAGTAGGTATTCCCTTTTAAAACATTTTTAGAGAGCAATGAAAATAGATTATTAGAACAGAGGAAAGTTCTGGAGTTCTCAGTGAAGTAAATATTGCTCATTATTACTTTGTTGGAACAAACAAAAATCTTATTCTTGCTACTATACATATAGGGCATACATATGGATAGAATTTACTGCGTCACCAATCAGAGTTTAAGGAGAAAAAAAGAAGAAGAAAAAAAAAAGCACAATCTGAAAAGCACATACATTTGAACAAGAATCTTTATCAATACACACAGAGCAGCCTGAAAGTTAAAGTTTCAATATCAAGACTTGGAAAACCCTTTAGAAAACAAATACCTTCTAATTTCTTAGATGTTAAATGAGCTACCCTAATAAGATGAAATGTTTCTGAAGCAAATACCACAAGCACAATGTTCACTTCCTGAAGAAAACAGGAAAGAAATAAAACTTACCAAGGATATAGCAAAATATTTACTCAGCTATGAAGATCTGATTTTAGAAGTGTGACAATTTCAGGTTTAAAAAACTGTTCCTATTATCCAAAGGCTTTATGTTTACTTACTGACAGCATTATTTTTCCACTGATTCTAGATGTTTTCATATCACCTGCTTGCTGGTAGGACATACTACCAGGTTAATTTACTTGCAAATGTTCCATTTTGTAAGCAACAAGACCATTTGGTCACTGTGCTTCAGAGCATTTACCTGTGGAGTGTTTGTGGTTCAGTTTACCCCTAGTCACTTCATCCTTTTTCACACTGAAACTTGTATCCACAAACTAAATTGGGTTTTATCTATCATCCAGCCTTTGAACGCAGAAAATCACTTTGAAACAGGGGTTTGGGTAGCAAGGAAAGGAAGAATTCAGTATCAGATTTGTTTAACCATAACACAATGACAAATATATTCTCAGTCAGCAGCCAATGTTTTGCACTTGTCAAATACTCCTGTCAACGTTCCCTACGGCTCTGCTGACTACAAGGAACACCTGCTACAAGGTCACTCTGATGCAATGTCACCTCACAGCGGATGTGTTCACACAATTAGAATTTGAGTGTCACCTTGCAGGGAATTCTGAGAAGTCTGTCATTTTACTTTAATTGATTATGAGGTAATTTTACCTTGCAAACTGATACGATCTTATAAATCAGAATCTTGAATTAGTTTGAATGGCAAAAAAGCATGCACTGTTGAGACACAAAGGAGCATGTACAGACATGTATCTGTTATATGCAACGGTTACTGTTCAACTGCTTACATTATTAGCATTTTCAGACATTTCATTCCACTGATTTCCAACTCACACACACCCATACCCCTAAATTGATGTAGAAGTATGGGTTTTATTTAAAACATCACCTGTTTTTTGCCACCTACTTTCTATTTAGGAAGCTATCTCTTCCATGGTAAATACTGCAGAGTCTTTTTTAAACATGCTGTGTTTCCTATGTTGAATATATATACCACTTAAACTATCACTGGGGTTGTTCCACAAACCTGCATTCACATGCAAATGATAAGAGCAGGTAACAAATACAACAGGAGTCTCTGTTTTGACTTAACCTTGGCATTCAGATGAGTGTAATACATAACTTTGTTCTATTTCCCTATGTAACTGTAATTTTTATTAGAATAGTATTCTCCAGTTGCTCTGAGATTTTCTTTCCTAAGCTATGCAAAACATCGCATTTATCAGAAGACACACATTCCTTAGCAGTGCTCAACCTACTTACCAGCCACATCTTCCTACACTCAGGTCTTCAAGAGAAATACTTCTTTTCTCCTATCTCATGTTAAATTGTTCTTTCTTTTTATCTACAAGTGGATTAATAGATTTCACAGGTCAGAAAAGCAATGGGGAACAATCCAGCTCTTCAAACGATCAAAGGAATATTGATGTTATTACTGTTCCTCATGGAAAAATTCCATTTGTCACTGCAGTGCAAAAGTTTTGAAGACCCACTCATACTGGATCTTTTAAAAATATCTTCCATTAATTTCTGTAAGCATTGCTTGATTCTGCATATGCAACAGCAAGTATTTTTCCATAGAAGAATGACAAAGCTTTCTACTGGAAAAGAAATAAACATCAGAATGCTAGTCTCAAACAAAACACATATAAAGACACTTCAAACAAAAATCTGCTAAACCTTCCTATGCATTGTCTGAACTTCCAACTGTTTTCATAGAATTGCCTAGCAGCTCATTAAGTCTAGACTGTTTAAATACTGACAGCCAATACCAATTAGAGTTACCTAGAGTACAGATACTGAGAGTCATTGCAGAGGACCAATCATGGTATTGGTTGTCTTATGTCTCCAGCACTGCCTAACAAGGACATCTAGATTCAGGCTCTGCAGAGTGGTTATTCCAGAAAAAAAAGTGATCAAACAGGGGGATGTTTAATGTCAGCTTTCTAAAGTACTCCTATAATCTTCATTTTGTAGCCGCTACTCAATTTTGCTCATGGCAATCTGTATATAATTTTCATTTAAAATATCACAGGTTGTTACTCTTTACACTGTAATAGTCTGAAACGCACTTCAAAAGTTATTCCTGTTCCTGGAAAGTAAAGGAATAAAGAAAGGAAATAAAATCTATCTCGGGAATTACATACTTCATCCATGTCTCACTTTCCCTCTTCATTGGAGTCTTATAATGTGAAGAGCTGAACAGCTAAAATTTCAGATACAGAAGTCTGTCTTCATATCTGATCCTTTCCCTCCTAAGCTCCTCTCGTCTGTTGATTTGACAATCATAGCCAGCCACAGACTTTATAGATTTTCTTCAGAGGAAGAAAAGCTCTAGAGCTGTTTTAGTTCATTACTTCCTCACATGCTTCTGCTGCAGTCAACAGAAATATGTGATAATTATAAACTGCAGTAACAACCAATTGACCCCACCAGCTACCAGATCTTAAAAGATACTCTGCATTATTGACAACAACAGCAAATCTCATCCTTACAAGCTCCAAGTGTGTACTGTCACTCATGGATCCATCATATTTTAAAACCACAAACTCTACTACATTTGTATAACATGCAAGAGAGTACTCCAACTGAAATACTAGTGTAATGCACAGAACCTCATCAAGCCTCCAACTGCCCAGCCATTTAGAATTCTAGGAAACACAACAGATTTCTCACACACACACTATAAACGAAAAGTAAAATCTTCACCATCCTGGCCAATCCCACAACAGCATATCAGTAATGATAAGACAAAGAAGTCACTACACGTAGTACCATTTCATTATTCACACAAAATACAGAGATAACATTTGTATCCTCTCGACTCATTCAAACTGCTCATAGAAGATTCAACAACCATTACTTCTCCATGAAACCTAATCTCAAATACACCGAGTGCAGCATTAATTCCTTAGGCCCTGTACTCAGCACACACAAAAACTCCTTATAAACTACTATAAGTAGAAAACATACAAAGCCATTATAAAATCAGGTGATTCTTGCAACACCCCAAGAAAGCTACAAAATCCAGTAAGCCCTCAGACACCTCCTACATTCACTATGCATTGTACTCCCACAATACCTGCCTCAGCAATCTTAGATCCTTAACTACATAAACACACCACTCTAAAGAAATCTGCCAGATCTTTCACTGTATCACATAAACCTATCAACTCTGACTCTGAGGGAGAATCCCAAAGCCCAGAAGATTATGAAAGCTAAAACACAAATTCCAAACGATGCTAAAAAATACAATGGAAAACATTAGGATTCTCTTTATAATTTCTTATATTCTGCTTCACAATTCTCACTCATCCCTGACAGTATGCTTTATACTAATCGCTAGCTCCCTGGCCAAAACAACTTAGAGACTCTATTGACTCATCTCTGGATGATATCCTTTTTCCTCCTCCACTGCTGCTTCAGAGATATCTACTAATTGTCCTTTCAGAGGATGAAGCTCAGTAAACAGGTTAAGCTTGTAATAGTTTAAGAGTTGCAGCTCAAGACCTCTTCTACTGTTCCAGATTTAAAGAGGCTCACATGCTCAAAGGTCTGTTTCCCAGTTATTGCAATTAGTTGAGGACATTATCACCTCCTTACAAAGCCTGTAAAGTTTTTTCTTCTTAGGAAATCATAGTTACAGTCCTATGAGCGCATTAACAAATTTTTTGTTAGCATAAAGGCTTTTAAGTGCTACGGTCTAGGGAGACAAAAAAAACCCAACTATGTAGGACTTGAAGAAGCCTGATTACAATGTTCTTTTCTCTACAGCAGAAGAAGTATTTCTACACTGCAAATAAAATTAAGATAATTATCTAGTAGTTTAATTTAAGGAAGAATATACAAGCCTCTCAGTGTAGTAACAAGAGCAATTACTTTTGTGCTAAATTAAATATTAGATTTGGAATGTTTTCAAACTAAGCATAATAATGTCTTAGCAACAGTTTACACTACAAAAAAAATCAGTATCTGTCCTTTTGTGCATCTACAATCCATATAATACTATAAATAAATTAATTTAGCATGTTAATTTCTAACACACAAAAACTTTACAAATATCACAGTACAGAAATTATATTAACCAGTATTTAACAGGTACAGTAAGTTGTGAGCTGCACTATAATGTCAACCCCAATCAACATTGTGGGAGGACTAGATACTCCCAAACTGAACCTGTTGCCTGGAAAACATCGTCAAAACTCCTCCTCTCTGAACCATAGACCCCTCTGAAGGAAGCCAAGATTGCCTAGCCACAATGGAAAAGGACTGACTAAAGTCAATCATCTGGCAATCCTATAAATATCGATCCATAGGACATGGAACTGCTGGAGAGAGTCCAGAGGAAGGCCATGAAAATGATCAAAGGGATGGAGCACCTCTGCTATAGGGACAGGTTGAGGGAGTTGGGACTTTTCAGCCTGGAAGAGAGAAGGCTTCGAGGAGACCTTATAGCAACCTTCCAGTATCTGAAGAGGGTCTACAGTGTGGCACAGTTGACTTGCTGGAGGGCAGGGATGCCATCCAGAGGGACCTGCACAGGCTGGAGAGGTGGGCCCAGGCTAACCTCATGAAATTTAACAAGGCCAAGTGTAAGGTCCTGCACCTGGGTTGCTGCAATCCCAAGCACAAATACAGGCTGGGTGGTGAGTGGCTGGAGAGCAGCTCTGAGGAAAAGGACCTGGAGGTCTGGGTGGATGAGAAGCTCAACATGAGCCTGCAGTGTGCACACGCGGCTCAGACAGCCAACCGTGTCCTGGGCTGCATTACGAGAGGCATTACCAGCAGGGCAAGGGAGGTGATTCTCCCCCTTTACTCTGCTCTCATCAGACCCCACCTGGAGTACTGTGTGCAGTTCTGGAGCCCCCAGCATAGGAAGGACATGGAACTGTTGGAGAGAGTCCAGAGGAGGGCCACGAAGATGATCAGAGGGCTGGAGCACCTCTGCTATGAGGACAGGCTGAGAGAGTTGGGGCTTTTCAGCCTGGAGAAGAGAAGGCTTCGGGGAGACCTTATAGCAGCCTACCAGTATCTGAGGGGGGCCTACAGGAGGGCTGGGGAGGGGCTGTTCACAAGGTCTTGTAATGACAGGACGAGGGGGAATGGGTTCAAATTGGCGGAGGGGAGATTTGAACGGGATGTTAGGAAGAAATTCTTCACAGTGAGGGTGGTGAGGCACTGGAACAGGTTGCCCAGGGAGGTTGTGTCTGCTCCCTCCCTGGATGTGTTCAAGGCCAGGCTGGATGAGGTCTTGAGCGTCCTGATCTAGTGGGAGGTGTCCCTGCCTATGGCGGGGGGGGTGGAACAGGATGATCTTTGAGGTGTCTTCCAACCTAAACCATTCTATGATTCATTCTATGATTCTATGATTCTTAAGCTAAGTTACTTTTATGTGGGCCAATCCCACTGGCAAGCTCAATCGTTGCTGAAGGATGCTGGATGGGCAGTCTGATTTTGCTGATTTATTGTTCTCTTGAAGTCGTTGGAGAGAGGACTGGCATTAGCTAATGAGTAGATCTGGAGAAGTGGAGCTGGGAGCTGGAATGGGTTGCCCAGGGAAGTGGTGGAGGTGTTTCAGGCCAGGATGGATGAGGCTGTGGACAGCCTGATCTAGGGTAGGGTGACCCTGGCCATGGCAGGGGATTGGAACTAGATGATCCTTGTGGTCACTTCCAAACCTGACTGATTCTATAACTCTAAATTGATCCTAAGTAAGGTCCTTCAAGTGGGCTGTGCTAAAGCATCTTTCCTTAAGGGTAGATTTTTCACTATATCAAGGTAGATTTCACTACATAACAAAGACCACCCACTGGTAACAGCTGACAAGAGGAAAAGACCATCTGCTGGTAAAAGCTGACGAAGGAAAAAGTGAGTAATTCAGCATAGCTGATTTAATGAACTTTCCAAAATTATGGTGTACCAAAAATTTACTATAATCTATAGAAAAAACAAACATCTTACTTTTGTGTGTGTGTGTGCACATCTCTATATGAATTAAACTTTGTGTATATGTAAATTTGTGCATATGGTTTAATCTTTGTAGATATCTGTATTTGTGCATATGATTTGATTTAGGAAACTACTATGTATTTTATGTGAATCTTGCCACTCTTGAATCTTTAACCAAGTTGCTACATTAATTGTGGTAAATTTTGTAACATCCTGGTAATTGACTAGTAACTAGTAAGTGCTATTAAAAAACAATACTTAATCCTATGATTTACAATAACAATATTAACAAATACTATATTACTGTCAGGTACGATCCTCTTATTCCTTGCACCACCTAGTTTTCTCTTGTATACTTCTTCCACATAGTAAGCAACAGAGGGAACCCTGCCATCAAATTGGATCTTGATAAATTAAACTTTGTTAAATTCCATTGTATTTATTAAGCTATGAAATTATCATTCTATCTCAATAAAACATCACTGCTTTATTATTCTGAGTGAAGTGAATTCCACTGATTCTGAAGCAAGCAGGATACTAAATCAGCATTCTGCAACAAGAGATTTAAATGCTTTACTCCTTTGCAACATAAACATACTAAAAGTTGTATTATGATTATGCAGATATTGGGTATAATTTGCATATGTATGGAAATTACATGATATAAAGTTACAAAAGCAATCTCTACCGATTCAGTCACTGGGACAAACGCTTTTCTGAGATATGATCTACTACTAGTATCTACACAGGCTTTCATTAAGCCACAAATACTGCAAATATGGTAATAAAGTATTGATATTATTAACAAGCTAATGTTTGTAGATTTGCAGAAGACTATTACACTTGCATTGTACTTATTTTGTTATGCAAGCAAGCAATGTTTCCTATACTTTAATAGTTTTCACTTGATTGTTTACAAGGAGAGGACCAACTAAAAACCAAGCTTACTAAAATGCCCAGTTTTCATGTAAGAGCTCTCAACCATTTAAATACCCAGAATCTACACAAAGTTTAAAAGTAGTTTTATACATATAATACTACAAATAAGTATTATCTGAAGTGGAGAAACTGAGAAATCTTCTAATATCAGACTACCTCCTCAGATAAACTGTTTACTGATTAACCCAGAATTACTGCAGGGAAAAAAAAAAAAAAAAAAAGCAGAAGGAAGTTTTAGTTCTTTCAGATATCTCAGTTATCAGTATAATTAGTCAGCATCATTTCCCCATTTTACCTGTTTTGAACATTATTATTTTCAGGTTGATGTTTTGCATATTGATCAAAACATTACTCTTGGAGAACTATGGCATATTAAATTTTGAAGAGGAAGAATTCTATTGGTTATAATGTTCATTTACTTTAAAAAAAAATTCTTTAAGTTACTGTTTTCAAAGTCCTTGTGATGCCCTCTAGAACTCTTCACAGGCCATTAACTCTATAATGTGGATTACTGCCTTTGGGTAGAAACCACACTAATTTCCAAAGATTTTGCAAGATTTTGGTATGTCATTTTAATATTTCTTAAGTAGCTAGATTATCCTGATGAACCTAACAGCCTAGAGACAGTCACCACACTCCAGTACTTCAATAATAATCCATGAAATGAAACATACTGATTCAGTGCAACACAACTCATTATGATCCATTAAATTCAACTTGGGGAAAATCTACACAGAAAGAGAAATATAGTATAAATGTCCTAAAAAGAAAGATACACAGACTTCCAAAGGAAAAGTACAAAGTGGGTATCTAGAAATGGAGGTACTCTATTATGCAAAGCTTTCCAAACCAAAAGTAAACACATTAATTCTTAATATACTTGGGAAAAATATTGGGGAGAGAGTTACCGTGTGATCTGCTCCAGGTGATCTTGCTCTAGCAGTGGAGGTGGTCTAGAGGAGCCTCACATACACCTACCATCCTGTGACTCTGCAAGTTGGAATGGTATTATGCAATTTTGAAAAATGTGATTTTTCTCACCCATGCTTATGCTCTGCTCAATCTCACAGTACGCTTTATCCAAATGAGACCATCCAACAGATGGGATGGCTAGTCTTAAACATTACCAGTCACAGAACACTGTGTACATATGTCAACATGCTCAGAGTTGGTAACCTGTACAACAAGTTATTAAACCATAAGTTATCTAATTCTACAAAAAAATGACAGCATTTCACTGCAGTAATGTGGCATATTATTTTTTTGGAAGAGAGGAGAGTTGTTTGGGTTTACAGTTATGCAGAATAGGTGCAAGATAATTTCTAATGCTTGGATAAAGACTGTACCTAAGACCCAAGCTGCCACAATAAAGGTATCCATCATAAACTCTAATTTCTGGAAGCATTACATCTACCTATACTGCAATAGAGAACACAGGTGCAAAGCGCCGTTAAGGCTCTATCACTCCGCAACAATTCCCTACTTCCTCTCTTCAAATTACACACACAGAGTCTACCCAGCATCATACTTCACATGACCTTCCAATGGCCCTTTTCTTCTCTCTAGATAAGTAGTAGCTGCTTTGTATATGTTGACAGAGTTTCTTGGAAGATAGTAAAATACTAGGATCTGCTCAAGGCTGTGGTAACAAGGGTCCTGAAATTCCAAATGGTTTCACAGGATATAAAAATGTTTACCTGAAATTCAGATTTTCATCATCAGACGTAAACCAAATATTTCAAACGAGCAATAATTAGTTCCCAGTCACAATATTTTCAGCAAGTAAAATAAAGAATGTTCTCTTCTAGAAACTCTTCCAGCAGCATTATTTTAGGTTTGCCAAAGAAAAAAAAAAAACTTTAAGATTTTCTAACTATATATTACTCAAGATTCTTTAACTCTATGTAACCATATAAATGTTAGTGAGATTACAGATGGACAAAGCTTCTATGCATGACCACACAATTCTAACATGGCTTATTTTTTAAGATGGTATATTCTGCCTTTTCAGAGGTCTAAAATGCTTTATAAATATGCTTATAAAAAAGCAATTTTTCAGACTAAAAATAATACAAAACTTAAGTGCTTGCCAATAGCAATAAAAGATAATACAGCATTCTTAAGTGCATAGAGAAGACATTTTCAAGTACTGATCAGAGACAAAAAAATAATGGAATTTCTCATTTCTCAGTCCCTTTTTTGCTACACCTAAATACACCTAAAATAAATCCCTTTATGTTATTTTACAATATTATGCTCACATTTGAAGTATTATATGATTTATCTTCCCCCCAATGTTTTACACTCTTTATGAATAGAGTATTTCTAATAGAGAAATATCAAGTAAACAAAAAGTTTAGAGGAAATTGCAAGACAACTTCTCCAAAGATTAGGAATATTCAGATGAGTTTTTTTGCATACTATATAATATAACCACTTCTTTCAAGTAACTTCTGTTTTAAGCAAGAGAATTAAAATGAAGGAAACATTGCTTGAAAGGCTTTGCAGACATAAATTTGTTTTCTTGAAGAGAAAAAAAAAATCTCTCTTGTTTTAACCAGAAGAAGCACTAACCCTTTCCAGCTAGTGCAGATGTCAGTGTGTATAACTTATCATATTTTCCTATGACTTTCTGACTCTAAATGCAATTTAAAGAGAACATTCAACAATTAAAATGGAAATTCATTTTCAGAAATATAGTTTTTTAAAAGCACTACCTACTGCATCAGAAATTTAGACAAGAGAAATTGAACTTTTTTGGACATAGTTAACATCATCTTCAATATGCCTGGAAGCAATAAATCAAATCTATAGGCTGTGTGAAATAATACAGGACCATTAATTTCTCTGATAACAGATTACTTTGCATGACCTGAGAATCAGTCATGTATTTATTGAGATTTTTTCACCCTTTACTTTTGACCTTTAACCACCTCTCAGAAGAGCTGACATGTGTTGACTGAAAAATAGTATTTGTAATGGTCAACATCCATTAAAAGTATACAAATTTGAAAAATCAGTTTTAGTGCTAGGGTTATAAAAACTGTAACTTAAAAATAAGGCAGTAACTACTTATAATTTTTAATGACCTATTAAAAAAATTTAATTCATACATACATAATTTCATATTTCATTGTGTACTTTCAGGGAGAGAAATTTAAAGTAAGATCATAGGTGACAAGGCACCTCAGTGATTTTCAGCTCAACGCTTAAACATTTCTGATGTTCATGAACCCCTGCAGGCACCTCAGTTCACTCAGAACCTATTATGTTGCAAAGCTTGCAAAAGAAAAGAAATTTTATGCCAGAATACCCTATGGCAGTGTGGTCATGGCATGCTCCTGGGTATCAAATCTCTGTCAGAGAAATCATGAGCCACAGCCACCCACAAGGCATTTGGCCATTAGTGAAAGAAAAAAACAGTACTACATCACTCTTCTACCCATCTTTCTTCTGAAACATGGACTTTTCTCTTAAAAAAAAAAAAAAAACAGGTTTAAGGCCAGATTTTAAGATCTTGACCATACGGCTTCTACCTTTCTGTTTAGACTAGGTGCCCATATTCCCAGGAGTTAAAGGCTGCTGCCAATACTGTACCAGAATTTTGTGTCTCAATCCTGGGGCCTTCTTCACATACACTGCATATAAAAATCAGATACCTAATGTCACTTGGCAAAGGGTAGCTAAATATTATAATTTAAATGCATATTATAATGCTTTAATCACTGTCTGAACCTAAGTCTTGCAAAGATCTGAATACAGACTTGAATACTCTGTAATATATGGGTTTCTTTTCCCATTGACATGCTCCCCTGACCTTTTTATAAAACCGTATCTGAAATTTTCTATTGAAATGGAATTTAATCACAATGCACATTTATATGCTTTACTCCTGACCAGATTATTAACCTAAAATATTAATCAGAAAGCAATACTTCATAGTTCTTCTGACATGTCAAAGTCCCAGATTGAGCCACCTACTTCAAGCAGGAATTGGAAAATTGCTAAAGCATTTACACGTCTCAAAAGTAACTCACAACTCAGGGACAAGGTAAAGGCTTCCCAGTACCCCGAGCAAACCCTGAAGATCCCAAGCAAACAAAAAAAAGCCCAAAGAAAACTATAGGCAGTATTGCATTTAACTATGACCTGTGTCTTCAATCACTACAGATGAATTAGAACTATAATGCTTCATGGATTACATGGAGTTTGGACAGAAATCATGTGCATGTCTGAGTGGGTTCCAAGTAATACTAAAAGGCCAGAGTGAGAAGTATATATTGGGGAGTAAGATGTATAGCTTGGGAAATGATATACATAAACTGTTTATCATTAAACAGTGAAGAAATCGCTGCAATTAATTCCCACATAACTTTCATATGCAATTTTAACATGCACTCCACCTGGCTTTACTTAGTTATTTATCCAAGAGGAACTCTCCACAGTGAACAAAGGGTGCGAAAAACATAACCACTGATTTTGCCTGACAAATTCAGAGGTGTCCTAAGTGTTAGTGTATCTATGCCTCAACTAGATAGCAGAACGCAGTTCAGAAATTACCCACAGCTACATATGTTACAAATAGATAGAAATCTGAGATCATTAGCAAAGGGTGCCAGCAGTGACAGATTTCCTTAATTCCCTGTGGCGATAAAGTGCATTATATTTTTAGTGTCTCTTTTAATCAACAGAAATCTAGGTTTTCTTGAATAACTAGATGTGCATAATTTGTTTTATATCCCACTTAAGAAGCAGCACAGATCTAGTCAAAACTAAACCCCAGGTATCATTTTAAGTAGAATCACAGGAAGGATTCACCACATTGGTCAGAAAGAGAACTCAAAAACATACTGATTCATATGGAGTCTCTAGCACACATTTAGCTAATTTCCTGGGATTTTAATTTCATTATATACATAAGACAATGAAGACTGTGTGTTGTAAAAGGACTAGTGTACTGGTCCTATCTGAAATCTTTTATTTTCAGACCTTTCAGGGCATGCAGTAGGACCTTAAAAATGGTCACCCTTCGTTATCACTCATTATTGGCAAACAAAGCGGCAGCAGAAGGTAAAAAAATATCATCGTGTCAGGAGCAATACTAAAGAAGTATTACCTTCTCAGAAGTTCTCAAGGCCTATTTCTTTCCTTCTTCATTATGGGTAAGAAGTTCTCAATAATGAGCAAGTAGTGGTTGCAAAGTTAGCATGACCGAATATTTGAAATTGTCTTTTATGAACCTACTTGCTATTTTAATTGTTAGAGGCATACCAAAACACTTTATTTAGAATCCGTCATAGTTTCTTATTCACTACAATGAATTTCTAAAAAATAGCACCAGCTAATGTGAATTTAAAACTGGGGATAATAATGTTCTCTGTGTGAAATTTCTGAGCAAATACTCAAAGCTTTCACATCCAAATCATTACTCAAATACGTAAAGATAACATAAATGCCCTTAAACTGACACAATGCCACAATGCGGCATATTCCTTAGAAGTTTACATTTTAAAAAATTATTTAGAGAATCTGTTGACACGTGACATTACTATCTTCATATAAATCCATAATACCTACTTTAATAAATTAATGAATATATAAACTCCACCAGGATAGAGATGCTTATTCTATAGCTACTTTGGCTTCATGGATATTTTATAAACAACAATTTCTAAAGCATACAGAGATTCACCTCAACTGACTTCAAGCATCTGATGTAAATATATTGTTTATGCTAGATATCTAAATTACCTTTTCAGTCAGTGAAGAAAAATACCTTTGAAATGATTCAGACAGCTTCACTTTACAGTCTTGCAGGCTGACAAATTAACCCCTGAAGGTGGTATCTCCTCTCTGTTGAGTATTACAACAAGAGCCTAAATGACTACTTCTAGAACCCAGTAGTACTTCAGATAGATCCTATCTTTAATGATCTGAATGTCAATGTCACTAACACATCAGCTAAGAAAAACTAATTCTTTTTATTCTGAATACCACTGGCAAAACCCACTCTAAAAAGGCTCACAAAAGAAGATAATGTAGAATGATCTACCTTTTGCTCCAATAAAGACTGGAAACATCTAATTTATACTGTAAGAAATATGTTCATGTCTTTATTTCTTTCAGACCATGCTTTCAAGATCACTGACATCTACATCTACAATGACATCTTCTTCGGTAGGGTACTGCACAAATGTTAAAACTTAATTTTCTTTTATACAAGAATGACTGCCTACCATCAGAGTGTTAGAACTGCTGGCTTCCATTTGAGTAGAAATATTATTCCTCTCTTCAGTGGGAAAAAATATTTGGGGCAAAGAGTTTTACAAGCTGAACTTGAATCAGCACTGTAATGTTGTTTTAAAAACAAAATGTTTGATCTCTTAACAGAACTGTTTTGGGACATACTGGGGAAAAACAATAGGATTTTGGGATCTAATTGTTCACAGAGTTCACTGATATCATAAACATAAGGGTAAACCACACAAAATGCTGAGGAAGATAATCAAACAAAGGAGGTGAAGAAAACTCTCATGCTTGTTTAAATGAAGGTGCCATCCTTATTCAAACCCAGAAAATCAATATATTACTAGCAAAAATTATTCTTATCAATAGTAAATCCAGGTATGGCCATGAATTATTTGTTTTACCAATATCAGTAGACAACCTCTTTTTTTAGATTACATATAATTTGTTCAACAACAAGTCAGATGAGGCTTTGAGCAACTTGACCTACAGATTCCATGATTGTCTAATGCATGGAGCATTTTTTCCATTGCATTCAGCACTAGTAAGTTCTGAAGTGAAACACTGCATCCTATTTTCAACACTACAATTCTGGAAATTTTGGACAAACTTCAGAGAATCCAGAAATTCTAAGAGCAGCAAGAACAATCAGAAGTGTATAAATATGATCTATATAAAATATATATTTGTAATGATAAGTGAGGTTTGAAAAGACATGCCTAGAAGTCAAGGCATCATCAAACCAGCATATTTTTCAAAATTATTTTTAAAAATAGTTTACAAACCAGCATAAGCACTACCAGGCCAGATCACCACCTATACCCCATCACCTCACATCATCAACTTACATCCCTTGCTGCTTATTCTATCACACAGTAATTCCTGCTTCTGTTGCACCAATTTCATTCCAGATTCATTCTCCAGATAGCGTCAGGTACCATAGCTCCTCGAGCCACCTCTGATCCTAGTTTCTTGGCTTTTTCTTCTCTCACCTCATATCAAAAGAATTAGGGATACTAATATCTCAGCAGTGGGCACAGCCCATTATGTAAGGAGTCCTTTGGATATGGTGAGGCACACCTCATGGTTTCAGTAACCCTTGGTTATATATTAATATCAGTATCTGAAGGGGACCTACAGGAAGGCCGGGGTGCGGGATGAGTTTAAAAGGCTATGTAGCAATACGATGATGGGCAACGGTTTTCAACTAGAGCAGGGTAGATTTACGTTGGATATTAGGAGGAAATTCTTCACAATAATTTTAGCAAAATAACAGAATGGCTTGCCCAGAGATGTGGTGGAGGGCACATCCCCAGAGATATTCAATGGGGCTTGATGGGACCCTGAGCAACCTGATCTAGTTGGAGATGTCCCTGCTTACTGCAGGGAGGTTGGGCAAGACGACCTAGGAAGACCCTTTCAAACCAAAGCATTCTGTGATTCTCTCACAGTCTCTCCAGACATACTTTGCTATGAACCTACAAATGGAATTACACCAATGAGGTGATCTTGTGGCTGGAAGTTGAAATAAACAGATTTTACTCAAACATGCATCACTGTATTTGATTGATCTACTGAATTTTATATACAAACCTTCTGTACAAAACTTGAAAGCATCTGTAATACGACATACAAAATTGCAGGCCTCTTCAGGCCATCAATATACAAAAGTCTGTTTAGATTGCCAAACCTTTTAATAACTGCCAGAGCTTCCTATATTTGAGTTAATTTAATTAATTCTTTCATATTAAGATTAGGAAGCCTTCACAGCCATTCTTTATCTTCATTATGTGCTTGTCTTACATGATGCATATCCTTAATTGTGAACCGACTGATTATATGAAGCAAATGCCTAACTCTAGCAACTCCTAGGTAGCCACACTTAGACTTTAATTTATCTTGAGACTATTTATTTGGGGAATTTCATTACTCAACCACTTGCAGATATAATTCATTCCAAATAACATATGATGCTAGCAACAATTCTTCAAATAAGAATCAGACTTGGAGTTTTAGTAAGACATTCTTATAGGTATTATAAGAAACATAGAATGTCTTAACTGCGAAAAAAGTAATCCTTCTTTGGAGAATATAAACCTACAGAAGTGACCAATAATTATAATTAAATCTTTCCTTTTCCTAGCAGAATATAGAAGATCTGCCCATAAAGTAAATTACAGTAAGAAGCATCCTCATTTTTGGTTACAGTCACAAATAAAGAGCCATGGAAAGTTTCTGAAATAAATACTCTCAGGATTTGCCTCACAGACCTTCAAGTTGAAGAGTCCTATGATCCCCAAACTTAGCAGTCTTAACAGATCATCAGTTTCCAAGATACTATACAAGAGATCATCATTGCTTATGTTTTGGATCTAACAATTTTTCACGGGTCTACAGACCAAAGACACCTTTCTGAATCTGAAATATAATCAAATGGAAGACAAGTGCATTACAATTAAGACTTATGATACTACTAGACATGTCTGAAGTACAAAGCCGTATTTGTTGTATTTGTTTTGCTCTTAACAACTTAAACATCTTAAATTATAGATCACTCCACTGATTTCCTGAATTTAGTGTTTAATCCTGCTTCAGGGTTTTTGGCCACCAAAACCTTTTTTGAATTTGGCTCTTATTTCTTAGCCCAAATAAGACTATGTAATAGCCCATAATGGCTTTATTGTCTCAAACAAGGTGTGATATATTTGATTTTCAATAGCCTTAATAGTTCTGCAGAAGAACTGCCATCTTACCAATGAAAAGAAGTAATTCATTCTTTAAAACCACGTGTAACAGTTCAGTGTGACATATATTGCACTACAGGGGACTTCTGCATGCCTCTCTTTGTGATTTGGAGACCTCATCCCCTACACCATCAAAAAAGTATAAAAGGACCACAACTTCCAGGGTCCATATGTTGCACTTACCACAGAAGACCCTGCTGGGGAGTACACCTGCCACTGAATGACTTGGACTATGCCCCTGAAAATGTCACTGGCTCCAAGGAGCAGTGATATATTTCTTTTTCTCTGACTTCCTAACTCTCTGTTTTCTCCCTCTCCTTTTTCTTCCCATTTTCCCTCTGCTCCAGTCCATTATTGACAGTTGTAGTGGGTTTGCATTGGCTCTAAAAAAAACAACTCCTTAGCCATATTGTGTTGGTTTGTTTTCATTTAATCCACGGGAAATTTTTAATCTTAGCATGGTCTCCTCCTGCTGCCCAGGCTTGGCCCAGAATAGTGGGTCATGACAGACTACTAGGGCAAAAAGTCATGCATTGCACTTTATTAACAAAATTAAAATACCAACTATCAGCATATTATTGAAACCTCAAACAATTACTCTTTCATTTGTGTTTATTGTTCACATATGGATGCATAAATTTAAAGTCCATTAAATCTCAAGACTTAATTGGATAAATCTGAAAGGCTATATTGATAGTTTATGCAAAAATATATTATAGAAATGCTGCTTGTTCCCAAAATGAAGCATATTGAAAGAAGAATGTTGCAATTAGATAATTCCATTTATTTTATAATGGATAAATAACATTCATTATTATTCTTATGTCATTCCCAAAGTAATTTAGCATGGTTTTATGGAAAATTTCATCTGCAGTAAGTATATAGAGCCACTGTACATTAGTTCAAAGTCTGCTAAAATCTAACAGTGCATTGTTTAGTTCAATTAGTACTAATATATAAACCCCTCTATAGTATAATACTGTGAAATTAATATAAGGCATCATATATAGTTTTCAAGGTGAAAGGTATCTCATGGGATTAGTCTCATAAAATTTTACCAGAAAGCTAGGAAGATTTGCCACTCTTAGTCATTCTTACCAGGTGATAATGATGATGACAACAAAACAGATAATCTTACTATCTGTTACAAATACAAAAATACTTCTTTCTCGAAAATCAAATTACTGTGTGCTAGATATTCACTACATTGCCTACATCACATTGCAGGATGAGCTTTACATAAGTCTACTCAAGTGCTACACATGGTTCAAATGTTATAGAAAATAAGGTTCCTGCTTCAAAGAACACAGGTTCTAACACTGCATCTCATTTCTGTGGCACACTGGGGTGAAAACAAATAACTAATTCATTTTCTTCTAGGTTCTATAAAGCCAAGTAGTGCTAACAGTTCACGCAGTTCCTGTAGTAACCAGCTCTTCCTGCATCCCCCAATCACAAATTCAAGAGCTTCCTGTATCTTTGAACAGTGCTATTTTGCTCCAGTTAAATAGAGATAAAATTGCTTATATCCCTTGCACCTGTACAATCATCTTCAAGGCAATTGGTGCATTAAGCACTTATAGGTAGCTTAGCAAGCAAAATTCAAGACTTGATGATCAGCAACTGCAGATTAGCAGCTAAAATACAAATAGATTTAAAATACAAAAGTTGCTGCTTGTGGGCACATTTCAATTTGTGGATTGGATGAATAGACTATGTTTAACCTGTATTTGGGGCTAAACTTCTGAATTTGCTCCAACACCTGATGACCCCTCCGTGAGAGAAGAGGAATCAGGAAAGGGAGAGAAGCCCCCTGGGTTTAAATGAAAATGGATTTAATGAAACAACAAAACTGATGCGAGTACCAGTATAAAATATATATATATATATATATATATACACACAAAAAAAAAGATAGATATACTCAGCCCAGCAAATGTACAGCAGTCTCAATAAACAAGAATGCAGTCCTCAAGAGCAGGAGAAAGAAGAGGAGCAGGGTTAGGACAAACCACAGCAAGAGACTCCCCACTCCTCATTGAACTTCACCCTTTATATTTAGTGTGATGTTGATAGCAAGGCATTCTTCTGTGAGTCAAGTCGGCTGTCCTGGCTGACTCAGAACTGCTGATGTTTTGCAGCCTATGGCTTGCCTGGGATCCTGTCCTGGCAAAACCAGGGCACCTTGCTAAAGTCAAGTCACAGAAGCCTGCACTTTTTCATACAGATGTTTCATTAGGCAGCATATGCAATCCAGTTGAAAAAACTCATGCCCTTTTTTTTTTTAACTTCCTGTCTCTTTTGTCTAAATTAAGAAAAAAAGAGACAGTTAAAACAGATACAGCAAAGCACAGAAGCTTGATAGTTTCCACAAGTAATAGTTTATACTATATTTTATAAAAGACAATACATAAGATTCTGATTCATGTATTAAAATAGTAAAATTAAAAATAAAAAAATAGCAATGGCTGTTCTGATTTGAAACACTTCTGTCTAAAAGCTGAAAATATAACTGATACAGCATCCCCCTGCATTCCACACCTTTCCTGTCATATTATAAAAGTTTTTCATAGATTAAGCTTATGCTTGCACTAGCACACTCAAATAGAAAAACTCAAGACCATGCCTTCAGGTACAAAACTCCTGTTCTGCCCTCTGTCCTAGCCTGTTGTTTCTTTATGCAGGCAACACAGCCAGCTGCATAAGATTACCATGAAAGAATGCTTCAAAGCACAGCTATTCCTGAGATGTCCAATTCAATGCCCTCGAAGAGAGAATGAGATGGTTTTGTCTGCTGCCTCCTGGGACCATTAACAACCAAACTAATACAGTCTTATTGATCCTGAAGGACTAGTTCCATACATTGCCAGAAGCAGAGATTCAGTGTATCTTTTTGTCCTAATGGAGACCCAAAGCCACATAATGGATTACAGAAGAGGTCATTACAGTTAAAAAAGAGGACAGTTTTAGTAATGCTTTTTAATTGGTGTGCCATTAATATTAGGCAGCTTGGGGGTAGGGGAGCGGGGAGAATGGAGGTGTGTGCGGTGCAGGGCAATAATTTAAAATGCATAAATAAAAAGTGGGGTGGTTTGTTTTGCAACTCAGCACAATAGAAGGTACGACTGTTCAAACAACCATTTTACACCACTTTTCTCTTCACTAGCTTAAAGCATAAGAACAGCCACACTGAACCTGATCAAGGATCTCATCTCACTTGTTATCACACCTCTGATATCAGTTAGAAACAGAGCCACTCTTCAAAAGTGTTTAAGACAGGGAAAGCCTATATCAGGTCTCTCTCCCCCTTGACCCCATATTCTCCCAGCCTCTAATTTTTATCTCAATGAACTTCAGAACCAGACGTTATTTTCCTAAAACTCCAATTTGTAAAACACACACTAAGTGTGGTCCTTCATCATACCGATGTCTTGTCATACTGATTTCATCCTCAATCTCAAGAAAATGGAATACTTAAGCCAAACAACCAGGCAAAGGAAAATACATTTACTAGCAGGATTTTTTTGCATACTCACAACAGCATTTTCCATGTAATAAGAGAGGATTATAGCTGTCAGAATTAACAACTTTATTTATCATTAACTCATCAGAAAATTAACAGTTTCCAACTGAAGAGAAAACCTGAAGCAGTTACATACATATCAAAATAAATACAAAAACTAATGATCACTCAGGATGAGCAAGCATAGCTGACAGTAACCATAACCGTAACATAAATAATTTGTCTGTACAGGCACATAAAGAAAGCACTGATGAGATCCACTATTAGAGTAAAGTATTTTGGTCACAGTTCATTTAAAGTCAAGTCCAGAATGAAGCACATTTCAGCCTATATAGGATCATTTTACCTCTGGACATCAGAGGCATATTCTGTGGTCCACTGCTCTGCAATAAACAGGTGTTTGAATACACCCTGTGCTACAGATAACAGTAAATTTGCCTCCTGGGATTTACAGGACATTGGTTCCTAATGAGCAAATTTAGCGCTATGGCAAAATAGAGAATCTGCGAGGTAATACACACAGAAAATAATGCAAAAGACTATGATTATCCAGGTATCTTTAACTATACTTAGCATTTACTACCAACTAAAACTACACCATGAGGCAAGTATTATACAGTAAGTGTGTCTCAGTATATATGCATTGTAAAGCACTAATTATGCATATAGGAAAAAGATAAAGCATGTTGTCTACTCCTTTTTCCAAATAAGTACACATTTTAAATTCTACATGATATCCACTTTGTGGTCATAACATTACAATTAAATATAGGTAAGAGCATTAGAAACAAGAAAAACAAGCTTTTTATGGGAATAGATGAGTACAGCATCCTGTTAGACTGTATTGTTAAGAAAATAAATTAATTTCTCTACTTGAAGTAATGCTTACAGCCCACCTGAACCACTTGCAAGACACAGCAGAGTTTTAATCTGGCCCTCCCCGACAACTGCTCAAGAAGTTGCTCAGACCTTTTCCAGTGTGCAAAATCAGATATATATAAAAAAGTGTGTGTGTGTGCATTTAAATGCTTCTTAAAATAGTATTTCAGGAGGCTTATGAGTTTTTCATAATAGTTTTGATTTGTGTTTATGTAAGGTATAATTAGCACAGGAATTTAATGTTATTGTTTATGATTTATAAACAAATGTTTTAAAATCCACATCACTAAAAATGTGGTTTAAGAAGTGTTTCATATTATTCTAAACTGCAACCAAAAGGTAAGTATGACTGAGGATAACACACATTACACCACAGGTATAAAATATATAACTAGCATCCGGTATCATAAAAATAACTTTTTTTTTCAGCTCTGTGGTGCCACAGAAAAATGCAGTTTACAAACCCCATGAATTTTATTTGTTAAATGGGTTTATGAAATGTAAATATTAAAGGAACTGATTTTTATACATATGGAATGAAAGTGTATTAAAATCTAATATATAGCTATGTCAACAATATTTTAGATGGCTTTGATTCATTCAATATTTTATTCTATCTTTTTACCATATAATCCAAGCAAGTAAAGAATGACAACTCCACCTCATATTTGTCAGAACTCTGTCATACATCCATTATGTTCGCACTTTGCAGGTTTATGTCTTACACAGCTCCTCAGTATATCCCATTTGATTTATTAATATAAAGAGAATGTGATTAGACTGCCAGATCTCAGTGAAATAATGTTCAGGTACATTAGCACTAGTTTCATTTCAATAAAATCAAAGCTGATTTGACAGCTTTCCTTCCACTGTGTCAAAAAGTGTCTTTCATATTGGCACATATTACTGGTTTATGCTCTTGCCTACTACATCTGTAAAGCACTCTCTGTATCACTTTTCTGCATGGATTCAAGCCTTTAGAAGTGTGATTAATGTGAACGCACCATGCAAGGCTGACTACAGTCATTTGTGTGCCAGTATCATTGCTTGTATATTGCTCTGTACTCTATCTCCAAGGATGCTGTGATTAGATTTCAGCTCAGAAAATCTGTTGTTAAAATCTGAGCTCATTTAGCATTTCTTCACCTAGATAATACTCAGAAACTGCACAATGTCTTATACAATATGGACTATTGTAACATAAATATCATACTATGGCAATTTAGGGAACAATTTCATTGCACTGGTGTAATTAACTTCTAAACTAAAATGCAGGATTCCAGTGGGCAACTAAAACTAAAAATAAGGACACTTGTCATCTTATTTCTATTTAACTACAATTCAAAATTTACACCAAGGCCCCCCTGATGGGGGCATCTATAAGGAAGAAGGTTATTTTGTCTACAGATTTGCCATTACAGATTGCAATCAATCTAGGTAGAAACACAAGACACTTCATTTGATTGGGAAATACTTCTAAGTGGATTCAATATTCATTGCTACCTGACTTCAAACCTTATTCCTCTGACCTCATAACCACAATTTTGGAACATGTGAAAGCAAGAAAAATATCCAGTACAGACCTCTGCACTATAGTGCATGGACTCTGGCCAAATAGAATCACTACAGGGCACTACAGAGTATTGTTAATCACATAGGAAAAGCAGTTTGACAAAAAAAGAAACCAAGAAAGAAAGAAAGAAAGAAAGAGAGAGAGAGAAAGAAAGAAAGAAAGAAAGAAAGAAAGAAAGAAAGAAAGAAAGAAAGAAAGAAAGAAAGAAAGAAAGAAAGAAAGAAAGGGAAAACTTTTGATTTCTGTTGTATTTTGTTATTTAGGTGATTTCCTGATGCAGTTCAGTAGGCTATCTATTGCCTCCTGCAATGCAGCTTTCAGTGAGATATTCATTCTGAAAAATGAGCAAAAGATTATTTATACACTGGCAAAAGTAACTGAATAAAAAGGAATTTATGAGAGTAATATTCCTGTTTCTTATTAATCCTTTCTCCAATATAGATGTCTTTCTGTGTCCAAGCTACCTCCTGGCTCTCTGATAAGTCTGAAATTGTTTTCACTAATTCCATAGAACAAGGCAATTGAAAACTAAATATAGACCATTTCAACCATTCACCCCTCTCTGTCACCTCCAGGCACAGAGTCTTTATTTTAAAGCCTTGAAGAATTTGCAGCTAACTTGCAGACTACAGGACACATGAAAATACTGTTGACTGATTTTCTGAATATGAGTAAACTCTTGTTTTAAATTGATGGTTAAATTTCTGCTTCTGAACTTTTTTTTGGTAACCCTCTAGGGCTTTTATGAGATTTTGGTCTATCCAGAGCCATCTGTTGGAACTGTCTTACTGAATGAGACCTTTAACCCTCAATTGACAAGAAATCCCAGTCATGGGCAGATTCCTATTCAAGATATTAATTTAAACAGAATCACAGAAAGAAAAAAAAACCCACAACAACAACAAAGGGAAAAAAAAGTAAATTCAAATACCACAATGGTACATAAGATTACATCAGACTTCTCTGAATCAAACACTGTGCTTCTGTTTTGGTAGACTAATCCTTTTCAGCTTTCAAAGGGCAAATCTTTCACATAGACTGTCCTATAGATTTATTTTTTTTAATGGCATAATTATAACTTACATTGATTATTTATTTGCTATTCAAGTCAATCTAATGCTTTCTGTTTGATTGCTTTTTAACAAATGGTAACTACTACCACTTTGTTCCTGGCTTCCTTAGCCTGATCTAATGATGCCTATCCTTGCCTAACCTTACCAACTAGAAATCATTTGCCCTGATCGGCATTTCATCCAGGACATAAATGCAGTAAATATTTCTCATAGAAAAATGGTTTAAACTCTGTATGCAAGTTCTCATGGCAGAAATATTATGTTATCAGCAGTTTCATATGCATTCATATTTGCATTGTCTCCTTGTAATCATCCAAGACATAAAACTCAAGGTATTCTAAGAATCATAGAATAACACTGGCTTTTAAGGGCCATAAGAAGGTCTCTGCACAAAGCAGGTTCAGCCAGAAAGACCATGTTGTTCAGGGCTTTATTCATCAGGTAACTTCCAAGGATGGAGACTGCACAACCACTCTGTGCAGCCTGTCCAACTTTCAGAGGTCCTACTGATGTAAAATATTTCTTGCTTCTGTGTTTTCATGTCAGTATAGTCTGTTTCACTTCTCTCAAGAAAAGCTAGTTGTTTTAATTCTAAGGAATCTCAGATACCCTCAATAAATTTTTAGTTCCTGGAGCTCTCTCTCAGTCATGTATAAATTAATCTCTCAAATTCGCAGCAGTTGGTGATCTTAGCAGAACCTCCTACTAAGTCTTCCCTGAGAGGAAACATAATACAATGTCTGTGCCCTCTGAGGTTTACTTAAGGCTCCTACTAGCTCCTTTCATTTCCTATTGATTTATTTTGCAGATACCCCATATAGCTTTTTGAGAAAGAAACTATTAATAACTTAGCAGCATTAAGAAAAGAACAACAAAAAAATATAGAAAATCCACCTACATTTACCCTACTAGAAAAGTCTCATGATGGTAACTGTGATTACCGCAAGTGTTTTTCTCTTAGCTACTTTAAGAAAGATCCATAGTTCACATAGTACTTCCCTAAGTTTTGATACCATTTGAACTTATGATGGCTTTAAAAGAAAGATGATTGGAAGAATTATTTCAGTGAAGTCTTTACTTTTCAACTCCTACTGCAAACTCAGGTAATATATGTGTGGTTAAGACAATAGTTTGAAGAGATACCTTTTAAAGAAAAGGGCTAAATCAAATTACTTTTGGTATATAAGCTAAAGATAATAAAATGTGCACTTGAATAAACCAATTTTCACATTTTCTCCATTAAAGCAAGGGATAAAATAACAAATCTAAGGAACAAGATGTCCACCCAGGAAATAACAGAAATGGAAAACATATGAAGTATAGAACTTCACTTACTTATTAAAATAATGCAAAAAAACACTAGAAAGTGACTAAATTCTGAGGCTTAGCATCTATTACCTTGATAGGAAACTTGTAAAAATGCTTATAATCAATGAAAAAATGATTTGCAACAAATAATTTCTACATGCTTTATAACTCTGTCCTGCACAGAGACTTGGGGCACTTTCTTTGAATGTCTGATAATGGTTTACAGTATTTTTTGTGAATCTCAGCAGAAGTGACATAGCATCAAGCACCATTTTCTAGTAACCACAACACAGAACTATCTATCCATAACTGAGAGTAAAATTCAGTCACCCATGTCGAATTGTGATGACCATGCCATTAAAAACTTGATAATTCACTCAGCTCCTAACTACGTTTAATTGCATTTAGTTTGGATTCCAGAACACAAAAGAAAACAATTTCTGTCTTTAAGGCCATTTTCTTAAAGCATGTTTTTCAACTTCACTTTATCTCTGAGAGAGTTAAACTGTTTGGTACCAGAGGCTCATTTGTACACTTGCCCTACAAAATTTAAATCAATTAGCATAATCAAGTAGTACCAAGTGTTTGCCAACAAGATAAATTATGTCTTTACTTTTTGTTTACCCTTAAGCTATTGTGATGAATAAACTAAACACAGCAGTGACAGACAAAATTTAAAGTTCTGACAGAGGATCTTAAAGTATTCCACTGAATTAGAAATTACCATTAATGCAACTTATCATACTTCTACATAGCAACTTGTATCAGAAATTATTAATGCCAATATGTATCTGCTATGTATAAACAATTGTATATTTAACATGAAGAGTACCTCCTAGGCAGCATAAATTTGTTGTGGTATGTCTACCCCAACTTCATTCTCAGACTGTGATTAGTACTAGGCATTCAAAAGGAAATTTATTAAAGTGTGAGAAATTTCAGATTAATTCTATTTGCATATCACTGTAAATGGTTCAATCATTTTGAATCCTAATTAATTTATTTCATAATCTTAATCACATTTATCCTAATGCTTTCATATATAGATCTCAAATATATGTATGCTGATAATGATAAAGTCTATCGTAACTTTGGTAATAAAAGGAATGAAAGTTTAAGTTAGTAATTTTGTGTTCACTCTCATCAACAGTTTCATACAAGCATCCTAACAAAATGGGGCTTTTTGAGAGATGACATGCATTTTTGTAGCCAAAAAAACCCCGAAAGTAAGTTTTCTGACAAAGAAACTCTCAAGGTATTGATGCAAACAAAAATAGTAAGGTTTTTAGAATAGAATAGAATAGAATAGAATAGGATTAAACCAGGTTGGAAGAGACCTCCAAGATCATACAGTCCAACCTATCAACCAGCCTTATCCAATGGCACTAGGTGGTCCATGCAGACTTTTCTTGAACACCTCCAGGGATGGTGACTCCACCACCTCCCTGGGCAGCCCATTCCAATGGCAAATCACTCTCTCTGTGAAGAACTTCTTCCTAATATCCAGCCTATACCTCCCCTGACACAACTTGAGACTGTGTCCCCTCCTTCTGTTGCTGGTTGCCTGGGAGAAGAGACCAACCCCCACCTGGCTATAACCTCCTTTCAGGTAGTTGTAGACAGCCATGAGGTCACCCCTGAGACTTCTCTTCTTCAGGTCAGACAACCCCAGCTCCCTCAGCCTCTCCTCACAGGGCTGTGCTCCAGGCCCCTCACCAGCTTCATCACCCTTCTCTGGACACGTACCAGTACCTCAACATCTCTCTTGAATTGAGGGGACCAGAACTGGACACAGTAATCAAGATGTGGCCTGACCAGTGCCAAGTACAATGGAAGTTTAACCTCCCTTGTCCTGCTGGCCACACTATTCCTGATACAGGCCAGGATGCCATTGGCTCTCCTGGCCACCTGGGCACACTGCTGGCTCATGTTCAGCCTACTATCTACCAGCAACCCCCAGGTCTCTCTCTGCCTGGCTGCTCTCCAGCCACTCTGTCCCCAGCCTGTAGTGCTGCCTGGGGTTGTTGTGGCCAAAGTGCAGAACCCTACATTTAGCCTTGTTAAATCTCATCCCATTGGCCTCTGCCCACCCATCCTGCAGGGCCCTCCTACCCTCCAACAGATTGACACCTGCTCCTAACTTGGTGTCATCTGCAAACTTGCTGACGAGGGACTCAATTCCCTCATCCACATCATCAATAAAGATATCCCACTTTTTAATTAAAATCCTGGTCATCCCTGGAACACTGTTTTCAGCATGAAGATTCTGTCACATTACAACATAATTCACTATTATTCTGCAATTTTTATATTTGATACAATTCCCATTCTTCTACACATCATATTCTGAAGTAATATTCCTTTCAGTGATGTTGAGCTCTAGAGATATAAGAGAAAATTGATTGAATTATTCTTACCACAACTTGTTGGTCATTTTGAATTTCAACTGCATAAACAAAAAGCGTTATAAAAACTCAGACAATCCCTCTTGAAACAAAGCTGTCAAAATACATTTCAGTTAGCTCTTTGTAAAATATCACAATAAGACTAAAAGGTTCAATATCCTCCCTCAAATACAAACTCAGATACATAGTGACTTTTCAACAAAAGAATGATAATGTTTGGCACAGGACTCTTTTGAGAGAAAGAATAAGACACTTTAATGTTCAGAAAGCTGAAGTCTGGTTTTACGAATAAGAATCCATCTGCTTTCAAGCTTCTACTGATGGCCTTGGCCAGATCTCTGCTGCATATTGCAGGCCTTTAAACATCTAATGTTCTAGGTACCTACAAGTAGGTATTTACATTTAAATGCCATTCTCCTAACAGAATTCTAACCTTTATATACTGATCAAACCTATTTTATCTAAAGCTACAACTGACTGCCAGCAAAGAACAGACTTTTTTTTAAAGGTGAAAAACATGCAGGTATATTTTTCTACTGTGTCTGACATTAGTGGTAACTCTGCAATCTAATCCTTAAAAGGAAGATATTTAAGGATTTCTTTGAAATTACACTAGGAATTTAGTAAGATGTACAAAATAGGCTATCACTAGAAAAATCTGATTTGTCTAAACATTTATTATCTCTCTTGACTCTCATTGTCATTGTTATGGTATAGTGGCCACTTCAGAGAGTTCATCTGATTAAATCAACACAGCATGGAGATTACAGAGGTCTGGAGACCACTTCCTAAAGCAACATCCATAACAAATTCTATTTCACCAGCAGATACAATTAACAATATTGCAAGAACAAGTATCCAGAACATAAAGAAACAAACTCATGGAATTATAGAAGCTGACATTTGCCTCAATTAAAAAAAAAAAAAAAAAAAAAAAAACNACCATTTTTGAGGAAGGGTTTATATGAAGCTAGGCCACTTCTACCTACTTTTATAGCTTCATTTCCCTAAACAGACTTATAAACAGTCTTCTGAAAAAATCACCTACTTCTCTCTCCTGTATTTCTGCATCCTGTTTCTCCTTAATTCTATTATCATCTTCAATTTGTGTCACTTTAAAAAGGATGTTTCCAATGAAAGTATAAAAACATCATAATGTATCTTGTGGTATCTTTGCCATATATATAGCTCAGGAAGCTCATGCATCACTTATCTAAAGACCATGCTTGCTTTCTTATGGATTTATGGTCTAAAAATATCCTCCAAGATATCCTGCTCTATTAGTAAGTTTCCAGTTCTTACAAGAAAATAAGCAAAGTGTTTTGCTATGACAGGAACTCTGACTTACTTACAGACTAACAAAATTTTATTAACTGTTTTTAGCTTTTTAACCCAATAATCTTACTTGCCTAAATATGAAAAATTAATGTTGCCAATATCTAAGATGCTGGGTCAGCTCCCAAGGAAGATACAAGTTTCTCTTAACATTAATAAAACATAGTAAAAAAATTAAACAGCTAACAGAACACATCAAAATTAATGCAGGCATCAATATGAGATATTTCTAGTATTTTTATGCAGATAAGCAAACAGCTGAACTGTTGAGCTAATAAGGAAGGGCAGAAAATTGACATAAACTTTCAGGCAGTAGACTGCACATATCCCAGCACTAGTCTCCCCTACACTGGTTCTTTTTTGACCTCCCTGATTCTTATCACTACATAGGAGCAAGAATATACTGTGTGAGGGCACAAACAATAAAAGGTAAGTGAGCTCTGGAAAGAAGATCTGATGGACATTACTTGTAGTGATTTTAATCCTACAGAAACAGAAGGTATTTTCTAAGAAACAAAGGGAAAATGGCCAACATGCTTAGGTTTTTGGCTAGGACAACAGGAAAGGTGACTTTGGTAGTTAAACTCTCTCTGGAGTATAGCGGAGGAGCGCAGACCCCTTCCTAAAATTCTCCATCCCTTGTATTTCCTGACAGAAGCAAGATACTCCTCTCTGAAGCTGCCACTATGGGAAATTCTCTAGTCACTCATGCAAAACACTTATTAACTATATGAATAGCTGAGTTGGAGAGAAATACATGTAAAAAGATCACGTGTCTAAAGAGACCAACAAACACATGATATTGACGGGTCAGTGAGAACGCTAGAAAAAGTCAAACCCAACAAACAAGATCCCAGACTATGAAAACAAAACACAAACTCATACCTAGACATAAACTCTAAGACAAATTTTAAGACTCTAAATGTAGTCAAAGACTGAAAATGATCGCCACCTGGAGAGCATTCTCCTCTTTCTGATGGTCTTTTGGAAACACAGTGAAAACCATAAAGAGAGAAAACAGAGAAAGCATGCAGGATTTCTGACCCTAAATACACACAGTGAGATGAACATAATAAGATATTGGAGAAATAATTAAGAAGACAATATGCTAAGTAAAATACAGTGAAGGGACTGATAGGTCTCATCTACTCAAATCCAGGGCCCTGGACACATGTGCTACCGAAAAAACACTGCATATTTTAAAAATATTTCATATTATACAAAATCATTTGGGGTGCTATATACCTGATGAGTAAAGGGTAAGCTAAGAATTTCCAGAGCATAAATCTTTATTAACCCACCTCAATGTTCCTTACTCAAGTAAGGTTCTTGAAAAATTCATATATATATAACAAATCTAGACACTAATGTATACTTTCTTCCCACCTGTTCAATATTCTTTTGTATAAAGCCAAGTCATTGCCTTATGTACTAATTACCAGGGCTTCTCCACATACACCTTAGAGTAAGCACTGAAAAGCTTGATATATATGATGCATTTGGCTGACTCAAGAAACAATCTGTGTAATGGGAGGATTGTAGTTACTCCTTTCTGCCATCGATGTTAGGTTTCTATACCCTTTTGTTCCCTCTTTATATTTTGCCTTCTCATGTTCTGTTTTTATTGTCCATATGGTTCTTGCATAACTCCCCATCATAGTCCTTAACAGCAATATGTGGGGCAAAAACATATCTTCTTATGGGCCATTAAGAAGATACTAAACCATTTGAGCACACAATAGCAACCAATACTGCAGTAGAAGCAGAATACTGTGCAAAATACAAAGATCACTGAACACAAAAATATTGGTAGAAACCAAGAATCAGCATGATGAACCTCTTAGCTTTGTTTCATTTTGTCCATTTTTATCACTATATTATTTTAGACTTATTTTGAATATAAAATCTGCTAATACTGTTTTAATGGAAATGTCTGCATTCTCTTACTCCTTTATCTTCCCAGCTCTTACATGAGAAGCAAAATACCAGCAATGTGAAAAAATTATAATATAAGCCTGAAATAAAGCAAAAAAACAGCCAAACAAATCATATGGCTCTGCTCCTTTTCCTCTCCTCTCCATCCTGTGGTTCTACAGGTAGAAGGACTGACCCATTGCACAAAACCCAAACCAATGTATCAATAAAACCAACTAAGCACAACGAAGCAAAGATTTTTTTGCCAACCCATTAACCCAATCAGCTAGTACTTAAACATGATAAATAATTAATCATTGAAAAAGGTAACACAAAAATAGATGACGTGTGCCTTTACAATTGTTTGTAAACTAGCATTTTGCTCAAGTCTGTGCACATTTAATAACAAACAACAACTGAATATAACAATAAACAATATAAGAATCAACTTAATCACACAGGACTAAAAATTTCTATTGTAGTAATACTGCCAGATTCAACTATTTCTGTTTTCAATACTACCTGAGAACACTGTAAAGCCACATGAGGTCACCTGATCTCTTTAAAATTCTCATCCATGTTCTTAAAAATTAAATGGGGTTTAAAACACTGCTGATTACATTTTCCCCTCTAATAATCCTTCATTAGCTTTCATTATTTACATTCTGCTCTGTAATAATATTATTGCAAACATTTAAGCCAGCAGCTCTTATATAGAAATTGCTAGAAGCTATGATACAGGAGAGATGCTCTTTTTCCACCACCACATACTAGCAATGTTTTTTTGTTGTGTGCCTTTTTATGTATAGAAATCAACAAGTGCCTTCAAGTTACTATGCTATTCTTACATCTTGGTGAAATTCTCTATTTTACATGTGGTTGACTATGTACAGCTCAGTTCTATTTTCAGACTGATAATAGAATTTATTATTTTGTTCAGAAAAACTTATACATGGGGTAACTACTATTCCTCAGAACAGTTCACAGTTATTCACTGTCACTCTGTCTGCTCATATAGTACTTTATGTGCCAAATTCATCACACTTAACTTCACCTATCTAAATATAAGTTTGTGTAATCTAATTACCCAGGTTGACCATACAACTCACTGGGACAGTGACAGAGACCATTCACCTCATCTGTACCAGGTATCTTTCAAAAAGACATAAACTGTTCTCTCACAGTGCTTGCTTAGCTAGTTAACTACAAAAGAAGTTTAGGTGACTATGCTATTTTTAAAATCTGATTTTCACAGATTGCACTGAGCTGGAAGGCACCCTCAAAGATCATCTTGTCCAATTCCTCTGCAGTGAGCAGGGACACCCCCAGCTAGATCAGCTGCCCAAGGCCATATCAGATCTGATCTTGAATGACTCCAGGGCTGGTGTCTCAACCACATCCCTGGGAAATCTGTTCCAGTATTTTACCACTCTCATTGTGAAGAACTTTCTCATTATGTGCAACTTAAATCTACCCTGCTCCAGTTTAAAACCATTGCCCTTCACCCTATCATTACAAGTGCTTCTAAATAGTCCTTCGCCATCCTTCCTGTAGGCCCTAGAAAGCCAGCTATAAGGTCTTCCTGGAGCCTTCCCTTCTCCATCTGAACAGTCCCAATTCTTTCAGTCTATCTTCACAGAGGTGCTCCAGCCCTCCAGTCACGTTTGTGGCCCTCCTTTGGATCCACCTCAGCAGGTCTGTGTCATGCTTGTTGTGTTGGTTTGAGCTAACTGGAGAATTTGAGTGAGAAATTAGACTGTTGGCTGAGAGAGAGTTAAACACATTGTGTCACTTCACCGAGTTTCACTGAGAAGAAAAAAAAAAAAAAATTGTTTTAAGAGATGTTCTCATAACATCCAGATTAACAGTCTGCTTCTGTCTGTGCTGGCTCCGGCCACTCTCTCCTTTGTCTCTCGGTCTTGGTGGCTAAATTCAGAGTAAACTCACTAAAACTGCTAACTTCTCCTATTACTAATCTCTGACTGATCTTCAGTTTATCTGCAGCATCAACAGGTGGTGAGATAAAGCTGGGAAAGGGGGGAAAGGTGGTAGGGGGAGTTTCGTTACCCTCTCTTGGGGATTTTGGTCTCTTGGGGGGGGTGTAGTGTCTGCATTACTTTTTTACTGTATATATCTGTAAATATCTGTTATATCTTGTAAATATTTGCTTGTATATTTGCATTGCTGTAAATATAAAGCTTCATTTCTTAACTCCCAGTGTTTTTTTTCTGAGTTTTAGCCAGCGTTTATAAAGGTGGGGGGGCAGGTAACTGCAAACCCACTACACTTGTGTTGGGGTCCCAGAGTGGACACAGTATTCCAGTGAGGTCCCGCCACAGTGGAGTAGAGTGGCAGAATCACCTCTCTCAATCTGATGGCCACAGTTCTTTTGCTGCAGCCCAGGATGAGATTTGCCTTCTGGGCTGCAAGTGTGCATTTTTAGCTTATGTCCAGCTCCGGCACACCCAAGTTCTTTTCTGCAGGGCTGCTCTCAATTCCATTTTCCCTCAGCCTGTAATGACATTGAGGGTTGTCCCTAAGTATGTCTGGGACCATGCATTTTGCCTTATTGAACTCATGAGATTCTACTCAGCCAACAGGAGAATGTATTTTTAGACAGATACATTAAAATAAGATATAATCCAACCATTACATGGCAACGGGACCATTTCTGATAGTATAATTACATCGACTTTTCAGAATGATATGCACTAAGCAGAAAAAAAGTATTGTCGTCAGCAGAGCCAAGTTCACACTAAAGGTTTTCTGCACAGCACCTTTAGCTGGTTTGTTCTTCTCCTACCATGACTCAGCACAGTCTACACTGGCCAAATTCCATACAATAAGCTTGGCCTGGAACGCAATTATAAGAAAGCTGAGTTAATAAATTATTAAACTTATTAGTTCAGTATTATAAAAGTTCACATATGAAATATACTGAACAACAGAGTAGTGTGTGCTGGAATAAAATAGGATTTAGACTTGTACACAAAGCCATCCTCCAGGCCTGGGTTGTGTGGTGGGGTGGCAGCAAAAAAAAGAGTACAGTAAACTTTCTCGTGAATTTAAACAACTTTTTTTGTAAAGCCAGACCTTTGATCCTGAAGTCCAAGCAAGGAAAACAAATTCTGCCATTGGCTTAACCACTTGTTCATGTATTCACATTAGAAAATTTCTCCTTAAATTACTTAGAATAAAAATCGTAACAAGTATATTCAGGCCTTTTTAAAAGAAACTAATCCACCCAGACCAAAATAGCAAGAGCAACAAAAGCTTTATTTAAATTTTATACTTTCCAGTCAAACAGCATGAAAATTTATGTTCTGCTGTGCCTACTGGACTCATAAATACTGCTTTTTTCTTGCCTTCTCTCAAGCCTGTGATAAAAATTCAGAACATCTTAGCAATAATGATTTTATATTGAATAAGGAAAGCAAAAGAAGCCCAGAACAAAATAAAATTGTTACTACAGTCTATAATATTTTTTTAATAAAACTTTCTTTTTGTGGAACATATGTTCCTGACTAGAAAGTAAAGGTTCAGAATAAAGTATTTTTTTTAAATAGAAAATAAAAATACAACTATATTTCATAAAAATTAAATACAACTATAACCACTGTATGTTAGTGCCATACTGTATAGAGTTTTCAAAAAGCTTGTTTTGCTCACCTCACATTAAGATGAGAAACTGCTGAGTGCTGAACTTTCCACATCTTTTCTAAACATTTTATTCATTTTTTTCTTTTCTACAGAATAACATTTTTCTGCTGAATTTTTGAACTGCTGTTTTCCACTGCTTACATACAACTATAGTTTGAGATAGAGGAAAAAGAGACATTTCCAATATGTATACAATTTTCAGAAAGATATTATGAACATCCAATTCATTCCACTGGTTCATACATTATCATTTAGATAATTTCTTTTAACAGAGTCATCTTACATCTCAAATATAAATTAAGCACAGTTTTAAAGTATACAAATTCTAGAATGGATATATTAACCTTATTTTGGTAACTTAACTTTCTTAAAGCAGGCCTAAAAAAACTCATATTACTGTGAATTTAATTAAAATACGTATACTGAAAATTCATATTTTTCTCAGTAGAAATGATAACAGAAATTCTTTCTGTGTTCAAAGAATGCATACAGTTTCTGCTTTGGTACCATTAGGATGTACAGTAAGAGTACTGAAGATTTAAAAACTTCCCTTATGTAGGCTGCACTAATAGAGCTTAGATTTAAGAATAATGTAAGACAAAGTGAATTAAATATTAGAAGTTTCCTCCATAACTGTGACAAAATCTGTAGGCTCAGTTCAGATTAAGATACATCAAGACATGTAAAACCTTTGCACAAGGATTGCTATTAATATATATATGGAGGTGTTCAAGAAAAGACTGGATGAAGCGCTTAGTGCCATTGGATAGGGCTGGGTGACAGGTTGGACTGGAGGATGTTGGAGGTCTCTTCCAACCTGGCTCCTATTCTATTCTATTCTATTCTATTCTATTCTATTCTATTCTATTCTATTCTATCCTATATTCTTCACGTTCAATGTGAAATACTTTAAGCCAAATAAGCAACAGAGGTCGCGTTAATATATGTAGTTGATTCTTAGCTTTTTATACTATTAATCAGAATTACTGTAGTTTTCCATAGTTGTGCAGTTGAGCACAGGCCATGTTTTACATCTGCATTTTCAGCATAACCTAAATATTTGAGATTTCACTTCCTTTTACCACACTGCTCTAAGCAAGCAGATTTCCATTAAGCAACAAAGATTATGTGGTTTAAAAATTATTTCTAAGAACAAAGAATCTGAGATGGCATCTGCTATGTTTTCTATTGATTAGCAACAGAAACCTATTAGCAAGCAATCAACAAGCACTTGTGCCTTGTTGCAGCTCTCTAGGTTAACTATGGGGAACTATCATCACAAACAAGAGCAGGACTTAAAGTGTATGTTGTCAAAAATCAGCTTTGATCTTAGGCGACCATGTAGTTCTTTTGGATGGAAGGGCAAGCCAATGAGTTACAACCAAAGACAATTAGGTCTGGAAAAGAGGGAGATGATCCAGCTGAGTGTTCTTGCACTGAGGTGAAATAAACACCATTTGATATATTCCTGGCAAACCTGTCCAATTTGCTCGTCAGATCAAGAATTGTGTTTCCTCCTCATCTCCTTTTTTCCCCTAGACTAATTAATTAATTTCCTATACTAAATAATTAATTAATTTGTGTCTTCCTTCACTAGGTTTGTTTTTGTTGTTTCTCCTCTGGAATTGCTCCACTCCACCAACGTTACATAGTGTGAGTTTCCCACATTATCACTGCAACATGTTCAAGGGTAACAAAGCAAACCAATCTTCCATTACTTGAAAACACTGATGTAGTGATAGGAGGCCACTTGATTTCTTTTTATTTTGAAAAGATCTCTAGCAGTGATCTGCTTCAACTCCTCTGCCCCAAGCAGGAACACCTGCTGCCAGTTGCCCAGGATCATGTCCTTACAGCTTTTTGTAATTCAGAATTTTCTCCATTACTTCACCTGTATTTTACATCTGCACTTTTTTTTTTTCAACTTCATTATACATAATAAATCAATTCTTTATAAATCAGCACAACAACATCCTAAATCTAATTTTTTGGACAAGTGTGTGAAAAACTGCAGAATTGATTTCTTTACTGCTACAGCAAAAGTAAATTCAATATATCCAAGTTAGCTGGTTGATAGACCTGAGGTCTTAAAAAACATATCAATACAATGCTGTGGATTTGTATTTATAATTTTGCAGGGTTTGCTATTGACAGATTTATGTCCATCCCCTACTGTGGAAGGAACATGATCACATTACTGTGGTAGTGCAGAAATATTATGGCTCAATTTCACTTTAATTTACACTATTGCTTAAGAAATGGCTAATAGAGCTGTTTTCAGTATGTGACCTAAACTACTATAATATATGTTACACAATAATGGATAGCAAATTATGACAGGAGTGGAAAGAAGCATGGCAAATGAGACAATTTTAATTTATTAAATATTGAAAACTCCATCTGAACTTTTTTTTGAGGGAGCTGGTAGAATTTAACAAGGACACACACAAAATTCCAGAAAGAAGTGACAAAGGCAACTAGAATATCATAAAAAATACATGGGTTTGTTTCTTGTCTGCAAGTTCTTACACTTTTTTTTTTTAATAACTGCTCTTTCACTTGAGATAGAAAATTGAAATACTTAGAATGTTTTCTATTCAGACTACAAATGAAATGTTACTGACTCAATTCATCAAAAAAAAATTCAATACCTTTTCTTGTAATTGAGTTACTCACTGAGCTTAAATAGTCATTTTGCTGATATAGCAAAGCATAGGAGATGTGATATTTTTCAGTTCAGCCACTAGGATGATAGCCTTCTATTTGTCCTTTATAAACATATTGCACAGAGGCCAACTATATAAGAATGACCTAAACTATTAGGTAAGTTAATCCCTTGTTTTCTGATGTGTTTCCAGGTATGGAATGATCACGTGTCAGGCTGAAACCCAGATATTTTTGTAAACTCAATTATGCAGTTATGTACAAACCTCATGAAGTTCACAATGGACAAATGCAAGGTCCTTGAGACTGTGAAGGAAATCCCAAGCATAAACACAGGCTGGGCAATGAGTAGACTGAAAGCAGCCCTACCGAGAAAGGCTTGTCGGTATTGGTAGAAGGAAAACTAAATGTGAGCCAGCAATGTATACTCACAACCCAGAGGGCAAATTGCATTCTGGGCTGTGTCATGAGAAGTGTGACCAGCAGGTCAAGGAAAGTGATTTTCTCCCTTTATTCTGCCTTTGTGAGACCCTACATGGACTGCCATGTTTAGGTCTGTGGTCCTCAGCATAAGAAAGATATGGAACTGCTTCAGAAGGTCCAGAGAAGAGCCACAAACATAATCAGAGGGATGGAGAGCCTCCTGTATGAGAACAGGCTGAAAGAGCCATTGATTAGCCAAGAGAAGAAAAGCCCCAGGGAGACCTGTCCAGCTGACCAGTACCTAGAGGGGGTTAACAGGAAAATGGAGGGAGCCTAGTGATAGGATGAGTACAATAAACTGAAAGACAATGATTTTAGGTTAGATATGAGGCAAAAATCCTCTACTGCAAGGATGGTGAAGCACTGGAATAGACTGTCCAGAGAACTTTTACACATCCCCTCAACAGAAGTGTTCACGCTCAGATTGGATGTGGCCTAGTGAGCAACCTGATCCCTCCCCATCATGGCAGGGGGTTGGAACTAGATGATCCCTTCCAAACGAAATCTTTCTCTGATTTTATGATTCTAGGATTAAATTATAAATTAAATTAGAAACCCATTAAAANAAAAAAAATGTTCAAATAAGTATTTTTCCCATTTAAAATATTTTAGTTTATGGAAATGTATTTTCTTTAATGTCTCTTCAGATACACAGCTAAGTATTAACAGGAGACGTGCTATCACTATCATTGCAAACAGATGTTTATCTAACCTTTTTAGACATAAGCATGGAAAGCCAATAAAAAAAGAAAGCAAATTAAAAAAGGAATTAAGCTTGTTGATATTCAGCACCATTATGACTACCTTTAAGGTGACTCAGTCAGAAAGTATAAAGACAAAGGCCAAAGTATAAAGACAAAAATACAAAATCAGGCAAAGAAATTAGTATCATATTAATTTTCATAAATAAAAGCAGGGATTTCACAAAAGCAGTTAAAAATATCTGCATCTCTTATTTTTTACAGTGACAAAGTAAAAATGGCAAATATCGGATTAATTGCATAATTAGGTGATCACCTGGAACAATTTATCACAAAATCTAATGAACATTTTAACAATATATGGCAGTGTTTATGAGAGAGAAAGGTTATAGTTTTAATGATAGTAATCAAATCTGGAAATCAGATCTGCTTTTTGTGTGTGATAAACAATTCTATTAAATATTTGTAGAACAAGCAAGGAAGTACAGAAGGAAAGAAATTAAACTCAAATTAAGAAGCCATCAGCTTTTTCTATAACAACCAGAATGTTCATCTGCATAAATGTTTTCCCATTTCCCAAATTAATACATTAAACTGTGAACTGGCAAAGTATTTCTGAAGTGCCAGAAGAAATATAGTTTCAGTCTTAATTAATATACTATTTCTGAACTTCCAATAAATTTCATCATTTTCAGTTTGTCATAATTTCTGTCCCAAAACTCCTCTTGTATTAAATGCTTTGCGTAAGTTCTGCCATTGGGCAAACTTGAGAAAAAAAATTGATAAAATAGATTAATAGATTTACTAACCTTTCATTTCTGGGGCTATGTGCAAAAGCAAATCTTGACGAAAATAAATTATCAGATAATCCATCTGGTAATTTCATGCACATGTAGTCTAACCACTGAACAGATTCTGGCAGCGTACTTGGTTCTGAAATTTCAGTAAACATTACAAACAAGTCAAGGTTCACAGAACACATATACTAGATCTGGAATGCTGATTGCTAGATTAGATCAGTACTAAACCTGCTTTCATTAATTTGAAATGGAAGTATCATCGCCTTGATTTAGTTCTGTTTTATAGGTGGAAGAACATCTCGGCTTTCTGTATATTTCATGAATTGGCAAAAAAGGAAATGGCAAGTCACTGTTTTCACCAAATCAGATTGAAAAGGGACAGGGATATGGTATCTTGAAATACAGAAAACTAGACATTCAAGAAAATGCAGTTAAGACTGTGGAAAGAGCCAGTCATTGACAAACTGTTCAAACTCAGGCTTGAGCCCAATCTGTCAGGTATGGCATTTGTCAAAAAGGCTGAAACTTTAAAATTATGAGACCCCTTAGTCACAGTATAGCTCAGGAGTCAGACCAGAGACCATGAGAATTAATATTATCTGCAAATAGCTTTCAAAATGAATGCCAGCAAATGAAGAACATATACGTATTTTAAATCAGGTTACAGCTTACTGTGCTTCATCTCAGTATTAGAATAATAATACAAAACTAAAATAATGTAAAAATATAACACATTCCCCCTCAAACAAAAACCATGGGTTAAAATGTCCCATGTGTGGTACTTCTCATTGTCTATTTTACACTGAGACAAATTAAATATATGTGCCTGCAAATTGCAAGGTTTCTACATACAAGGAGGTTCTCACAATTTAGCGAAAAAAGACTGAAGGCAGTTACAAAAGCAATCACATTGAAAAGGCTGACTTTCAAGCATGTTTTTCATATCACTAGAAAATGCACCCATTCATTTCTTTACAATGAAAGGAGGATAGTTTAGGAAATCCTAAATTGCAAAGCTGCATAGTGATAACTTTCTAAGAAACTGTGTCAAATTAAGAAAAAGAGGGGAAAAAAGGAAAATATCTTGGTAACAAACTTATCAGATTAGAATTGCGTGGATAACTTTATAGCATTTCATAATATTATGAGACACCAATAATAGGTTTTATACACATATTTACACATATACATACCTGTGTCTGTATACATATCACAAACACGCAGGCTACTTTTACTTGCTGTTGGGTGAAAGAAATTACTATTAAAGGAATGAGGGGAGTTCCCTGTAGCTGTCTCAGGCTCCAAAAGATAAGGAGTTTCACACAGTATAGCTGATTAATAAGTTCAATATATGTATTTTTTAAAATGATGAATAGTACACACAGACACAAAAGACTTCAAAAAGAATAACTATTACTTAGAAAGTATATATAAAAGCTGCACAACATCTCTAAAAGATATACAATATATACAGTAAAAATTACTTCAAGACCCAAATCCTCTGGTTTTCTTCCATGCCCACAGTAACACAAGCTAACTATGCTTTAAAATTAGTATTTCCATTCGGAATTTCTCACTCAGAGCAGACAGTTGCTTTGCCCCTTGATGTCACAACAAAAGGCAAAATGTACCCAGTTGCAACCTCTGTAATTTACTGAAACAGAACAGCCCTGTGTCATCCTCACAGTGAGGAATGAGGGAAAATAAAGAGAAAAAAATACCAATACAAATTTAATTGTCCAATATTTGTCACTACCACTCCCTGTTCTGAGAACTGCAACAGTGCCATGCAACAGTGAAAGAGCTACTGGACATGCTGCTGTCTTGAAGTAACAGTCTTTCATCCAAAACAGCAAACTTTTTTTTTTTTTTTTTAAATGCTGTACTTAATGTATAAAATCTCAGACTACACCGTGCAGAATTTTTTTTTCTAGGTTTTGCTGCTCATGATTACAGCTTAAAATGTCATCCATAAGATTTCACATTATACAAAATTAATTCTACACATTCTCCTAATGTAGTTCTCAGCACTTTCTCCAAAGAGAACAGAACTGGTATCTCCTATAGAAGTTATATTTGAAAAGGACAAGAAAAAGGAAAAGGGAGGAAAGGGGAAAACAGGGAAGAAAAAAAAAAAAAAAAGAGTAAGGAGAAAGACTACAAAGCAGAAATACCACAAAAGCCCTCCTAACAACCATGCAAACATACATCCTAAGGCAATCACTGGATTATGTCTTGGTCCTGTGCCAGGAAAGAAGGTATGCAACTAATTTACTCAAAGTTATATAGTATCCAGTGTTCTACTCACACTAAACTCAGCAAAGATTCTTAAGGATACTTATTAATAGCTTTTAAGCAGAATAGACCACTATTTTCAAATTAGAAAGTGAAATTACATTCACCATACTATCATACTGCATACTGCTTACCAGTCTTTCAAGTGATCAAGATTTCATTTAAATGAAATCTTTTTGCCAGGTCATCTTCAGGCATCCAGTTCAGAAAACACTGGTTTGAAAAATCTTCTGCTAAAATTTGGAAATTCAACTAAGATCTATAAAGAAAAGAAAACCCTATCACAATTATCTCCAAGTCGAAGCAATAGCTATTTTCTATCTTACTTTACTGAGTTTAGGTTAATGACTACTAACTTTAGTCATCAAGAAATATTTTAATTGCACTACAAAACATATTAAGCTACTGTAATATAATAGAAATTTTTCTAACTTTGAAAAAGGAACATGGAGGTCAGCAATGAATATGGAATTTTTCTTGACAAGCACCAGTGTCTCAGACTATTCTCCTATCCATGTCAGGACACAGCAGTCTAGAGGGGTAGAAGCCCAAACAGATTAATAAAAATGGCTGGATTCTCATCAGTTTTGTATATGACAAAACCATGGGGATCAGTTGATACTCACAGACAATGGATTATCAACCAATGGACAATGGAGGTAGATGATTTTTTTCAATTCCACCTCCAGTTCTAAGTCACAAGTGAAAGGAAATACTTTGATAAGTGGAGCATGTTCAGCAGAGTGCCACTACGCTGGTGAAGGGCTGCTACACTAACCCTATAAGACAGATGTGATCCTATGACATGTCTTCCAGTTTAGTGAAGATACAAAGACATGAATATTCGCCTTCACAAAATGTCCAACTTTTTTCAGATTTTTGATACACAGGCAGGCTGCTTATGCTCAGAGCACAGAGTGTTTTAAGAAATTTCCACTAGCTATATTAAAAACCATGGCCAAAGAAGTGGCTACTCTCCCCTATTCTTTGCATGTACCTCACTGTCAAAGCTGTTTGAAGAACGAATCTTTACTTTCAACAGCTAGTCCAGCAGTCTGAAATATATGGCAAGTAAGTCTCAAGGCATCATTCTCTAGACATAAAAGGCAGATCCATCTTTTTAAACCAGTGTCTCAAAAGAAGATAAATACGCCAGTCCAAAAACATTTGCATCTGTAGGGAATTCATTCAGAGTCAGCATATCAATGCTGATAAAATTCTCATGTAAATTCACTGTGCAGCCTGAACAATACAAAAAAAGCATTTCCTTCCCCTCCTCTTCTTCCCTCAACTGATGTTAGCTTTTAGCCCATCCTTACCATGCAACTAAAAAAAAAAAACCCATATAAAGCTTTTAAAGTTCAGCGTAAACTAGTTCATGCTGCAGTACCATTAAAAGCTTCACATTCCAATAAAAGCTATAAAATCAAACTCTAAAGAAGTTTTCACGTCTTTGACAATATATATATATATATA